>JARHVA010000439.1:727500-1142500 GCA_037957365.1 Torreya grandis | reverse complement strand
TTATTATACATTTGAACATGCAATTTGTATGCAGTCTCCTTGGACCATTACCTTTTATTTTTATTTTGAGTTCTCTTGGAAGTGTGCTTGATTCTTTGCTGACCTTGTACTGTTACTCTCTAGAGGTTGACATGATTCACATAATGCATCTTAGGACTTGATGTGATAAAATACTATGTACTTCATTTCTATATCTACCTAGGCAAGTTTATCCTGTATGCTACATTATCTATACACATATTATATAGTTATCTTATCCTTTTGAGGTAAGGTAACTACTAGTTTCTAATTCCCCTCACCTCAAAAGTGGGGGCATATCAATGGAGGCATATCAAAGAGGCATGCATTCCACATTTTAATAATTTTAGATTAAATTGGGGGCATGTTATGGCAACATGTTCTCCACATGTACACCAGTTCTCAGGTTCTCTAGATTTAGTGGGGGCATGTTATAGAAACATGTTCTCCACACTTACACTAGTTATTAGATTCTCTAGATTTAGTGGGATCATGTCATGGGAAATATATTACACACTTTAAAAATTTCAAATTGGTCAAATTTCATAGTTATATGATTTAGATACACATTTTTGGAAACATTCTATACATTGGCACCATCATTATACCTAGGTTTCAACTTTAGACATATATAAGGTGTATATGCCATCCAAAGATCACCTTAAATTTCAAAAATAAAAATAGATTTAATATTTAAAATACTAATATAAATTTTTATCATGAATAGATGGAATTTTACAAACTTTATTGAGTCAATCCACTGAAGTAGTTGGTTCACCCATTGGCAAGGTTGAGGTGATTAAATCACTCAATCTTTCCAAGTTTAGTTAGAATAGATTAAATCTTCTAACTTCACCAGATTTATAGGATGGAGTAATTAAATCATCTACCCTCACTGGATATATAGTGTTATTTTATTGAATCACTCACACTCACCAGGTTATAAGTATGATTGGGTTGCACAATTGAGATGAGCTTAATGGCCGTGTGGTAACTCACCTTTTCTCTAAGGTTGGGTGCACAATATCTTCCAATATCTATATATGTATATGCACTTTTAGGTTTTCAAATTTTCCTAATATTAACTCCAATACTTCATAATAAAGAATCTATTCAAATCAAATTTCCAAAAGGCAAGATGGTTGCATAGATACATAGGTGTACTCATAACCTTGCTCTTTTTACGTTCAATTATTTAAAAGTATTTCATTCTAGATTATATGCATTGATTATATAGTATGACATGCTCTTGGTTACTAGTTAGTCACTAAAAAATCACTCAAGTTAGACTCATGTAAATTTAAGGTGTGTTATACACACCCATGTACACATTTATTTCCTTTAAACTAAAATTTTCATTACTAAATTAAAGGGAGGGAAATGCAGACACTAAATCTAAATTATATAGCACCTCAATCTTATATACTTGGAAAATACGTATCATAGTTGTACACTTTAGTTATAATACCTTCCTATTGTTGAAAGGATCATGTTCACTACCTCTTTGTGCCAAATTTGTTATATATTAGTCTAAATACTATTAATATAATAACTAGGCCTTCTATACCATGTAAAATTCTCTAAACTTGATTATTATCCTTCACTACTAGTTTTGGACCTATACCTACTTTCTAGATACCTAGACACTTGCATCCAAGTAAGACACATATGTTGACATAAGTATTCCTTTTAAAACTAAGTGTGTAGTGCCTAAAAATCATCCAAATTATAAATGAAACATATCATTATGGTTAGTATAAGTGATTTAGTATGATACATTTTTAAAAGGGACTAGTATATATACAATACCAACCCTCATTCATTCTTTCACTAGAAAGACCTAGAAAATATCGATAAATCACAAGGAAACTTACCAAGAGAACTAAATCAAGCATTCAAGTGAGTGTTTAATTTTTAAGTAATCTTGATCTCTCATCACTTCATATGATAGAAGTAACCTTTAGCGTAAAACTAGCTAAGAAAGTGTAAAACTAGCTAAGAAAGAGTTAGTATGCCTTCATGTGGTTGTCCTTACATCAAAACTAGATATTTGATGATTAGTCAAGGGTGTTTCATATTTTTGAATATTTTAGTAAAGCCTATTAGTCATATGTGATGTTATAAGGTCGTGACAACCCTTTTCAAGGCCTAATTGATGATTAAAGGCAGTTAAAGGTGTCTCTTAATATGAAAATAGATCATAAGGTCTTAGTATCAATTCATTAGAGATTGAAAGGGTGAAATATTCTAAAAGGTTTTATAAGAGTCATTTAGAGATTGGAAAAATCTTCATAGACCCTTGAAGTCTATACATATTATTCAAGAATATATTTAACTTAGTTTCCCCCTTATTTTTGCCTCCTTGTGGATCTTTAAAACTTCCAATGTAGGAAAAACTCATTCTCAAGACCATGAACCATTTTCATAATGGTTTCTTAGAATATTTGCATGTTTTTACATCCAAAAATGCCATATCCATAAGGTTACAAGTATTCACATGGACATTATCAATATTAGTAAGCTATTGAACATAGTTTCCAAATTTCAAGTCTAAGACAGAGCATGCCTAGGTTTCATGATAAAAGTGCCTTCAAAATATTGATAACATGCTTGGATTTTAGATCATATTTTGATCATGGTATATAACAGGCCAAAAAACTAGGTTGTAAGCATATATGAAGTTTGCAAATATTTTCAAGAGCTAAAGAGCAATAAATAGGGATTGAGAAGGTTATTAAGGCCATCCAAAATGAGTTATAAGTCTTGAAGAGAGATGATAACTATATTTATATGAAAACAATATATTTTTAGGGTTTATAATCAACCAAATATCATGTCTAATCACATTTATCCTAATGCATGGTACATGAAAGGTTTGGGAGTAGTATTAATAAGTATTATTGCACCCTTTAGTGATCTTTAGATTTTAGGAGAATGAAAAAATCATGTAGATCTACTAATAAATTCTTCAAAACTATTTAAACTCAATCTAAAAGGTTATACAAAAACCCTAATCTCATGACAATGAATTTTGATTATTTGAAGTTACAAGAGGCATGAAGCAAGGTCACAAATACCTCCTAAATAATAAGTAAAGGTAATATCAGAGTTTGAAAGTGTCAAGCATGTTTCCAAAGTTCCACAAGGTCTATAAGGTCTGTGAGCAAGGATATTAACAAGAAACATGATGGGTTATAGGTGCGTAGGTTAAAAATAATATTTTAAGCTAGATCTAATCTCACTAACACATCTATAAGGTAGGGTTCCATAGGTTGCTATGTTATGTATATTTTATGATATAAAAATATAATAAAATGTCTTCATATAGTTTCAAGAGGGTTTCAAGATCTTAAAGCTTAGTTATAAGAATGAAACAATGTTTCTAATTTCCATGACAAGGTTTCTTGATGTTGTCATGATAAAATAGGGTTTTTAGCATCCTCTAAAAGCACTAGTAGACCTATTCCAAGGTTTTCATGATGGTATAGTGCTGACATGTAAGGTTTCCATGTACAATCCTTTATACAAGTCTACAGTGGTGTTTTTTGAGGTTTTATGATGATTATAATGTCAATATCGAGTTTTAGCATGAACTTAAGAAACTAGAAAAGTTTGTTACCAAGATATTAAAAATGTTTTCAAAGTTGTATGTCTATGAGGTTTGTATGAAGAGTTTCATGAGTCTTAAACATGATCAATACATTCATACAAGTTTTAAATAGAGTTTATAAGTTTTGATGAATTCAAGAGGGTTTTGGGATCCAAAATCCTACCAATAGGACTGTATACAAAGCTTCTAAATATAATGTTAATATAAAGCTAATACTGAGTTCTTTAATCCATGATCTAAGCTCACTCATAGGTCTATAACAATTTTTTAAAAAGGTTTCACGATATCACAAGACAAAGCTTTTAAGCATGTTTCACTATTACAGGGTAAATAGAATGAGGTTTTAAACATCTACAAAAACATTTATAGGTTTGAATCTAAGATTCAAGGTTTCCATGATGATAAAAATAGAGTATGTAATTTTTAGAGCCCCAATATGAGGTTATAGTTGAAGAGTATGGTCCAAGCACTTAAAACCTTTATATCGGTCTTAATACTGAGAATACATGATTCAAATGAAACTTAGGAAGTTCTAAGCATTGTCAAGAATATTGTAGGCCCACAAAATTGTTTATAAGGTATAGTTACACAAGATCCATGTTCCCATGACTATTTTAGGCTTACTAAGGTCTAAATCACATATTTCAAGCATTTTCTTAGACCCTACAGGCTTGCAAATTTCTTAAAATTCTTCCTTGACTATACCAATGGTAACTCCAAAGATTTTAGCAATCCAATACTTCCATACAAGTCTTAACTTGTTATTTAACTTCCAAGACAAATTTAAAAAGGGTTTTGATCTCTCAAAACCCACCAATAGAATTTGATGCTCTCGAATACCTTTTAGGTGGTTTGTAGTAGGATTTATTGATGATGAAGATAATAAATATTCCAAACATGATTTAAGAAGAAATAATTTTTTTAGAGTTTCCATGATGGATTATGAATATGCAGAGGGTTCTTAAGAAGATTATGAATAAGAAATAAGAGAATACAGATCTTAAGACAAAATATATAAGGTTTTGGAGCTTGTTCAAACATGGTCAAAGAACACCACAGATATAGAACATTGTTTAGGAGGAAGACAAAATTATTTCAAGGTTTTTGATCTTGTAATGTGAAGAAAAATTTATAATCATGATATAAATATGAGAATAGATGTTTACAATAGGGTTTTGATGATGTAGGGATAAGACAAGGTTTAGGAATAAGGTTTTCAAGATTTTCATGAGTATCAAGTTTTTCAAGGTGAGAAAGCAAGGTTTAAAGCAAGTATATTAAATTGTCTCAAGAATCTACAATGCATGAAATAGCTAGAGATATTTACAAGGGATGGGATAAAACTTTCCTATTACTAATATATGGTTTAATTTGTTTAGGAAAGTGAATAAGCATGGAAACCAACTAGACACAGGCTCCTAGAGAAATGTAACCTTCTCAAGCTAGTTGGCATTCATGCTAAACATGTGAAAAGGATCTAAGTGGGCGATTTATGCCATATTAAGAACTATTTTGGTTCAAGATAATTAGAAAAGGATCTAAACACTAAAAACCAGTCAAGACTAACTACCTTATCTCCAAACATGAATATACAAGAGGAAGTGATGAATTCAAAGCTCTTTAGGGAAAAAAGACTAGGTCTACATGGAAAAAATATCCAAGTAGGTCTACATGGAATAAGTCTAAAGCATTGAAAGGGCTTAATATTTTCAAATTCTTGGTCTCTCTTCCTACACATTCTTAAACTGATGAAGTTATTATGTCTATTATTATCTCACTTCTTGTATTCTATATATATGATTGAAAAATGACTTTTCAAGATCCCTTTACTTTGGTGCAATAAAATTATTCTCTTTTAAAGATTATAAACTAGATTTAGCCTTGAAATCAATAAAGAACTGAGATTAACTTTTTTCAGTTTTTTTTCATTTTGAATGTATTCTTTGGATTTTTGATCTTTAATTATGGAAATCTATTTTTCCCTTGTATTATTATCTAATACTTCTCACCTTCATGTAGAATTATATTCTTTTATAGGTTGTATGTTGAGTATAATCAAGATTATGCAAAATTAATTATGGATTATTCCCATTTCAACCTTATTAGCATGAATTGTGGTCCCTCATATTGTTGTGTTAGTCTTCTTACCTTCATGAAAATTAATTATGTGAGACATGTATGAGTTGAGGATTGTATAGAAGAGTTATCAATTCTGGAGGTTATCTTGTGCTGATTTAAACAAGTTGAGGAATTATATAAGCTTTGGTGTATCACCACATTATATTTTCAATTTAGCTCTACCCCCTTTCATGACAATAAGATTATCAAAAACTATAAATAAGTATTTATAGTAGTGTTTTAGGCCTAGAAACTAATCTTAAAATAGGTGCACATAATTTAGGTAGGAGCTAGCGTTATCTAAAGGTTCATCCCAAGGATCCAAGGTCACACACCTTGGTAGGTTCCCATTTTTTCACTAAATCAAATAGTGATTAGGTGGGTGTAAGATTTAAATGAAAAAAATAAACAAATCTACCTTATTCATCCCTACTTCCATATTAAGCATATGAGAAATATCCATGTACATCTAAAGTACTGAAGGAGAATTCCATGAACATTATTTTCCAAGTTAAAATCACTCTATGTACTTGCTTATCACACATTGCATATTTATGTAATCATAAGTCAATATGTAAGAGAGAAATACATAAGTTTCATTTCATATTTAGAGTATTGGATATATAGACAATGCCCATTGACAAAAATGTCCTTGGGTTAGCTTGACACTATGTGCCCATTAACTCATTTTTCTCACAGTCACTCCACGAGTGAGGAAGCTAAGGTTTGATCATTTGAAAAAGAGTGATAATGTATGTGTATGATATATACACATCAAAAGAAAGGTGACAAAAAACTTAGAAGGTTCTAGGTAGTCACATTTAGATCTAGTCACTATTTCATACTAGATAACTATCATTCAAAAATTTACTTGTCATGTTTTTTTCCTTATTAATTAGTATGTTGGTCTTATTATGTCTTTAAAATGATCATCTAAAACCCTATTTAATAGATTTTAAGGTAGCTTTGACGAAATTAAAGTTTTGATCATCATGACCATGTACTTATCTATCCACCTTTTGATCAGTTTTAGGATGTTTGAAGAGATGAAAAGAGTCTAGAACATCATAAGAGGCCTTATGGATTGTTTCAAAGTCATCTCATGCTGTATTTTGATCAAACTAGTTGGTGACATGTTTGACTAACTTTATAACCCAATTTACTACATTTTGGGTCATTTTATGGCTTCTAAAGAATTTTTTGCATGTGATTGGCCATATAATATTATAATAAGTACATGGGGTACTTTTTTAGTCATGAAGAGTATAATAGATACATTTTACAGTAGTTTCGTCAAGATTCTCAAGTGATTTTAGCAGTTTTAATGCCAAAATGTCTATTTTGAGGCCATTCATATAGTTCATCAAGGTAAGATTAAGATTAAAGAATATTCAAAACCTTATTTGTTGATGACAATGTCAAAAAATTATTTGGAAGAGGTTTCAGGTCTCAAAATGAAGAAAACCAATATATCTCTCATATTGACCTCCTTGGCAGCTATAAAAGGGCCATCAATTTTTGTTTGGTATAGGCAGGAGAGAGAGAGAGTTAGGAGATTAAAATTTGGAAATTTTTAGGGGTCCTAGTAGTCTTGAAATAAGTGGAATTGGTTTTTATATTGATGGCTTCTTCTTTATGAACAATTGCTAAGAGTGATAACATGTCACTATGGCCTATTCATCTGAGAGGGGTTTGTTCTTACACCTATTTATCTAGTTTATAAGTATATGGAGAATAATTATTTTTAGGGATGATTTTAGAGGTCATGGATCTAATTTTTATAGGTTTTTAATCAGACAAATCATCTATATGAGGTGCTTTCATTTGGAAGAAGAGTGTCTTAGTATACAAATTGTTCTAGTGGATCCTGCTATAAGTCTCAAATTTGCCTTCATGGTGGTCACTATCAGAAGTTGATAATACTTCATTACTTATGGAAACTCAATCATTTTCATGGAGTTCATGTGCTTTTTTCTGAGATGTGTTTTTATCCATATTCTTCAAGTGTGCTTATTTTTGGGAAATGGTCTGTGTTTGAGTAATCTTATGTATGAGTGCCAAATTGGATCTAATACTAGAGTGATATATCATATTACAAAGTTATGAGTGATGTTTTACTACTGAAATAATGAGATAATGAAGATAAGATCCCAAATGTACACTTTCTAATGAAGATCACATGTGTCTCTTCTATATGCAATTGTATGGACTACAGAAGTGTTTGAAGATGCTCATTTTTCATGGAAGTATTTAACACATATAATTATACACTCAAATTGTCTTGATTTACCTATTGAAATCATCAAGACAACACACATAACATGTGTGTGTGTGTGTGTGTGTGTGTGTGTGTGTGTGTGTGTGTGTGTGTGTGTGTGTGTGTGTGTGTGTGTGTGTGTGTGTGTGTGTGTGTGTGTGTGTGTGTGTGTGTGTGTGTGTTGGTGTGTGTGTGTGTGTGTGTGTGTGTGTGTGTGTGTGTGTGTGTGTGTGTGTGTGTGTGTGTGTGTGTGTGTGTGTGTGTGTGTGTGTGTGTGTGTGTGTGTGTGTGTGTGTGTGTGTGTGTGTGTGTTGATTATATCTAATCTATATAAGACCATAAAAGTGAGCTAAGGGTGATATGATGCTTGTTTGATTCTCTGTAGTCTTGGAGAAGTGATAAGGGATAACTAGAGTGAGTAGTGGAGTTGACAGGGTTTGAGAAGTTCAATAACTCAAAAGTGGCTTTGTATCTTACACAGTCAAGTAGAGACCTACAGGCCCTAGAAAATAGGTCCTCTCTTAGGACCTAGATAAACATCAAGCCAACTCAAGGAAATCTCAAACATGGAGATTCAACTTTATTGTATATGAAAATAGGATAAAATCCCTTGAGGAGATACTAGGACACTTAAGTAGTCAAAAGAGTCCTAAAATTGAGTTCACAATCAACTGATCACCTATAGTACTATGTATAAAGTGGAAAAGAGACAAGTGATTTGAGAATATTATAAGTTAAAGTTTATAGACTTTTTAAGATAGTGAAAATATAATAAACCCTTTTTATCTCTTAAACATTATGCCTAATGAAAGGAGTAGCTTCAAAACTCCTATATACAATTCATAACTATAAAAAGTCATCTACAGGACTGTATGGAAGGAACAAGTGCAATGATAGTCTGAAAGTGTCATAATAAGTCTATAAACCTTGCTTATAATGGAATCAAATCCTTGATCTATAAATTTTAGGTATTATGTTAAATGAAAGGACTAAGCTTCAAAGCTCGTAAACACAATCAAAACCCTCTAAAGGAACCCACAAGTGGATAATTGAGAAAACTAGTATTAAGGATAAAGAAAGAATAATGAGGTGTAAGTAGGTGTTGTGAGTTAGTTTTTGACTATAAAAATAGATCATACAATCACTTAAAAATCTTAGTGATGTGGAAGTTAATTCCTAAATACACAAGATGTAGTCAAGATACATTGATAGCCACCTACATGTTGCTAGTGTCATACACCACCAAGAAGACCTAAAAAAAAGAGGAAAAAGTGTTTTAAGGGTGCTCTAAACTTATATTGAAACCCAAAATAAGTTCATGAACCATTGGGAAGGTCATTAATGTGGAAGTAGGTTCCTATACACAAGAAATGCAATCCTAACTCCATACATTATCAAAAGGGCACTTATAGGTTGTAGATGAGGAGAATCTGGTCTTAGGTGTGATCAAGAGATAATAACGTGGTGAAGGAATATTGAGGTTTATCTTAGTTAGGTACAAATGGTCATAAGGTTTGTTGAGACCAAAGGAGATAAAATGAAGATTGATCAAACTAGGTTTCAAGACCTCCACTTATAGTCAACCAATGGCCTACATGTAGTCTTTATGAAAGAATGAGAGTATGGGATAGGAGTTAGTGTGTAAGGGTAATGAGGGTTAAGGATGAGAGTATAAAATATTTGAGTATTAAGTATGGAATCCATTTCCATTGAGATAAGTACCTTTGGATATCCTAAATACAATAATGCATACATATTCAATGAAACACAACCTATTGCAGACCTACAAGCCTACCCTATCACAAGATAAATATGGTGTCTTTTTCATTATTAATGTATGTGTAATAGTGTGAGAGGGTGTAGGTATAGTCCATGAAGGCCTACATCAAGTTTAATATAATAATATATTGATAGAAACACTTATAACTAACCTCTAGGGTCAATAGTGCTTGTTGTCATACAAACCCTCCATTATAAAGTACAATGTTTTAGGATTTTTTAAGAGGCTAGTGTTGATAGAGTATAATTATAATTAATTTAATGAACTATATAAAACATATTTAAGAACTTCATTTTCAAGTGAAGTGACTTATGAGGTTTTAAACCCAAGAGAGTTTGGTGTATTGAGGCATCTATAGGCATGACATAATTTGAAATTTAGCATATGGGATTGTCATGAGTATAATAATATTCCCATGGTCACTTTAAGTCTATAATAATAGTGGACATAGTCACTATTTTATCTCAGACCTTGCCCACTCCATTGACAAGGGGAAATCATGTGACTAAGGGGTCTATTTAAGCTCAAAATAATGAATAAAGTATTATAGACCTCATGGAGGGACTTTTTGGAAATTAATATTCATGTAAATGGTCTAAAAACACATCTAGGTGGCAACAACACTCAGTTTTTAGTCCAAATGCCCTTAAGGGCTAGCAAGGAGGTAACAAGCCTATATCCCAAATCCTCTAACTAGTATACCAAATGCATACATAGGAGTGATGAGCACTAAAAAATAATGTGGAATCATGGGGGAGAGTTTTTTATATGTTTCTAAACCTCTCTAAATAGTGAAATTAAGTTTTGAGGCCTAAAACTCAAATTTGACCTATCTTAAGTTTAAGGAAGCTAAGCTTGCTACTCAAGGAATAAATTCACATAATAGACCATATATCAAACTTTGCATGTAGAGATTATTCATTTGGGATAGTTTATTAGGTAATTAAATAATATTTTCCAAGTGGAAGGAGGTTAGTTGGTGGTTTGTTCTTTATGAATAATTGTTAAGACCCCAATTAGGTTTTAAAACTTCTAAAACCCTGATTGTGACCTGTCAAGGAAAATGGACATCAAATGCACATTTGATGCCATAATTTGATCCTAAAACCTATTAGATGTTGTTTAATACTCCAAGGAGGTTATATAAATTTACTTTTATTTTGTGTCACGTATACGAACTACCATAAATAACTTATTTTTACATATTTTTGGTGTTTTTAAGGTGTTATGAGAAAGGGATAACTTCAAAATCACTGAATGATGTATTTGGGATGTGTATTAGATATTAAAGCCCAAAAATTTACAAATTATATTCTAGATATGGTCAAATATAGCTCATTTTCCAAGGTAGTCTCAAAGATGCTTAAAAAGAGACTAGTGACAATTTTTTTATTGGTTTTGCATACTTCCATAGGGTCTTAGGACCCCATAATTGACATGGAGTTTGGTGACAACCTAGGGAAAGTTAATAAAATTTTAGGTTATTTAAAACTTGTGGGATGTATATATAACATGATTTATACTTTCTGAGCTTAGGTGGCCTAATTAGAGAAGAAAATGAAGGAAAAAAGTAATTACACTTGGATTTGGATCATGAAATTTTGTGTGGAGCTTTAAGGGGATAGAGGGTACTAAAAATGTGACCAATTTTACAAGTTTATATGTACAATATTATGGACAAGGATATTTATAGGTTTTCAGGGATACAAGGAATGAGTGAAAAAGCATGCTTTAAGAGCAAAATTACATCTTTTAGACTACTTGATGGATTCAAATGCCTTTTTTTAGATTTGATGTCATGATGAAAAGCCATAAATGGTGGAATTTTACCTAGAAAATTATTAAAAAACCTATTTTCTCTCTCTTATGCCACTTTTGCATAAGGAGTTAAATGATCAAAGTACTAAAATGATGTATATAAACATTTCAAAGGGATTTATTAATGTTTCTCTGTCCCTCCCATACCTAATAATTTTTTAATAAGTCATGAAGTGGTGGGAAGAAGGTTTTAACAGTAGAAAAGGTCTCTAAGACTCCTAAGAGGACCTTCTTTCCCTCCAACTCGTAGTCAAAAGACAAAGTCAAACTAACATCAAAAAGATATAACAACTCTAGAAAGATTTAAATATCTAATTAATTTTTTGGATAAGGTTTAAAACAAATACTTGATCAAGTCATGATTACCTAATTTCATGGATCAAGACCTATTTTCAAGGAAGACTCTTCTTCACCAAGAATGTAGGGTGTGCAAGTAAAGATTTAAGAGGTTGTGATGGTCAAACATTAGATATCAATGCCCAAAGACTCCTTAAACTCTTCAAGACAAGCCTCCCTCAACCTATACACCATTTTAAAAATTTGTATGAGATATAATCAAGGGAATGTTATGTTGGGTTTGGAAAAGGCCTAAGTAAATGAATGTCACATTTCTTAGTTTTTGGGGACTGTCTTATCTTTTTATATCTCCTCTCTCATTCTCTCTATATGTAAGCCTATGTTTGGCATTAAAAATAATCCTTAACCTGAGTTGTGGTAAGGCCATGATTATAAAAACACTTGTAATTACCTATTTTGAGTGAATAAGACTGAATTCATGCCTCCTTAAATCTTTCTAATGGTTAGTTGATTAATTACAATGATAGTACATGCTTCCTCTTATATTGTCCTTTCCTCTTTACCTATTTTTAGGCATTATTTCATCCATACAGGTTGCATAATGTGCTTGAAAAATATTTTATTTATGGCAAGTGTGAGATTTATTTAATGTCTTTGATAGACCTATTGACTAGCTACCTTAGATCATGCATCAAGCCAAACCTCTATGTGAAACATTGTTTTTTGAAGACTCTCATTTGGGATGTGAAATTAGGTCCATGTTCTTATTCAACCTTATTATTTCATATTACATAAGTGGAGGTCACATTTTTGTACATCACCTCAGTTAGATAGGTTTTCCTTTTAGTTTACCTTCTTCTCTTTTCCCTTGCAAGTTGGTAGTGTAGACTAGAGATCTTAACTGAAAAATTAAGGGGAGATAGCACTTATAATCTAGAGATTCAATCCATCTATTAGTCCACCCATAACATAGAATTGTCTCCATGTTATTTCAAACTTTGAAGGCCTAAAACTACCTTCACAAAGGTGTAGGTTTAGTAATTAACACCAACCCAGACACCAAAATTGATGTAACCATATAGATTTGACATAAGCATCTTAGGACATAAAGTGTAAAATTATATATTTTGATGACTATTATATAATCTTGATCTACTCCACTTCCATCTTTTTTCAACCTAGATCTGCATATGCATGGTAAACTAAGTGCTCTTGTTTGAAATTTATAATAATATCGATCAATAGTTATACTTTATTTTTACTAAATATTGAGGTGCTCATATAGATGGTTAAAAATATTTAGATGAATATTCCAACAAAATATGTTCTAATTCACTCTATAACCTACCACATAATCTAGTCATACCTATAAGATAATATACTTATAGATTGAATCCATCATTAGAAAATGAAAAAATAAATATAGATGGATGCAAACCAAAGATATCAAGTATAAACTTATCAAAAGAGAATGATACTCTCTTTGATTCCATTATGCATGCATACGACACATATTATTCAGGAAAGGTTATACATCTTCCACTCCTCATAGATTCTCATCATTATATGGAGATAATTAGATAGCTTCTACATCTTCAAATAATATAGAGAAACAAAACATGTTCTTATTTTTATATTTAAAATAAACCACAAATCACTCAATGATGGGTTACACAAACCCCCATTCCTTATATAATTTCCTCATGACCACATAGTCCTATTATACATATGCAGATCATCATAGATCTTACATGCCAAATGTTACATCTATGCATGCTTCTTGATAGTACCACCAATTTATTTCATTAGGTTTTTAATTGGGAGATAACTATGATCATACCTTGGATGAGATAATAAGATAGAATTATCCTTTAAAATATTCCAAAAATACCAAAAAAAATTTAAAAATTTAAATATCCAAAAAATATTCAACATTTTCATGTTTTATTAGATCCTTAGAATTTATGTTATTGGTTCCATTATGGTTTCATGTAATGTGATACAAGCATACCCAGGCACATGATATATGCACATATGAATGTTGGGCCTTCCTCCTCTCATGCCATTAGTATGTTGGGGGCACCTACTTATTTGATCATAAAAAAACCACAATATATTATTCTATGATCACTTTCCATTATAATTTTTGATCTTATGTACTTACACATTCTTTTTATCCATAGTTATATCTTTTACAATTTACTTGATATGCTATGTACTTAACATTTTTCATTGACACATATATCTAGGGACTAGTATGATATACTTATGTTGGTTGCTTATGATTATGTGCTTTCATTTTTGAAATATATTGAGTGTGTTCATGCCTTGTTGTTATCTATAATTGTATTAATTATTTGAGCATTTGAATATGCTCCATTGATTGTGACCAATGTGCCTATGTTTACCTATTTTGAAATTTATGTATGTCATAGTTTTTTTTATGTGGACATTTAAACATGTATTTATATGATTTGTGGACTTTTGACTAAGTCATTTCCTTTTGATTATGTGGAATTTAAACATGTAATTTTATGTGGTCTCCTTGGACCATAGCCTTTTGTTTTGCTTTTGAGGGCTCTTGTGTGTGTGATTGATTGCTTACTAATGTTATAGTTTTACTCTCTAGACATTGCCATGATTCACATCATGCATTTTAGGACTTGATGTGATCACATAACATGTACTTCATTATACATGATCCATACATAAATTATAAAATTATCTTATCCTTTTGAGGTAAGGTAACTATCTAATTCCACTTCTCATCACCTAAAAGTGGGGGAATATCGATGGGGGTATGCCATTGAGGCATGACTTCCAAATTTTCATAGTTTTATATTATAGTGGGGGAATGTTATGGAAACATGTTCTACACACTTAAATGAATTCTTAGATTTTCTATATTTATTAGGGGCACGTTATGGTAACATGATCTATATACTTACACTAGATCTCAAATTCTCTAGGTTAGATGGGGACATGTCATAGGAACATTATTAACATTTAAAACATTTCAAATTGGCTAATTTTCATAGTTATGTGATTTTGATACACATTTGTGGTAATATTCTATATATCGATACCATTGTTATACCTAATTTTCATATTGAAATATATATGAGGTGCATATGCCATGAAAAAAAACACCTTAAATTTCAAAATAAATTTAGTTTATAGATTTCAAATACTACTATGGATAGTTATCATACCTAGGATGAAATTTTATGGACTTTATTGAGCCAAGCTACTGTAGTAGTTGGTTCACATTTTGGCAAGGTTGAGGTGATTAAATCACTTAATATTACCAATTTTAATGTTAGACTTTATTAAATCATATAAATTCATAAAATTTATAGAATTGAGTGATTAAATCACCCACCCTCATTAGATATATGGTGTGATTTGATTAGATCACTCACACTCACCAAGTTATAAGTATGATTGAGTTCTATAATAGAGATAAACTCAATGGCCATGTGGTAAATCACATTTTTTCCAAGGTTGGGGGCATGGTGTCCTCCAATATCTTGATTTATATATGCACTTTAAGGTTTTAAATTTGTCCTAATATTAACTCCAATAATTTATACTTAAGCATATGTTCAAATAAAATTACCAAAATACAAGATGGTTGCATTGATAAACAAGTGTACTCCTAATATTTCTCTCTTTACTTTCAAGCATTTCAAATTATTTCAATTCCAAATTACATGCATTGATTATATACTTTAACATGTTATTAGTTTTAGGTTAGTCACTAAAAAATCACTCAATTTGGACTCACACAAAGTCAAGGTGTGTTATACACACCCAAGTACAAATTTATTTTCATTTAAATGAGTAATATCTTTACTATATTAAAATGGGGGAAAATGTAGACACTAAATTTGAGTTATCTAACACCTCAGTCTTGTTTACTTGGAAAATACCTATCATAGATGCACCCTTTAGTTATAATACCTTCCCACTATTAATAGGCTTATGTTCACTATCTCTTTGTGCTAAATTTATTATCTCATAGTTTGACCATTGATATTATAATGACTAGGCCTTATATACCATGTAAAATGCTATAAACTTGATTATTATACTTCAGTACTATTTTTAGATGTGCACCTATTTTTATCTTCTTGAACACTTACATCCTAGTTAGAATCCTACATTGATGCAAGTATCTCTTTTAAAACTAAGTGTTCAGTGCCCAAAAGTCATCTAATTTTTAAATAAAATGTATCCTTATGGTTAGCCTAAGTGTTTTAGTGTGAGATATTTTTAAAAGGGATTGGTATATATAAAATATCAACCCTAATTCATTCCTCACCTAGAAAATATCTAGTAAATACCAAAAAATAATAATGCAGGTTACAAAGAGCACTCAATCAAGCATTCAAGTGAGTAAATCTACCCTATTCATACCTATTTACATATTAGGCATAAGATCAATATCCTTATAGATCTAAAGTACTAAAGTAACATCCCATGAGCCATATTTTACAAGTTAAAAGATATGTTACTCTATGTACTTACTTATCACACATTGTATCCTTATGCAAACACAAGCCAACATGTAGGGGAAAACTAGATAAGTCTAAGGAACTCTTTATAGTATTTGCTATGTAAGCAATTCCACTAATAGAGGGGTCCTTAGGGTATCTAGACACTATGTTCCCACTAACCCATTTTTCACATAATCACTCCAAGGGTGAGAAATATAAGGTTTGATAATTTGATAAAGAGTGATAACCTATGTGTGTAATCTATACACATAAAAAAAAGTTAAATAAAACCTAGAAGGTTCTAGGTGATTGCAGCCATATCTAGTCATTATTTCATAGTGGACACTTATGTCCAACTTAGACACCAATGTTGATGTAACCATATAGATATGATGCACGTGTTGAAGGCCACAAAGTGAAAAATTATATAATCTAATGACTTTTATAAAATCTTGATCTAGTCAAATTTAAGCCTATTCCAGCTCAAAATTTCATATGGATAGTATACCAACTAAGTAATCTTATTTTCAATTTATTGAATTATCGATCAATAGTTTGATTTTATATTTTTGACATATCCCAATATTATAAATTTAAAATAGTTTTTGATCTAAGTTCACAAGTTAATTAGACTATTATAGATATATTTATCACCATTATGCTTATTCATTTTTATATTCTTAACCCTGTAGTACCCTTGTATTAAAAAATAATTTAGGGTTAAACATGTGTTGGTAAAAGGTGGGTGATTCAAAGATGGGGTTGTCAAATATTAGTAGGTCATGTTGGTTAAATATAAGTTCATCAAAGATGGTTTCATCAAAGATAGGTTCATCAAAGATGGGTTGGTAAAATATGGGTTGACTATAGTTTGATTGTGGAGGAGCTTGATAATGATTGAGAAAGGGATATTTACATATCCTTAGATGTTGATTTCTTGATATGGATGCACTCAATTCTTGAGTAAGCAACACGCCTTGGGGTGGCTATGGTAAGACATATTTGGATTATTATGGCTTAGGGGCATGATAGGTGTCCTTAAAGGATTTTTATGGTATAGATCATGTAATTATTGATTTTTTTGTGGTTGATTTTAGGATTGTTACTCATCAATTTCTTTTAAATGTTCCATAAAGTGTAGATTTCATAATTCAGGTTCTGTATTGGTATGGATAAATGGATCATGAAGTGTTAGATTTGTGGTTTTTAGATAAGGGTATGATAATATGGGGTTTTTATGACTTAGGATCTCAATGGGAATTAGATATTTGATTGGGTTGATTTTTTTTGATTGATTAGGCAGTGAAGGTCTCAATTTTAAAGGATAAATTTAGGATGTTAGGGTCTCCAACTATTGGATTATCTATTTAATTTGGTTAGGTATGATTTGGTTTTGGACTTGGGGTGCCATAACTATTTTCCATTTATAATTTTCATGAGAAATATCATGATTGGATTGTATCGAGTAGATGTGATATTTACTTGGATGGTCCATGTATTTTGATTGAAAGTGTTATCATTATTAATATATTGATTCAATTGGGTTTGAAACCTTATGTTTAATGCCATTGGTTTAGATTGGGTTTGGTTTGAAATGGGTTATTCATAAAGCGGGATGCAACTAAAACATGCATATGAGCACACAATATGCTAGTCAAGTGGGATTACAATAAGATAATATTCCATAGATAATACCTTGAGGGTGAATTATTAGTGATCTTGGGGAATTTTATGTTCCTAACACCACTATTCATCTGTAGTTAAAATGTATCCTATGCTAGGTTTGACTAATGACTATGGGAGTCTTCTATATACTATGTGGTACATGAGGCATAAATCCATATAAAGGCGTTATCTGGGGCTTAGGTATTGGTGGATGAAATCATCTCATCTCACATTATTGGTAAAACATGTGACCACTTAGCCAATAATGATAAATCCTCCTTAATTTTTATATCCTACCATAACATGGGCTTTGTCTTAACACTTGGTGATGAAATCTAAGTCACAAACCCTAGGAAAAAAAGGAATGAACTATTTATATTTTCCAAGATCACTTTGTGGTGTGGGGAAAGAGCATACACAATTTATTCTTTGGGTGATATAAATGAACTAGACTATTTTTAATTCCCAAGGTAACCTTATGATGCAAGGGAAGAAAATACAAAATCATAATTTGAACACACACAATTAAGAACTAAAAATTTATATACAAAAAAAATTGATTGATTAAGATTAAATGATTAGATGTTTGTTGTTTGATTATATATCTTTGACTAGTAAATCTACAAGAAGATTGTTAATTGTTTGTTTTGGATTTAAGGTCTTTAGTGAAAAATTGTACATACAAGTAAGGAGTCAGTAAATGGATACATTAAAACATAGGACACAAATGTTACTAAATAGATGTAGCCATCAAAATTTAGAATTTAGACACTACTAAAAAACACAAACATAACTCCTACACTACTAAATAGGAAGTAGATGCTACTTATCAAGATGCATATGCCACTAATGATTTAAGTGTAATGACATATATGAAAATTCTAAAATATACAAAACATATTAAATATACAGACATTGATTCATAGTGTGAAGATGATACTCTATAGGATGCATAAACTAGAAGACAAAAATCATATATGTTGTTTTATAGAGTGAAAACATCATGCTATAAAATTTAGATGCCACAATGTCTACCCAAATGCTAAAACCAGAATTTTTTTTAGAGTGTAGATGCTAACCTATCCTATGCATATGACATTATCAAGGATAAAAATGGGGTCAACATGAAATATATTATACTCTATATAAAATAATATTTTAAGATAAAAATTGACAAATTTGACCCTAATTAGACTCCAAAGCAAGACCAGGCATGCAAACACTTCCTGTCAATCAAAATAAGACATTTATTATGGGTAAAGAGTCCCACTGAGCATGACAAGGATGTAAACTTGTAAATTTAGACCAAACATATTAAAAATCCAAAAAAATGTTAAGTTCCTACTCTAATAAATAAATACACCTCTGATTGAGTAAATGAGGAAATAAAAGACACCTTCACTTACCATAAGGAGATCCTCATTATGTGGATTTGATCAAATTAAAAATGGTTCTGGTTGTTTAATTAGATGCATGAAAGAATTCCAATAGCATTTATCCTTAGAGTGTTGAATATTTCTTGACATGTTGAAAGGAAAACTTGGATGGCTTGATCTCAAACTAATGATCTTTTTAGGATCACTTGGCTTGTTTGATAAATGAAAAAAAAATTATTAGGATAATGAATATTATTGGAAATGAGGGGGAGGGGTTCAATTTATAGATTTTATTTGAGATGGAGGGGTAGGATTGAGTCAACATAATCATTCAATGGGGGGGTTGACTATTGAATGAGGGAGTTTTGAGAGGTATGGGATTGATTGACTGACTTTTTGAATTTGGGATTTGAGGATATGATGTGAGATTGGATGATGTGATTTGAGATGGGGGTGATTTTATTTATTATGATTTTATTTTATTCATTTTGATATTAGATGTGCATTGATTTTATTATTAGTGTTAATCAATTAATTAATAATGATTAATTATTTGATTAACTCACATGATGATAAGATGAAAATTAGATGGGATTAGGTAAGGTCATGATAGGAATAGGATAATGTGATTAATTGATTGGGGGTGATGAAAGTGTTAGAGAGGATTGGCAAGGGATGTATTGATGATATTATAGGGTTATAGAATGATAGGATTAGGGTTGTAATGAATCCCAAGTTTAGGCTTAGTGATGTTAAGGTGAATTAGAGATGATTATGGATAATTAGGTATAATTAAGGATGATTAAGGGTAATTAGGGATAAATATGGATGATTATGGATGAATAAGGGATAAATGGTGGATTAAATGATACTATACAAGTGGTGAAACTAGGGTGGTAGAATTGGGAAGTATAAAACTATGATGTGACATTGATATATATGGATGTTATAAACTAGTTCCTTACTATATGATCCATTAATGTTGTTAATATATTACATGATATGCTACATTGTTTTTGTCTATTATGTGTGGCCTTGGTCTTGTTTGATACAATATCCTTGATTTTCATTATTTTATATAATTTTATGTCACCTTGTGTGTGGCACTTGGATTTTTTTTAATACATATTTATGTCCCTTGTATGTAACACTTGGAATTATGTGTGACATTAATACTTGTGCTTATTGATCTTATTGACATTGAGTGGTGATATTATCTATATCATGAATTTTTATTTATTAGTATTATTGAATGATCCTTATAATATGTGATTCAATGATACATATATATAAACATGACACATATATTCCTTAATTACATATGTTACATACATGATTTGATTGAAATATACCTTACTATGATGGAATATTATTCACATGATATTACACAATTTTATATTTATTCATAACATGATATAATTAAATATTATTTTGAGATAATTTAATTATAGGATACACCCCTCATCTCAAAATATGGGAATTATAGTGGGATTGTCATAAAGACATATGCCTCTATGAGAAAATAATTAGATTAGAGTAAAATTTTTAGAGATTTTGAATGGTTCAAGTATCAGATGGTTCAGATACATGATATATATTCACACATTGATATAAATACATGGGCATACATCATGCACATGTACTCACTTTATAGAAACTTTAAAATAGATTCATACACACTTGGGTGAATATGCATGAACATACACATACAAGTTTATAATAATAAAAATGATAGGTTTTCACATACACATATATTTGAGATACATGTTCTCAAATTAGACATTTAGGTGCATAAAATTCTATATCAATTTGCATAGATTCAAGGGGTGTGATACTAGTTCATGCACATATACACATTTTTAGATTCAAGGGCATGATATTGGCTCATGCTCACATACACAATAATATAGTTTATAGTTGAATGGAAAATGGTTGTCATTCCACTTCACACTTATTAGATTCATGGTCATGATGGGGGTATGATTTTTTTAATTCTCTTTTAATTATGCATTCTATTCTATATTAAGTGAAACTATAAAATAAAAACTTACATTCATGATGGGGCCATTTCGATCATGTTTTTTATTTACATGAAGTGAACTTGAGAAAACCTAAGATAAACTATATAATTAAATCTATTATCCATATGTAGTGGTAGATTCATTTTAAGTGAACCTATCTTAATGGTTATCTCTTTTAATTGTGTAGTTAATTAGGTTAGTACATTGTGTAATCTTAGCCACATTCATGAGGGTTGGGGTATTTTGCCTTCCCAACTAAAGAGATTTCATAGTTACACAAATTTAGAGCACAATCACTCCAACTATCCATGTGATTCATTTAATAAACACAAGTTTTTCCATTAATTACAAAAATAAACATCATATCTACCAAGTTGCAAGGGAAACATGATTTTCATAAACACATAGGTGTACTTTAACCTTTTTTATTTTAAAATTTTAAAAATTCAATTTCAAATTAAAATAGTCAATCTATGGACATTAACTACACATGATTTCAAGTTTTTATATTGAATGAATTTCATAATTGAAGCTTCATAACAAAGACAAAGTATGTTGTACACATAAATAAATTTATCCTTTTAATCTATAAATTTCATTACTAGAATTAAAGGGTGGCATATGTAGACACTAAATTTTGGTCTTTGGTACTTGACAATGATAAGATTGACACATATTTACCATGCATGATTTAAGCACATAAACAAGGTCATAATCCTCTATTCTATCACACTTACATGCTATCTTATGAGTCAAACCTTTCAATATGATGTTACATAACTATATGAAACTCATTATCTATTTCAAACTTGTCAAATATCCTGCACATAGATCTACATATTTTAAATTCAATTAATTTATACATAGGTTAGCTATGTCATATTTGGTTAATATCATCAGTAGATAATAATTTGATATAATCAATATCAACTTGATCCCAATAATGACTATTTTTAAAAACTAAATATTACCTTAGAGTTGGCCCATTTGCCTAATGTGTCAGTGGCATGAAAAATTACCCAATTGGTCTAATATATAAAAATAAATGTCTCATTCAAAAGAGACTTGGAAATTATGTGGAACATGTTATCACATAAGTTTTGCATGGATTTTGATGTGGAATAATTTACCTTGCAACACCTAATGATACAATGGGAAAACCTCTAAGTCGTGGGAATTTGAAAAATTGAGGTTAACCTCTAGAGAAGGATGACTTCCTTTCACTATGTTTGATGCAACTAGTAAATTACCACTTTTATGGAAATTTTGCTCTTTTAGTGTCTTTATTTCTTAAACTAAAAATTTTAACAGGGAAAAGGGAAAGAATAAAAATTAATGAAAAATCAAAATGGTGATTACACGAGATTTTAGTGGGTCTTAATGCTTTCTCAATAAACATAGCATAATGAGAAATTAATCAAGATTCATTTAAACATAGACTCATACAAATAAGAAATCAAAGGCAACATTTACTATTCTTATGAAAGGGACAAGATTCACTCATTTTAATCAACAAAAGTTTTATAAGGGAAAAATACCATAAAATAATTTTATTGTGATTGAAAATAAGGACAATAACATCCAAAAACACTCACATACTTTTTCTTACACAAGTATCTCTCAGATAAGAAAGGCAAATCTCTTATATATTTCTTCTTGAAGGCTAAAACTTGTAGAAAACACATTCCAAAATGCATAAATTATATCCTCTAACTAAAAAAAGATGGATTGGGTGATGGGGTCTACCCATTTTATATAAAAATTTTTAGAGATGAGATGTAGTTGTCCAAAATTGAACACCTAGTAGGTAAGTCATGCAAATATAAAACCCTCATGCAAAAGAGATGAGTTCTTCTATTTATGGCATCCTAGACTTGTGGAATGGCTAGAAATTGGCATGTAAGAGCTAGGTGTGATCATTGATGTGTAATGACATAGCATGTCATGGAAAATTTACATACAATGTTTCTTCATCTTTAGTTAGCTACAAAAAATATCTTCATGCAAAAAGAGGCACCCAAAATATAACTTTGAGTTCAAAAATAAAAGATAACTCCAAGTCACTTTCATGAAAAACCCTAACTTGTAAAAAAACATGTGATACTTTTACAACTTTAAGTCTTGCCACTTGTCAAAATGAAACTTACAATTTACACTTCATGATTTTTCACTTTTAACAGTTCATATTTGTCAAAATAGAAAATGTAAAAGTATGTTTTCTCTTTCTCAAAAAGAGTTATAAAATAAATATGTATGTTTACAATTAAAACTTATAATGTTTTTAAAATGAAATCACAAATGACATTAAAACATTTGAAATATTCAATAGAGAAATTAATCAATGTCTAAAATCTCTTCAACCTTCTTATCATTCTTGGCATATAATTTCTTAGCATATGCATCGAAGGATTTAAAATTTTCTTGCATTCATTCTGAATCTAATCCATAGGATTAAATGTGAAAAGCCATATAATTTGCTTGTATATGGAATAATTCTTTCCAGAAAGTCTTTATTCCTTACATTTCCATTCTCATTTTTATCAATTACTCTTTCATACTTGAGAAGTTTGTGAATGAAACTCAGGGTGAAGACTATGTCCTTTACAGATTCCTTTTTAACAACCTATTTAAAGTTATTCTAGACCTCTTCAACTTGTAATAGATTCCTAGAATCATTTTTTGGTTGACATGATATTGTAATCATCATTCCCTCAATGCCATATATAATGTCAATAACTTTATCATGAGCCACCTTGGCTTGGTGAGCAGAATCTATTAGGACTCTTATTTGAAATTTAGATGCCTTATGTGTTTCCTCATGCTCAAATTCATTATCCAATATTTTCTTAACAATGAAGGCATCTACATTAATTGAACCTACAACTATCAATTTTGGATAGTATACATTTAGGGTTTGAATATCTCCTTCATATTGACTAACTTATTCCTTCAATATATTCTCTCTTCCTAATTGTCTCATAGTGGTCCATCATTACCATGATGAATTTCTTGACTTTAGTGATTAATTCCTTTGACCATTATTTTGTTTCCCTTCCCATATGAGACATTTCTTGGATTGAATCAATGAAATCTTGATCTAGAACTAATTGATTGGCTATACTACCTATGGTTGCTACAATGATCTAATGAGATATGTAAATTATTTTAATGCATCTGTAAGTTGCTCCACTTACTTCTTAAGTTCATATTTGGTGGCTCATCATGATCCATTATCTAAAAGAGAGATTTGATACCAGTTTGTACATCATATTTAAGTCCTCTTGTCTATCGCCCAAGGTGGGTCTAAGAAATATGATATTCTCCCACCACAAGATTTTATTTTGATTTATCTGATAGGGGGACTATAATTTCAACATAACTTTCTCCCTTATCATCATTGAATATCTTGGAGAGAGTCCTAGGAGTTGATTTGGACATTTTTTTGACTTTTGAGAGATCAAATCCCAATGTGATAGGGTCTATCATCTACTTTCTCTTCTTAGCTACTGACTATGCTAGCCAATTAGGAGTAGCTCTTTGCTCTTTTGATACTGTTACCAAAGAATTGACAACTAATACAATTTCACTAGTATATACTATGACCATAGTAGGCTCATATATAGATGTTACCATTAGTTGCTTAGGAGGTACCTATGAAGGTTTACTTCCATCAGTAGGTTACAAATCACCTTTTGCATCAAGCATCTATGTCTTTCCAATTTCAACTAATGGGGATGTCAAAATAATTGAAGTGGATGAAGTGGAGGCAATGGAAACAACTAGGTCTACTGGGGAAGTGGAAGGTAGAATGGACATAGGGGTTGTGAATTTGGGGATAGGTGGAAGGGTGAAAGCCAAGGCATTTAATGTATCAATCAAATGGGTAGGAACACTTAGGGTTTATGACTATAGGAAAGAAAATGAATATGAAAGTGGGAAAATACTCACCTAAGGAGTTAGGGTGGCCTATGGGACTAAATTTAGAATGATTGAGTCTATGGCTAAGTACTATTGGGTAGTGTTAAAAACTAATGGAGATGGAGTGGAAGGAATTATGGATGGAATAGAAAGAGGGAATTTAATAAAGGGGAAGGTGAAATTGGAGGAAGGGAAGGCAGAGTGAAAACTTGAGATTCCACTAATGGGGGGCTTTGAGTGTCCACTTGACTTGTATTATTTGTGCTTGGCTTACTATAATGGACATGATAGATGGAATGATAGGTGGAGTGGATACTACATATGCAATGGGAATGGAAATATGATGTAGAGGTGTTGAAACTTGAGGTGAAATGGGAACTTGAGAATTTGGAAGAGTAGAGACATGTGGTAGAGGTGTTAGAACCTTTGTAACAATGTGGGTAGGAGAAAGAACAATGGAAATGGGAGCTAAAGCTATGGGATCTAAAATTATAGAACCCTATGCTACTATTATGTCTTTAGGTGAAAGATCAATTGGTTATTCTATGGCTTCTCCCTCTTTTCTTGATTATTAATTCTTTGCCTTAGTCTTTTTCTTCTTTTTATTCTTCTTGTTAGGCTTCTTTGATGATTCTCTTGGACCATCTACTGATGGAGTGATCCCCTCTACTATAAGATTTAGAAGTTTTTATCTAACCCCAATGGTCTCTCTTGTGAAATGTACCCCTTTTCTCCTCATATAATTGATAATTCTATTAATCACATGGGATGTTCTATCAAAAAGAGAAAGGAATTCTGGAGTTGACCACTTAACTAGTGGTAGGGGTCACATGATAACTTATATGTAATAAATTGGGTCCACTCTAGAGTCATCATCCACCAGGTCATATAAAACTAGTGCCAAATCATAGTCTTTGATTTAAGGGACATTCTAGAATAATCCATCATTCTAATAACTGCATCTCCACAATCTTCCTAGTAATCCTCATAGTATGACACATGAGTATATGTTATGAGTGTTAATTCATCGATAATCTTTCCATACACATAAAAAATGGTCTAGGGTCCAAAGTTTTTAATGTCATTTGGCACATCCCAGCCTCAACAAATTTGGCCTTGAAGAGGGATTGGCATGTGTATTAGCTAATGGAAATTAGGAAATGTATTCCTAACTTATGCCTATTAGAAATAAGTTCATGTGTCTCCATGATATACCTAACCAACTCATTTAGTTCCCATTTGTTGCTCACATATCAGGGAAGAGTGTAGGGATAATGACTAAACCTGATAGATCTAATGTAAGAAAAGGTGGGGAACTATATGAAGTAAGAGCCGCATTTATTTATTTCATCCATTATTTCCTTTTAAAACCTTTTTTTCCTAAGATCCTTATCAAAGATGATAATGATGATATAGATGAAAGCATCATTCACTCTCCTAAAGTGATGTATACTATCCTATAGTATGAGATCAAGGTAATAGTTATATACTCTATTTATATATATAGGAATTGTGTTGAGGCCTAGGAATAATCTTCCTTTGGCCAAGATGTATACAATGTGGGAGGTCATATAGAACTTGACTGTTATTTGCACCTCCATAAATTGCTTGTGAAGGGAATCACCTATTAACTGGGCCTAATGAATGTATTGTTTAATTTTTTGGATGGTCAATATATACTAGTACATCCACTCTTAATAACACTTGGCATCAAGATTTTTAGTTACTCTATGTAATAGTATGATAATATCCCCTACTTCATCAATAAAATTAATTTTATACATGATCTTTGGTAACCTAGTGGATGAATGCTTAGGGGATGTGAACCACTATTTGTTGATTATATTTTGGCACCCATATCATTTATATTCAAATAATTTTGTAAATATTTATGGAGTTATATCTAGGTATCTCTCAAATTTAGGTATCATAAATACTAAGTTGATAAAATCAGGTTCTAGACTCATAATCTTTTCCCCTTTCTCATTATATACCTCTCTTCTATTAGGATCATAGTGTTGGGCCATTGTGAGGATCAAATCAGGGCTTTGAAATAAAAATGGGAAGGCTATAGCTTATGGTAATCTAGAGTCATAGATACTATAGATCTAATCATTCTTAAATTCTACACCTATCCTATCCCAAAAATCTCCTAGGTTAATATGACCTAAGTCTATATCTGTTATCTCTACAACATTAGACTCCAAGTTGGGAGTCACTCTAAGGCCCATAGATTTGAACTTATTTTCCTTAGGAGGCATGTAAACTAAAGTTATTCCTTGTGAAAAACCAACTATGAAAGGTAGGATCTGTAGGTGTTTGAAGTAGTTATATTCCTAGATGAAGGTGGAGGGTGTTTTAAGCAAGTGAAAATTATGGTGGAACTAGGAGGTGCTCAAAACACATTGGGTTTCTAATGGAAGTGGAAGGTGATAGAAGTAGGTTCACTCTCTAAAAAGTATTGAAGGCTTGTGGGGATCAAAGGTGATTTAAACAAAGGTGAAATCCATGGGGGTCTATGGTGTTCGAGACTAGTCCTAAGTCTGTAGGGATGTTTGGAAGTATATTCTTAGAATATGTTATTGGTTTGAATGGGAAAACCTAGATTTTGCTTGAAAAACTTAGGGAATAAAACTAAGGGGTTTTTATTAGTGTTTCAATATTTGAAAAATAAAAAATCCTAAAAACCTTAGATTGAATTTAGACTAAAATTTGAGGAAAACACACAATTTTGACCTTCTAAAGGATTTAAATGACAACCATATCCAACTAACTTCAAAGAAAAATTTAATACTCAAAAAACTTTGAAATAAATTTAAATTACTTATAAAGGTCTCAAATTGAAGGATAATGGTGGAAAACACAAGGAAAGTACCATTCAATAGGAGAAAATGATGTGGAAGTCATTTTGGTAGTAATGGCTTGTGTTTGTAGGTACTCACTTGGCACATGGCTTGAGGGTTGATGACTTAGCTAGGTTGGAAGAGCTTAATGATTTGATTATAAATTAAACAAATGATAAAGACAATACCTAATTCTCTTGGTTAAATAGTGAAAACCCTACATTAAATGCATTAATGGTGGTTGGTGGTAGAGGTAAGAGATTTTCAAAGTATGTCCCATGTCTGTAGGAGATGGATGCTTGGTTTTGTAGGAGGTGGAGCTTTGAGATCACTTTGCACATTTAAAAACATTAAATTTTTTCATGGGGTTATGCATACCATGGAATGGTATTCATAAAATTCAAGACTTAGCATGCACCTTACACATTTACAAAGGTGAAAAGTGATTCATGGGTTTTACATTATATAGAAAGAGGTTGTAATGTTTTGGTGGGATTTAGATCCCATCAATACTTTTCACATTTGTGAACATGCAAAGTGCACATCAAGTTCTATATTATATTAGCTTGGGTGCCTAGCAAGATATAAAGCCTACCATGCATTATACACATTTGAAAACATGCAAAGTACATGGTGAGTTTTAGGTTCCACTGGTCTTGGGTGTGGGTGCTTCATGGGATCCAAAACCTACAGAGCAATTTGCAAAAGTGAAAATTGCATTTAGAGATCTAGATTCTATAGTTCAAAATGGCATGATGGGTTTTGGTGTTTTTTTATGGGTTCTTCCAAACAAGAATGTGAAGTATCAAAACCAAATCATTATCTACATACATATAATGAAGGATCATAATTACATAATCACACTAGGTGGGATAAATACATATGTATTGGTTTACCTCCTTAGAGTATTGAATACTTAGGCAATGATCAATCATCATATGAGCGTCATTGAGTTTAACTCAATCCATTACACTTTCCCAATTTTTGTAGGTTTCTAGCCTTCATAAGTAAACCTATAGTTTCAAGGTAATAGAGACTAATTTTAAGAGCTACATGTATCATCAGGGTTCAAGATCATAAATACAAATATAATAAATATAGGCATAGGTGACTATATAGTCACTATTCCTCATTTCCTCATAGGTAAATATTGACCAAGATAGTGACCTAATCCTATATAATTGACCATGCATAGGTAGAGAATCAATTCCATAAGTGAACAAATAATAGTCTCACTTTATGTTGATTTTCACTTCCCATGTCATGTCTTAATATTTGAATTAAATTTTAAGTTTATATCTTAATTATATTAATTAACTCATCTTAAACCAAATTATGGTAAAACATATTATTGTACTCAACACACCCCATTCTTAATTTTTAAATAGGGACCTAATATAGTCTGAAAATCCTAGGTCTATTTTGAAAATATTTTTTCATTAACATTCGTATGCACACCTAGATAAGCTCAAAACTTTAAAAACTTTTTAATCTACACATAGATATGATTTTTGTTGCATGTTGATCATGTATAAATGCAATTGACATTCCCTCATTATCCAATTTTTCCCTATATGATTTATTAAAACTAACATATTAATGGTATTTGGGTTTTGCATATATAAATTTTTTATAAATATGTACATGAACTACAAAATTAAAATCCAAAGTTCAAACTTCACGTATTTTGTACTTTGTAAGTTATGCATTTCAGAAACTATCTTCACAAGTTTTGTGTTTGGAAACTATATCTTTAGAAAACTTGTTCAGAATTTGTGTTTGTTTGAATATTTATTCTTCAAATGTTTTTTCATCATAAAATTTGTTGTTAGTAACCTTTAGTGTCTTCAAACTTTTGAGTCTTCAAAAATTTTCACCTACACAACTTTTTACCTTCACATATTTTACACCTCAGAACTTTTGTTTGTGAAGCATGTTTAAAATTTTTATTCATAAGTTGTGTTCATTATAGACTTTGTCTTCATGTTTCATATATTTGAGGAAAAATGATAATTATTTGACCCAGTCTCAATAAAAGTTATGACACCTAACTTCTGAAGGTAAGCCATATGACACTCTTAATATTATGTGGAATTAATAAAAAGGTGACATGTGTCTAAGGCTACAACATGGATTTTCTCCAAATGTATAGAAATTATATGTGGAATACCTACCAAAGTAAGTGGAAAATTTTGAATTGAATGAGCAAAAAAAGATTGTAGACACTAGGCATTAATGGTGCATAAACTACAATTAAAGTCTTATACTCAAAAGATATATCATCAAATTTGGAAGTGACATCATAACTATCGATTGATAACTAGATCGAGTGAGTTTGTAATCCAAAGATAATGTGAATCACTAACTTACTACATTCAATTTTGAACTAATTCCAGTAAAGAGAGCACACAGTTGAATTTTATGAGAACATATAGGTTAGCAATGGTGTCATCATCTAAGGTGTTTAGAGGAGTATTTCCACTATCAAAGTTCTCCATCAAGGACTCCATAGAGTACATATAAACTGTATTCTATTCATTAGTGTTGAATTATGAATATGGTAAATACAAAACTCTATGGCATGTAATAAAAATATGGACACCCATTCTTATGAGGAGATTCTAATATCTAGGTAGAAATAACCAATGGTAGACTTACTACAATCAAAACACCAATAATTACACTATGTAACTCCCAAGTCTAAAGTGATGCATTGCATTAACCTACTTTGGGACTTTTTATTCATAGGGAAGGTGATTGGTAGTGGATTCATACACTACCTAAACCAAAATATAGTTGTCATATACATATCTAGGGATGCATTCCAAGGATACCTATGACTGTAAACACATGCACCACATTCGATGGACAAAGAGTAAAATTATGGTAGAAAACAAGTAAAACAAAGGATACATTAAAGAAATTTATTGATCTTAGAGAGGTGGCCATTCTAAAGGACAAGGAGTATATGATGATAACAATTTTTAGGATGGGAATCCACATTGGGATGGCCCCATTAAATAGATTATATGGCTATAATAACATTCACTTCCTTCACTTAGAATGGGTTCTGTTGTTGGACCTATGATGACCTCTCAGCTCGAATTTTACCTAGGAGAAATAATTATCACCAAGATTTAGGATTTTTTTAAAAGTAGGATAAGATACCTATGGGTGACTAGTTCTATATGATGTCATATCTATTGGATGTAGTTATGGTCACTATATACATTCACAACATATCACTCTAGAGCCCTACCCTAGAATGCATTAAGAATTAGGTAAGTGATTTTTATTCATTAATCCATATATATTATTATATGAGGAATATTTTTAGAATATATGATAATGTATACCCCCAAGTGTGGAGGGAAATTCATTAATAACCCTTGAACTGAGTTTCAAAAAGTATCAGGAAGATAATCTAGCTAAGAGGGGACTATTAGATATACCTCAAATATACTATAATAATGGTGGAAGGACACAAGGTATCCCATATATATCTACCAAAATACATCATAGACAAATTAGAAGAGTAGGAAATAACCTACCATCTATGTTAGAGCATAGATGAAGACATGAAGAAGAAACACAAGGTTGTATTCCATTTGTCTTACTCAATGATTGGCCATATGTGCTACATAAAAAATAATTTTGGAGTGGTAAACAAAACCATAGAGTTATAATCATTTTTATATTTACCACATAGGGACAAGAATCCTCATGGCTTTATCCAAAAGCATATATCAGGGCTAAGCATCCCTTACCAACATGAACCCTATGAGTATGACTTTGTATTATTGAATGCAAAGGATGATGTTGAGGTAATGGAAATGGTAAAATTGGATAAGTTAACACCATATAACTTAATATCCATCCAAATATATCCCTCAATCATAATTGTAGAGGTGCATACCAGGTATCCACCTCCCTGTGTATGGGCAACTACAAACTACTAAACCTCTTAGTCAACCCAATAGCCTTTAGACTAGGGAAAATCATTCTAAATACCACCCACTATGATGAAAATTTTGAAATAGGAGTAGGTTGTGGGTGAAGTGTATATTTTGTCAAGTTCCTCACAAGAAGGGCCTTTATAAGATCTACCACCAATTGTAATGAAGGCTATCAAGAAAGATTAATAAGTGGGGGAAATGCCTAATATTATAACTTCTATAGAGGAGAAAAAGAACCAATTTTCATTGATTCATATGAATCCAAGGACATAGGTATCCTCATCAATTCCTCAGATCCTATTACTAAAATTATGGACAATGTAAATTATGCCACTCATAAGACTCCTCCCTTGGTTGGAAAGACAACAATCTATTATTAGAGGAAAGTAAGAACCCTTAGGGACCCTCTTCTATCAACATAGTTTTTTATAAGTTTAAGTGTGGAGGCACCATAAAATGAGCTTGAGGTTGAGGATTAAGAATTGAAAAGATCTAAAATATTGAGTCATGAGGGGATCAAAGGAAAATCACCAATAGAGGTAGAAAAATTAAGTGATGATACTATTACTCTAACTAATACTACTTTACTTCCTTTTATTCATATTATTTGTTTTGTTCTAGTGGTTACTACAGTCCCTATTGCTCCCACTATTTACATTGATCATTAAAGTCCCATTGTTTCTCCAAGTGTTGTCATTTCTAGTGTTGAGTTAGTTTATTTAGTTCCCTTAGTTTCTACTTCCCCTGTTACTAATTTAGTTACCATTTCCCTTACTACTCCTAAGTCCAAAAAGGTTCATTTTAAGAAGACTATGGAGACATTGAAAGTGATCAATTGTATGTGTCTTCCACTCAATTAGAATTGCCCATTCCTTCATCTACTAAAACCTAGAATTCTTCTATTATCCACTCTACTAAATCTAATAAGAATAATCTTACATATATTGTCCATCCAATGCCCCAATTTGGTAATGTGGTCTAGTTTAAGATCATCTTACCATAATTACCAAACCCAATACATGTAGAGGCATTAATGTAGTCTTCAAGGCATGTTTTTACAATGACCATTATTGAGGACACTTAACTAGTAGATGCCACACATTGTTAATCCCATAGTTGGATGTAGAACTAGAGGCCCAAGCTTCTCAAAGACTGAATTTGACAATAATAGAGCACCTCAATGTAAGCTCTATTTTTGATAAATCAATGAAAACTATTCAAAAGGTCAGGAAGAAAAAAATAGAGGATGACTTTGGTAAGGGTTTGGTTTTCTAATAAAGGTAGGTTATTTTCTTGATTTTAGAGAGAAAAAACAAGAAAATTGGACAGTCTCAATACAATGAGGATTTCAAAGCTTATCTTTAGGTCAATAGAAAGACATTGCTAGAACTTCATGAGGGCACTAAACAAGCTAGTCAAGAGCTACAATAGGAACTAGATAAAGTATAAGAAAAATAATAAATAGTACAAGTTCCTAGAGAAATTGAAGGTGATGTCCAAAACATATCTCTTAAATTATATAATATCTTAGATATTATTAGTTTAATGAGAGCAAAATCATCCCCTCACATTTTTAAAACTTTCAAATTAATTAATTGTTTGAAAGAAGATGAGAATCTAAATTTATTTATACTATACACCACCAATAAGGATTTTGGCCATTTGGATTTAATGACACCATTGGAAGTAAGCAATGCTCTCAATTTAATGGTTATCAAGACATTATAGGTCTACGACTAGGTATTGAGCATGCAAGCCCTAATTCAAAAATTGGTACAACATGAAAAGTGAGTCTTACAAATTTTGGATGAGTTAAAACTATCCCAAGCCCTAGATTCATTGGGTAAATTAATAAGTAGGGCCAATTTTAAATAACTAATCCACAAAACATCATCAAATGTTAAATAAATTCTTTAGGGATGCACACTAGAGGATATTAAATAAGACATGGCTTTTTACAAGAATAAATTTATAAAGGTAGAGATATTTTGGGTGGAGTTCAGAGCCACCAAAATGGAGCATGCATGTTTACTGTCAAAAGTCACCATATTACATAGGACCACTATTTTAAACATGGATACAATAAGGTTATAACACAATGATAGATACAATAATTACTATGAATTGAAAGTAAATAAACAAGTTAGGGCTGGATCAACCAATATAAATACACCTTACAGTATAGTCCCTCTGATGACTTTAAGTTCAACCATGAAAGCCCCAATGTCTAGTAAACCTTAGTTTTATTTGGTTATTTTATATGTATTTTACATGTAAATTGATAATATAAGTAATACATGTAATGGTTAACTAAACAAACTTTTAAACATGCACACGTTACATGGTTTTGAAAAAATGAGTCTTATTTTAAAATACTTAGTTTTGACTAGTTTAAATATGCATGCAAAACTTGCATTAGTTAGAAATATCACTCTAATTATCATTAGAATGTAATTTTATAATTTTACATGGATTTGGAGGATTAGGTGAACCCTCCCCAAATATATATATATATATATATATATATAATAACCCTCTCAATTTCTAAGGAGAAGAGGCTGATTCAAAATTTTATCGATTGAGGAAGAAATATTTTGATTATCATGCAACTATTCTCTCAATTATATGTAATTAGTTGTGTTTACTTTATTGGTTGGTTGATTCAATAATTTAAAGTGTACAAAATCTATAGAGGATTCCTTCTTTTTATTATTGATATATGTTGATAAAATATGTGCAATAGTTATTATATGATTAACATGTATAATTGATTTTATGAAATTAGATTGACTATTTCATTTCTTTGAGTGTGTATAAGTGTATCCCATTGATATAGTTTTATAGGATTGATAAATAACTACCTATAATAATTATTTGATCTAAGATATAATATTATAAATAAGGGTGTGTAACAACATCTCTAAATAAGATAAACATTTAGTTGAGATCTCAGAGTTTTTAAACTTATCTTTTCTTTTGACCCCTTAACTATGTTTACATGTGTGTGTGCAATAACTTCTAGCTACAAACATTAGTTTTATAAATTTGTCTATAAAGAGACTAGCCTATAAGTAATCCTCCTTGAAATCACATAACCTTCTTTCTTTCTCTACCAACTTTAGAATAAAATCCATCCATAAAAGTCAACTAAGTTTTAACTTTCTTCTAGGTTTTAATCATCCATTCACACCTGGTTAACAACCTACATGCTTAGCCTACTATTCCACCACCCAATTTTTTAACCCATACTAGTAAATCATTCCTTAGAGTGGAGTTTATCTCCATTGAGATCCTAAAATGTTAGAGGTTACCTCATTTAAATTTGTGGTGTACATAAAAAATACATCAATAGAAAAAATTTGGCACTAGGAGGGTTAGAGCCATTGTGTTCCCTTCTATAGAAAATGATTTACCTTAGGTCTGAGTTGTACTAGAGACACCCAAGAGAGTAATTGGGTCTATATCCAAAACTAGTCTTTTGGTTTCATGTTTTTCGATCCATCAAAGGCAAAGATCTACACCAATTATTCCAATAATACCCTAGGTTAGGAGACCTTACATAGTAAGAAAACCCTAGATTATTAATCATATTAAGGATCAAACTTTTTTATTTGGATCCACTATTATAATCCCAATATATTTGCATAATTTACCAAAAAATTTAGAGAAGTACCTAACTTCTTTCTCCCATTCAAGAGGAAGAATGACAGAAGAACATATCAAGTCTTTCAATGCTGCTTTAAGGTTGATGAATGTTATTGATGAAGATGTTACATGAAATATTTTACCATTTACATTATAGGATGATGCATATGATTGGTTATTAACTTTACAAGATAATTTAATTACTTCATGGAACTCATGTCAAATCACTTTTATTTCCCAATTCACACAAGTTACTAGTTTGAGTGTGGTGTATCAACATTTAACTAGTAAGAAGAGGGAGCCAAATGAGACAATTCATTATTTTAATGTGAAGATTCAAAACATGTACACTTGGATAACTGCTACATATAAACCACTAGTGGTAATAACACTCAAAATATACAAGAATGACCTATATCTAATTACTATAGTATTTATATGAAGATATGTTGTTATTAACACTCTATCATTGGCTTATGAAAAAGTGATCAACATTGATAGGTAAATAATTCCTTATATATTGGTCACTCCCAGATTTGAATCCAATGCCTCATGTGAATCAGAATATCTCAACATTTAACTAGAATTAGTTATATACACTACCTCCAATGATGTAACATACACCAAATCATAACTATGATCAAGGTATCCAAGAAGGGTGGTTAGATCATATGTTAGTTTTCATAATGAAATCAAAATGAAAAGAAACACACTAATTTGAATAACACTATCTTTCCTAGATCAAAGGGGGGAGCTTCATGATGAAAACCAATTAACAAAGCATAACTAAAATGCAAGAAAAACAACCTTTCTTACCTTCCTTGAATTCTCCATGAGATTTTTTCATTGGATTTCTTGGATTATACTCAAGAAGTCTTTGGAAAGTGGATTTGTGTGGCTCCTTTTCCCCTTGTCACAATGTTGGTTTGGCTTATGTTTGCTTGGTGTAGCTTCATGGCTTGATGGCTTGGCTTGTGATTCACAATTTTGGGATTATAACTTTCTTGTTTGCAACCTTGTTATAAAACCATCATTATAACATTAGTATGTCCAAGCTCTCTCTTAAATTCCATAGGCAATGACTTCTATTTATAGGTTTAGCAACTAACCCCAACCCAATGTGAGTTAGAGTGTAGTTGGGGCTTGCAATGGGTTCAAACCTTACCTTTGTGAGTTAATTAACCCCTATAGAATTAAAAGGTGTCTAAACCTCATGATTAACATGGAATAAGCATGTTGAGATATTTTGGGATATTTGACAACTCATAAAAAGGTAATTATGAATTCTTAGGATATTCTTGATTTTTTAATTTCCTTTTTGATAGTTCATTTAATTGCTCATGGATAATTAAATTTAGGCATTTGATTAGGTTTTGCATGTTAATTAATTTTTTTTAATAATTTTAGAATTTTCCAAGATTTGAATTAATTTATCTATGTATTTTCCCCATTTAATTAGTTTATGAGCCAAATTTCATATTATGAAGCCAAATTTGAGACATTTAGATATTTTAAGGCTAGATTTGCAAAGGTTGGTAAGAATTAGTATAAAGTCCAGTATGAAGCCATTAGTGGCCAATTTTAGTTCTCTATAGTTTGCCCCTGATTGGGAAGGCATTACACACTATAAGAATAATAACATCTTCTTAAAGAATAAAAAGGTTATATGTGTTTACTACTATAATGACAATGGATGAACTCTAGGGTGACCCCTCAAGGGAGAAATTGGAAAAGGGGTTGGCAAATCATCCCTCAAAATAAAGAAATGAGTGGACCAAACAAATGAAATGATGGGGTGAAAAAAATTAATTTACCTAGAGGTGGTTATAATCAGTGGCACATGGAGCTGCCCCAGTTAGGATAGATAAACATGATGTTTGACCATAGGTGGTTATAATAATTAGTAGGATAAAAACATGCCCTAGTTGGGCATAATAAATTTAATTATTTTCTCAAAGGTGATTAGGATCATTAACCCTCAAATAGATGGAAACACAATGATTTATCCAAAGGTAGTTAGAATCATGGGAAACGTAAGTGGGATGGTGTAAAATAGTTTACCCATAGGCATTTATAAATATTAGACCGTGATAGTGGCAAACAAGCCCCAATTAGATATAAGAAAGTGAATGATTTTCCAAAGGTGGTTATAATCATTAATCCTCAAATTGGTAGAAACATAATGATTTGCCTAAAGGTGAATATAATCATTGGAAATGCAAGTGGGATGGTGTGTAATGATTTGCCCAAAGGTAGTTATAATCATTAGACCTCAATATTGGAAAACAAGATATGAAATGATGATTGTAAACATGATGATGTCAAATTGATACAGAGGATAAAAATGAACTAGCCAACCTGCTAGTATGTGGATACTCATCTGAACTAGCAAGGAGGATAATTATTTTATTGTTTAGTTAATCTATTTGGGATATGTTTTGGATTATATTGGGAATGTTTCTAGTGTTGATGCCAAGGAGATATCATTGTTGTATTTGTCATGTAGATTTATTGAAGATTATTTTAGCTATATCATGTGATAGTAGGCATCATGATAGAACACCATGAGGACTTGTCCAAAATGTGCATAAAGACTAACTCCCAATCTAATATTCAAAGGAAAAAAATGCACTAATGACAAAAACCATGATGACAATGTCAACTTATGAATATGGATAGATTCAAGAAAAATGTGCAAGGATTCACCTAGTAAATGGACATAGATGGAATCTAGGAAATAATACTTAAAGAAAATAAATAGTCATACAAACAAAGAAATAAAAAAAACAAGCAAAGGTTAGTAAAAATAATACAATCCAAATAAGATGAATAACATTCCCCTAGAAAATAGGATACAACTTAACAAACAAATAAAATGGGGGAATAGAAGAAAAGGAAGGGGGTGGTCAAACTATCTCCAAATGTACTAGGCAAGTGGATGCTATCTACATAGTTGTATGAATGTATGATCCAACAAAAACTTTAGGCTGAATGTAGTTCTCCTAGGATATGGGATAGAATAAAATGATGATAACTAAAACATGATGAATGTGATAGAAGAATATGGGAATGAGATTGCAAATTGACAAGTGCATGGGATACAAATGGCCAAAAAGGATGGGAAAACTAAGTGACAAGTGATTTATTATGACTTAGTAAGTGTTCCTAGAATCCTTAAGGCAAAGAAGTGGTCAATGTTTTTAGTTTTTCTAAATGGTTTTACAAATGTTTTTAAATTTTGGAGCATCTCAAATTGATTGATAATGATGAGGCACTAAAGGGTCCAAGCTCACAAAACAACAAGAGTGTGGCTTATGTTTCTTGTAAAATAATGAGAGCATATGAAAAGGAGGGACTCAATTAACCTCAACAAGAATTGATCACGGACCATATATTCCTAAAATGGCCTTAGACCATAGTAGTTCCACCTTATAATAGAGGAATATGACTAGTGTAATAGCCAATTCAAACAAAATAGGCATAGTTCTCATAATGGCATAATATGACATAAGAATGGCAAATTGGTATGTTAAGACATAATAAATAAGTGTTGTCCCTAGTTTTACCATAGGTGGTTATAACTAGGAAATAATGACATAGATCAAAATATGTTACTAGTTTGTTCTTAGGAATGTATTTATTTTTATTCTTAATAATGTTTCAGGCACTAAAGTGTAGCCCCAACAAACTAGTGTGTTGGCCCTTCATGCAAGACTGTGGTCTTATGTGCTCACCTGAAGTGCACAAATAGATATCAATTCTCATGGGTTATGTTGCAAAATAACATATCAATCATATTCTTAGGGTTAAGACATATATTTGATTATAAGCTACATACACAAAAAAATATATGACTTTGATCCTAGTATTATTATGATCAATAACCATAATTATGCAAAGAAGTGCCATGAAGCTCAGAGATTATTATTTAGAAAAAGTAAAATTTTGCCCATAGGTGGTTATAATTAGTAGAAAGATTGGTGAGACATTGGTTTGCCCATAGGTAGTTATAATTAGGACCACATAAATAAAGCATAATAGAGAATGAAATAAGAAATAAAGGATGCAACTACCAAACATATATCTTACTACTCCAATATATGACCTCTTTTAGGAATTTTTGAAATAACTACTGACATTGATTTGATTCATCATGTTAAATGTAGAACTAATGAATGAACCAAGGTTAAATGGGCTCCCTAGGTAGGGTTAAAACAAGTCGGTAGATAGAAAAGGTATGGTAGGATGGAATGGTGGAATGATAAAGTGATAGAACGATAGAATAGTATGGTATAAAGAAGAAAGTTGATAATATGGTACAAATTGAAATGGTCCTCATAAACAATACACCAAGTCACTCAAGTGAAGTAATGATTGAGGTGTCTAATGTTTAGTGGATCATCAAGTTCATCTCCATCTGGTGTGGTGAGCGTATATGTTCTACCACCATAGTCTAAAATAATGATAAAAGGGCCTACCTAATTGGTTTTGATCTTTACTTTATGCTTCTTCTCAATCATGGTATTTTTTAAGAACAAGATCACCAAGCTTAAATTATCTATGTTTCACACATTGATTGTATTAGCCATAGTCCATGCATTTTTCATCAAGTAACTCTATCTCTTGTAGGCAAGATACTTGATAGTCTTCATCATCTAGGACATGTTTCAAAGAGATGAATAATGAAGGTAACTCAACCTCAATGGGAATAATGGATTTAGTACCATAAACAAGTGAGTATTGAGTGGCACTTATTGGAGTATGATAATTGGTATGGTATGTCAGAAGGGCATGTAATATTTGAATGTACCAATCATGGCAACATCATTGACAATCTTTGTAAGGATGTTGACAATTGTTTTGTTTGATGCTTTTGTCTAGCCATTACCTGAAGGGTAATATGATATGGAAAAGTATTGTTTGAACTTGTACTCAACACAGTGATTTGACATCCCTATTTTTGAATGATTTGATATTATCAAAAATAATGTCATAAGGGATACTATAACATAAAATGAGATGGTTGAATATGAATTTGTAAATTTTATTTCCAATAACATAAGTGAGGTGTATAGATTTAACCCACTTAGTAAAGTATTTTGTGGTAGTAAGGATATGTTTATGGCTATTAGATGAGGTGGGGTTTATCTTCCCAATGAGATCAAGGCCCCATATAGAAAATAGACATGGTTTCAACATTGGTTTTAGAGTCTTGGCTAGGGAATGAATTAGATTGGCATGCCATTGGCATTTATCACATCTTTTGACATATGTAGTTGCATTTGCATCCACCATTGGCCAATAGTAGTTAGTATGCAAGAGTTTTTTGGAAAGGACTACCCTATTAGTGTGGGATCCACATAATCCTTATAAAATTCCCATATGCTAATGTATATTCTATCTAAGCTAAATAATGAATCAGAGTTCCATAAAAACTATGGTGGTATAGGGTTGGTTTGAGTAAAGTATAATGTTGGACATTATGGATGAAGGCTTTGGATTGTTTTCAGGATAAGTGTGGTGAAATTATATGATCATGGAGATATACATATAGGTTTGAATACCAAGCAAAGATGGGACCAATAATATTGTAGATCATTATGGTAGGTAAAGGTTCATGAGCTGGGACTAGCAGATTTTCAATGAGAAATTGGTATTATTTTACTATATTTATATGTTAAATCAAATATCCAATGGTAGCCATATCATCTGCTATTATATTACTAGCCCTTGGTATATGTTCAAACTAGATATCAACAATTTAATACTTGAGAGTGTCAACCATGGCCTTGAAGGGAACTAACTTGTCATCTTTGGTCTAAAAATGGTCTGTAACCTAATTGATGATTAACTGAGAATCACCATAAACCTTTAGATGATGTATGCTCCATTTTAATACCTATTGAAGACCTATCATGAGTGATTCATACTTAGCCATGTTTTTGGTACAAGGAAAGTTGATTTTGAATTACTTAGGGATTAGATCTCTTTATAGTTTTATAAAAAAAGGCTTGCCCTCAATCCATGTGATGTAAATGATCCATCAAAATATAGCTTTTAGTACTACTCCTAAAGAGGCGTTTTGATGATGGTCATGATGGATTAATATATAAATTGGAATGTTAGTGGATATATGTCTAAAAGGGGTGCATCAACAAGCTAATATGTAAGAAATTTCCCTTTGATGACTTTCTAGTTAATATATTCTATCTCAAACTCACTGAGAAGCACGATCCATTTGGCCATGCAGCCTTGTAAAGCTATTTTTAATAGTAGATACTTGAATGGATCTACTTTTGAAATGACCATGGTTTTGTTATTCAACATGTAATGTCATAATTTTTGAGCTATAAATATCATAACTAAACATGATTTTTCAATGGGTGTATAATTGTGCTCTTATGTGAACAGTGTATGGCTTAGATAATACATAACATGCTCCTTTTCATTATCATTAATTTAAGATAGAAGTTCCCCTAGGGATTTGTTTATCATTGATAGATATAGTAATAATGGTTTTCTTGGCATAAGAGGTAATAATACTAGTGGATTTGAAAAATAGTCCTTTAGCTATTGAAAATATTTCTAATAATCATCCTCCCAAATGAATGTTACACCCTTCTTAATTAGGTGTGTAAATGGGTGGCACTTGTTAGTTAATTAGGATATGAAGTGTCTAATGGATTAGATCTTTCCCTACAAACTATGGAGCTACTTCAAGTGAGTTGGTGGTGGCATCTCTATTATGGCTTATACTTTGGTTGGGTCAACTTTAATGCCTTGGTGAGACATGATGAAGCCAAGAAATTTGCTATAAGTGACTCTAAAAACACATTTATTAAGGTTGAGCCTAATGTTTTACTCATGTAGTTGCTCAAATATCCTCCTCACTATTGCTAGATGATTGACGTTGGTCTTTTATTTGCCTACTATATCATTGGCATAGTTTTCAATAATGTCATGCATCATATTGTGACATATGATGGTTATGGCTCTTTAATAAGTGGCCCTTTCATTCTTGAGACTAAATGACATAACCTAATAACAGAAGGTTCCCCATAGAATGGTGAATGCTATTTTATGTTAGTCTTCTAGTGCTATTCAAATTTGATTATAGTCTAAGAATCCATCTATCAATGAAAGCATCTCATAACCCACTATGGAGTCAATAATAGTGTTAATGTTTGGTAGAGGAAATTCATCCTTGGGGTAGGCCTTTTTTATGTCCTATAAATCAATGTAGATTTTGATTGCTTCTAGCATTTTACTAACTAGCATAACATTGGATATCTATTTAGAATAGTCATTTGGCCTAATACATATCAATTATAAGAGATTTTATAACTCTTTATTTACTAATACAACAATATGAGGATGCATATTATGCAACTTTTATTTCAAAAGTTTCACATCATGATGTACCATAAGGTGGTGAAAAACCAAGGCAGGGTCTAAATCAGGCATGTCAGAGTAGGCCCGTGCAAATATATCAACAAATTTCCTCAATAAGGATATAATGACTTAAAATTTCTCCTTAGTGAGGGACATACCTAATTTAATCCATTTAGGGTCATCTAGAGTCTTGATATTAACCTCTATTGTGTCTTCCACTAGAAGGGTCAAATCATCTTCAAGAATAGTGGGCAAAGATTTGAACTATTTGGAAATGTTAGATTCCTCTATTAGGATTGGATCTTTGAGTTCTCCTAGGCATGATAAATCAAAATCACCCAAGGGTAGGGATGTACATGTGAAAAATGTGGTTGGAAACTCCTAAATTATGTGATCAAATACCTGCTATTCTTTAAGACTAAATTTAGACCCATAGACAAGTTCATCATTTTTGGTATCCTAGATGATTTGATCAAAATCCTATTCTTCTTAAAAGCTATACTCAGACTTGTAGATAAGTTCATCATTGGTGGTATCATAGCATATATTTGAAGAAGGTTAAATAACCCCATCTAATGACACTTGAAATAGGTTTTCACCACTAGATTAGCCTTTATCTTTACTTTTTCCCTAGTCTAAAAGAACCTCAAAGATGTTTTCATTTGAACACCTCAATGTTTTATTTATTTATCTTTGGCTAAGGGTATTCACTTTCTCTCTAAAATAGGATTTAGGATCCAAATTTATTCAAAAACCTTGTTTGTGGTCTCCTAATGGAACATTATCCCTAAGGCCTAGAAAATTGTAGAAGGCCTCATCATTTTAGAACTCATCAACTAGCACATTGGGTTCTTGTTAACCCCAATCTATCAGTTGGGGATAATATAATGGTAATAGATTATGATGAATTATTGGTATAAGGGTACAAATCACATTATTTTAAAATAAGTTGGTATAGGATAGGTCATCATATAAGTTATGATTAGACTCTACTTTACCACTGACATCATTGTCACTAGTCATTGGTGATAAAAATTGAGTAAGATACGTGGGGTCACTCCTAGGTGGTTTAAATCCAAGTCCATGAGTTACTTTGTACTACTCATAAAAATTAGATCAAGTGTTCCCTATTGATTTGGCCTAATGCCTTTGCCTTCATAATATTGGTTCTCCATGATCTGATTAGGAATGGCATATTTGGAATTTTTGTAATAATCAACCAATTTATCATTATATAACCATGATTTATCACCTTTGAGAGGGTCTTGTTCTTGGCCAAAGGCTAGTATGAAAGTGATAGGTGTTGGAATATGTTGATGGACTTTGCTCTTTTTTTTACATTACATGAGAGGTTTATATTTTTTTCTTCCAAAGGACTTTGGGTTCTGTGGAAGCTTTACAATGTGAAAGGTGTCATGGCTCAAGTATTCTCCTAGGCCATTATCCAAGATGGTGTAATGATTGGACATTTTAGGAGGTGGCATGTGAGAAAGTAAATCAAGGGTATTAGGGTCAATGCAGTTGGCCTCTAGTAAATTAATAAGTATTTCTTTCCACTTATCCTTCTTGGAAACTAGATTCATGCTAAAATGGTAGTTATAGTCAACCTCTAAATGCTTAGATTACTCGTATGGATGTAAATCTCCTAGAATAGTAACCTAAATTACTAAATGGGATAACTTGATACGCTAATGTAATGTTTATAGGATTTTATGAATCTCATGTAGCCAAGGTCTACCTACAAACATTTTATATGATAAATCAAGATCTAACACATGGCACAGTGTATCATGGGTCAAGAGCCCAATGATAACTAGTAAGCTAATAGTGCCTTGTGATTCTCATTCTTCATTATCATAGGCTTTGATGGTGATTATTTATACTTGGAGATCTATTATCATGTATCCAAGAAGCTTGATGAGCTTTAAAGACACAATATTTAGGATTGATCCATTGTCTATGAAGACATGCTTCACTTTGTGCCACATTATATAAAATTGATGTGTAATGGATTGTTATGAAGTGGGATGAGGCATGAAATATCACTTTGATTGAAGGTTAATTATTGACCTAGAGCTAGGTGTCTAACCAAAGATTGAATTTTTTTAGGAGATATGTCATTTGGAAATTTGATTGGCTAAGGAACTATGTCAAGATGTTTTTATGGAAATTAGATGCTTGCAACAAATCCAAAATGGATATTTGTGTTGGCATATTTTGAAATTGTTATATAATGTCAAACGTATTTTATTGGACAATAAGAAATGGCTTGTTCCAAGGAAGAATGGTTGGTTGGATGGTGGGTTAAGTGGTAGATGGTTGTGGGCCTAATATGGTAATCCTTGACTGCTGAGTTATGGGCATAATTGAGATTAGGTATAAGACCATTATTGCTAAATAATGATGGTGGAGGGGGAATAAATAGGATAAGTCTTGGTTGTCAATTTACTTGTGTGTGGTCATGAGATAAAGACAAGTTATCAGGATAAGGTCCAATAATGGGAATCCCAACTTATTGGTTCACCTGTATGTGGTCTCAGGTCAAGGAAGAATTTCCAACATAGGTTGGTTGATTAGGAATGATTAGAAATGGTATTGTATGATTTGTATTTGGTATTAGATTAATTGAAATGGTGTTAACATGACATACTTAAATATGGCATACAACTATGTTGTAGTCATATGTAACAACATGGTAGGTCTATTGGTTATTGGCCTCATTCTAGCCTTGGTTCTATCCATTATTTTAATGTTATTGGTTTTACTATTGGTTCTATTGATTTTTCTAGTTTTATTGGTTCAGCCTTGGTTATTGATATTATTGTTATTTTTGCATTGGCCACTATTTTTGTTATTGTTGATGTTATTGGTTGTTATGTTGGGGAAAATATTATGATAAATGTCAAGGTTATGATTAGAGGTGGAATATCCATGATCCAATTTGATATCTCCATTTTCCACCATATTATATATAACATGTTTAATTTTCACACAACACTAAAAATTATGGCCATTGACCTGATGATATGCACATAATTCATTTGGCATGTACCAATCTGGAATGTTAGTGCCCTCAAGAATTTTCCCTTTTTAATCAAGTTAGCTACAATAAGTTTGTGAAACATTGATTTAATGGGTTTTCAAAGGTTAATAAAGACATGATGAGTAAGAATATTTTTCCTTGGAGGAGGGTTTTGAAAAGGCATAGGTTGCTACATTTATTGCATTTATTGTGCTAGTCTAGGTTATTGCAATTGTTGTGTTTGCTATGTGTGTTGCATTTACTGAAGAGGTTGTTAGTTAAGATTTATGTGCATATATAGAATAGGTTGTGTAGATGGTGATTGTACCATTTTAACATATCTTAAATCAATTAATATATTCCATAAAATATATTTTTTGTTGTTGAACTACTTTGGTTTGTCATAGTTATTGGCCTAGGTTTGCTGTAATGCTTGCACTAAGTCTAGATTTTGATTTTGGCCATTTTTTTGATTTTGGTTTTGGTTTTGATTTGATGAGGCTAGTTTAATGATAAATTTATTAATGAGGGATATTTAAATCACCAAACAATTTTCAATGATATCTTTTAAAGTATGTTCATGTTGCAACTCCAAATTGTAAGATATATCATTATGTAGATTTTAGGTAAACATAGTGGCTAGTTATTTATCTGGTAGTTATCAAGATATGAAAGAAGGGTGGTTAGATCATATGTTATTTTTCATAATGAAATAAAAATGAAAAGAAACACACTAACATGCATAAAACTATATTTACTAGATCAAAGGAGGGAGCTTGGTGAAGAAAACCAAGTAACAAAGCATAACTAAAATGCAAGAAAAACAACTTTTCTTACCTTCATTGAATGCTTCAAGAGATTTCTTCATTGGATTTATTGGCTTATGCTCAATAAGTATTTGGTAAATGGATTTGTGTGGCTCTTTCTCCCCTTTTCACCATGTTGGTTTGGCTCATGCTTGATTGATGTAGCTTCATCGCTTGATGTCTTGGCCTATGATTCATAATTTTGGCATTATAACTTTGTTATTTGTAACCTTGTCATAAAACCAAAATTATAACATTACTATGTCCAACATATCTCTTAAATTCCATAGGTAATGGATTCTATTTTTAGGTTTAGTAACTAACCCCAACCCAAGGTGAGTTAGAGTGTAGTTGGGGCTTAGAATAGGTTTAAACCTTTCCTTTGTGAGTTAATTAACCCTAGTAGAGTTAAAATGTGTCCAAACATCATGGTTAGCATGTAAAAGGAATGTTGAGATATTTTGTGATATTTGACAACTCATAAAAAGGTAATTATGAATTCATAGCATATTCTTGATTTTTGAATTTCCTTTTTGATAATTCATTTAATTGCTCATGATAATTCAATTTAAGAATTTGATTAGGTTTTACATGTTAATTAATTCTATTCAGGCATTTTAGCATTTTGTAATATTTGAATTAATTGATCTGTGCCTTTGCCCCATTTAATTGGTTTATGATCCAAATTACATATTATGAAACCAAATTTGAGATAGTTAGAGATTCTTAGGCTAGATTTGTAAAGGTTGGTAAGAATCAATCTAAAGATTGGTATGAATCCATTGGTGGCTAATTTTAGGTGTCTACAATAACTATGTCTTATGAGTTCTTGAACAACCCTCAATAAATGAATGGTCATCATTAGATTCAAAATTCACTCCCATAATATACCATCATTATCTAGGGTGTGAATTTTACCAAAGTGGAAATATATTCTATATAGAGGATGGTTCAAAGGCTAAGTAATGAATTCTTGGGCATGTAGAGGAAGATACGTAAAGCTATTAGTATGAACTATAATCAAAATGTTGGATTTTAAAGATATAATATGACCTTCAATAAGCCTAAAAATAATACAAAACGACAACAAGCCAATAAGTTTCTAGAGATCAACAGAGTGGAGATAACTCTACCTAATTGGTGTAGGGTTCATAACACATCAAAATATGGTGAGCTTGACTGTGTTGAGTTTTGTGCAACATTTGAAATATTTTAGAGAGAAATGGTGAGGAAAGTTTTAATGAATAATCCACCAGAGTTTCCAGATGATACTAGTTCTTCAAGCAAAACTATGGTATTTGAAACTTATGATTTTTATTTCCCAAGTGAAGATGAAAATGTGCTAAAGGATGAATCAGATGAGATGCACATTTTCCAATAGTTTTAGAAACTTAATTACAATTTGAGTAATAGACAACTCTTCACTATGTCTTCTCCTCCAAATAGTATGACTATTCCCCTAAATCCAAAGGATAATAATAATCCACCTCCCACAAATTAAATGATTAACCTTTGAATAAGGAATAACATTATAAATGAGGATACAAAATCATTGAGGACATGAAAAAGATAAAGGAAAACATCATTGTTCATGAATTGGATCATATTAATGAACAGAAGGAGATCTTATGGAGGTCCATTATAGGGAAGTCTACTGTAGAGAAACCAAAATCTGCTCATACAAATATCATATACAAGAGTAAGACACAATTTCATCCTTTATTATTAACTATCAGATCATTTAGTAAGAATATACATAATTGTTTAGTTGATTTTGGAGCTTTAGCCATTGTAATTCTAACTTTTATTTGTCAAAATGTAATATTAACTCCAAGACCATACAAGAGGATGGTTTCATAGTTGTATAAAATAGTAGTCCATGTGGTTGGAGTGATAAAAAATGTATGCATTCAAGTTACATATGAGCCATGTGTGCAAATAACTTTAAACATACTTTTGGTAGATATACTAGAAGGATATGGACTCCTACTAAATATAGATTGGTCAAAAATGCTAAATGGATATGTAGCAACATACTTCTCTCACATTTAGATGCCCTAGAGAGGTATTCCAAATAAAATTTGAATTGATCGATAACCAATAATGAAGTATCCCATCATAAAATATAATTCTAAGAAAAAATAAGTAAGTTATAAATCACCTAATCTTGGGATTTATACCTTTACCATAAATAATGAGGTGTAGAGGCCAAAATTCTAGGGACCTTCCCAATTATGGACTCTCCATTTCGATGGTGCAAGATTGAAGCAATGATCAGGCATCAATATTAAATTAGTTGACCCACTAGGTAAAAAGTACCTAGAATCATACATGTTGAAATTTACATTCACCAATAATAGAGTAGAATATGAGGCACTAATTTTGGGGTTACAATTTACTCTTAAAAAAAATGTCAAACAATTGTTAATATATGTAGATTTATATATATTGATTAATCAAGTCATAAATAAATACCAATGAAAATTTTTGTATCTTAAGAGATACAAACACTATGCCTAGGATTTGATTGATTAATTTGAGGCATTCAATTTAATATCTATCCCTAAGGAATAGAACTAGGTTATTGACTCATTGGTAACTTTAGTTACCAATTTATCACCATTATATGAGTCCAAAGTAAAGAGGTTATTTATTGAACTTGTACCCTTCCCATCGATTCCCAATAAAATATAAAATTTCTAGGTGTTTGATGATGATAAATAGATTATCTAACTCTTGACCAATTTAGGGCAATTTGAATCTCAAATCATTAATGACAAAGAAATACATTATTTTTGCCAAGAGGAATTAGGATAAGGAGTCATTCAACTCAAAGAAAACAATATTCCTTTAAGGATGGTTTATTTTAAGAGATAATTTGATATGGATCCAAAAACCTAGTAGTTGAGACAACCCAAAGTTAACGAATTTGAGTTCCACAATAAGAACTTGGGGGATGAGAGTGATCCATGCTATGTCAACACTGGTCTCAATTATACCCTAGAAGAAAGACAAATGGTGAAAGTTTTTTTCATCCAATATAAAGATGCGATTTCATGGACCTATGAAGATTTGAAGGTTTTAAATCCTATAGTTATCACCTATATAATCCTATTGAATCTAAACTATAAGTCATTTAGGTATAGACAAAGACTAGTTAATCCCATCCTAGAACCACTCATCCAAAAAGAAGTAAAGAAGTTATTAAACACTAAGATAGTGTTCTATATTAGACATTCAACTTAGGTTACTAACTTGGTTCCATTCAAGAAAAATATTAGGGAGATTAAATTGTTTGTTGATTTTAGGAACCTGAATAAGTCTTTTGAGAAATATAACTACCCTCTACTTTCCTATAAGGTGATCCAAATAGTAAGTGGTTCTAGAATGATGTCTTTCTTGGATAGTTTTTTCAGGATATAACCAAGTTCTAGTTGAATATAAAGATATGATGAATTTTGGATAGTTGTAAATGATGTCATGGTGATGTCATGGAGGTGTCCTGGTGAGTGGATGAAGTCCTTTGATAGTATAAGTGACAATGACAAAGTGTACAATGTGTTTGTCCTAGTATGCTTGGTTGATCTTCAGAGTTTGAATATTTAGAGATGAGTTTTAAGTATTCAAAATGTGAAGGGGGTAATATAAGAGGTTTTATATTCTTTGAGTGCTTGTGTGTATGAGTGTATTTCATCTGGTTGATCATTGTTTTAATCTAGACATTTTGGGTCTTGTGATAGAAAATCTGAATAGGTAGTTTGGTGACATCATATATCACACATATGAAAGTTTCAAGAGAAATTGATAAATAGATGAATTACCATATGAGATAAGATCTTATTATATAAATTTAAGGTCATGAAACTAAGCATAATAAAATATATGCAAGTGCGAACTTAGGCTCCCAGGTAGTTTGATAGTGTTTTCCCATACTTAGCCAAATTTGCATGTGGCAAGAAAAGTTGAGTAGGATTTTTGATGTAGTAATATTTTGCACATGTGGTAGTTTAAAATGAGTTGATCATATGGGTTTATTTATTTTTGTGCCTAGTTTTTATGTGATAATTTTCAATTCATTTGACGAAGTGCATCAAAAGATATGCATATGTAAAGTTGGCCTTCCAAGCAGTTGTAGGCATAATTGGCTATGTGGTAGAGAAATATAAGAAGATTAATGGTGTTATATATTGTACATGCAAAGGTTTTAGGAGAAGATTGATATATTTTTGGATTATATTATGTGAGGATATCATATGGTCCAAATTTTATATCATGTGTATAGGTTAAAAAAAAGTTATTGAGGTCTAAAGTTGTTCTTCCAAGCAGATTGCAATGGTTCCCATAATCTATTTTTCACAATGTTAAAGATTAGGACATGATGGAGATATAATGGCTTATGGGTGATCATACCATGAAGATATATGGTTAATTTTTATTCAAATGAATACAAGTTTTCATTGGTTAACAAATTTAAATATTGAGCTCCTTACAAAATGATCAATGGAGTGTGTTTGTTCTAAGGTATCAGGAAGCAGCGAGATGAGGAAAAGTGTTCAAAGTTTAACATTGAGAAAACGTAAAGACCAAGATTATTTTAAGATATAATGGTGAGCATATGTTTACACACACACACACATGCGCACACACACACACACACACACACACACACACACACACACACACACACACACACACACACACACACACACACACACACACACACACACACACACACACACACACATCAATGGTTCATATTGAGTGAGATGATTTCAAGGTGTATAATGTTTAACATAGATAAAGATTGAGCTACATACAAGAGATCAATGGTATGTATGTGGTCAAGATTGCATGAAATGAGGTCAACTATTTAAATTTTAACATTTGGGTAGTAGAACACTATGATTTAAATTTAAAAGAGTATTTATGGTACATATTTACTATAATATTTGAGGGCACGAGATGTGTTTTAGGTGACCAAAGTTTAACTATGACTGCTGGGATTTAAACATTTGAATTTATAAAGGAAAAACTAGTGCTCTATATTTTGCCTATAACATTTTATCCAAGATGAATTTATTGATGGAGTAAAAATAAAAATTGTAAAAGGATCTATGGCACATCCAAATAACCTTGTTAGAATATCTGAATGTATGTACAAAAAAATATATTAATCTCCAAATTTGACTATGTTTGAATGTGTCCTTCAAGTGACTTGAGAAGATGTTTAAGCTTTTTTTGATGTTGTTTCATGATGAATTATCTATTGGAGAGTGTTTTAGATTTCACACAAATGATATATGTTGTATTTTAAGGTGTGATAAATCTATATTGAGTATGAAAAATGATTAAGAATTTGATTGTGTGTGCATTTATGATGTTCCTATGTATAAGGTCATTATTTGAGTTGATTAAGCATACACAGAGGTGATTAGAGATGACTATGATCATTTTAGGATGTCAAATGGGTCATGTGAAATGTGTCAGGATTAGGAGCATAATTGATTACCTTGTATAAGCAACTAAACACAGAATTAAACCAAAAGTAAAATGTAACTAGAATTTAGAAATAACACAGAATATGAGAGATAATACAATCTTGTATTAATACTCTTCAAAAAGGAAATAAAATGAAGAAATCACACTCTTCCCACACCTCTAGGGTGTACCAGTAATTCTCCCTCAAGAGTTCTCTCTCTCACAACCAATTACAACCACAACTCAAACATAGAGTTGTACCCTCCACCAGTCAGTAATAATACTGCCAGTACCAAGTACTCAAAGTACTCCAAGTAGATCTCCCTGATCTTGCACACCTAAAAATCAACTAATCTTACTTACCATGTAGATCTCCCCTAATCTTGCAACAACCTGCAGATCAACTGATCTTACAATCAGAAGGATCTCTTCATTGTCCTTGATTACAATACAGCTCCATGGGTCTCTTAAATAGATCCCATACAAACAATAATTAGACTTCCTAATTATATTAATTAGAAATGCTGAATCAAGACTAAAATTAGTCTTTTACATGTAAACTGACTGTCTGTCTAAAATTAGACCAATTTTGGAAGCACATGCAAATGCACGCACACATAGGTTGCTGAGTCGGTTCCTATCTGACCGATGTCAGCTGACACATAACTGATGTCAATTACTATGAACACTGAAGATGATTGACATCAGTTGATTAGACCGACATTGGTTGCTCTACAACTTAGCAACCTCCATTTGCATCAGTGAAGCTTTTAGCTCCACAACTTAACAATCTCCCACTTGGAGATAAACAACTACACCTGTACCTATACCTGTACATCATCTAATTTTGTTTCTTGGCTTGTATCCCTCTTCAAGATCAATCTTGAAGACCAAACACCACATATCCTATGGTGCTACTCCTATCATCCAAGTAACCTACCATATCCGAATCTACATACCCATGTAGAGAAGTGCTTGACCTTGCATAACATGTTAACATGTTGCTGGTCCCTCTCAGATACTTGAGAATCCACTAAACTAATTTTCAGTGCTCCTTTCTTAGATTGGCCACAAACTTGCTGACAAATCCCACTGCTTGGGCAATGTCAGGTCTAATACACATGTACTCAACCTCATCATGTGATTTGGGACATTGTTCTATGAACTATCCATCCATAGGTGTGCTAACTGGTTCTGCATCCTGCATATTGAACCTCTCCACTACCTTATTCACATAATCATTTGGAGAAAACATCAACCTATGATTTTCCCTATCTCTAGAAATACTCATGCCAAATAATTTCTTAGCTGCTTCCAAATCCTTGATGGCAAACCTCTGAACTAACTTTACCCTTAGCTCAACAACTCCCTGCATGTGTGACCCTACAAAAAGCATATACACTACATATAGTAATAGGATAATGTAGCTAATATTATCCAACTTGGTAAAGTAAACACAATGGTCACATTAACATTGACTAAAGCCATGCTTTGTCATACACCTGTCAAACCTTAAACACCATTATCCTGCAGCCTGCTCAAGACCATATAACCTAGCCTTCTGTCTCATGTGTCCATTCTCTCCTTTATTTAACCTAGGAATCCATTCATCTTTTAGTGCTTTCATCCCAACTGGTAACTCTACCAAATCTCCCATTTAGTTCTCTTCTAAGGAATCAATTTCCTCATTCATGCCATGCTCCCATTGTTTCCTAGCTTCTACTTGCTCTGCCTCTTTAAAACTTCTTGGTTCTTGACCATTAGTGAGAAACAAGTAGTGTAAAGAAGGGGAATAACAAATTTGAGGCTTACTTACCCTTTTAGTCCTCCTCATGGGCATTTAAGACTCCTTGATAGCTTTCTGTCCCAAAATTTGTTTTAACAGTGATCAATGTCGGTCACCTCTGGCCAACCTTGGTCTGCACCTGACCGATGTCATTACCACCTGATCATCGATGCCGGTTCCTTGACTAACATCGGTGTCCACCTGCCCAACACCACTGACTCTAGTCTACACATGATCGACATCGGGACCTGTGTGTTTGACATTGGTTCCACCTGGATGATGTTGATAACTATGTTTTCCTATGAGTGATGACTTTTTACCCATGAGATCACCTTAGATCATAACCTTGTCCAAACTACCCTGCTCAAAATTATTCAACCCCTTGATCTGATCTTTGTCCATCATCTTCTCCTTAAAAACCAAGGCTTTCCTATTCTTGTCAAAAACATTAGATTTCCTCTTCCTGTAATAAACCCAATCCTTTCTTGTAGCATATCATTGTGATCCTCCAATAGAAGCTCCCTTCTTTGTTGACCCAATTTTAAGAAACCTCACTTTATTTTGTTGCTTACAGAAATCTCGATCTATGCTTTTTGAATCTGAACTCTTGCCTTTTGACTCAAGAAAATGCATCCCCTTCTTACTCATGTGACCAAGCCTAAAAAGCCACATCTTCGGATCTACATCTGAAGTAGATAAACCAGAAGGAGAATAAGTAATACAAGTAGATAGATAAAGAGTACCTACTTTCTTACCTCTTGCTAAAACAAGTTCACCCTTGGAAACTTTCTAGGATTCCACTGTGAGAGTTACTATGCATCCCTCATCACCCAACTTTCCAATAGAAATCAAATTCTGCTTTAGGCCTGGGACATGCATGACCTCCTTCAACACCCATGTGTTGCTCGTCTACAATTTTAGCTACACTTTCCCTTTGCCAACCATTTGACAAGGCTTACCATCCCCTAAATAAATCTTTCCAAAGTCTCCATGGACATAATCATGAAAAAATTCTCTATTTGGGGTTGCATGGAAAGAGGCACCAAAATCTAAAACCCAAGATTCCACTTTAGCCAAGGAACATACAAGAGCATCCTGTGTAATAATACCTACAACATCTGCTTCTTCATTTCCTTCATGCTGATCTTCTACCAACCAACAATATTTCTTTACATGCCCTTTCTTTTCACAATTCTAGAAAATTTTACTGCCATACCTGGATCTGGATCTTCTACCTATCTTTGACCTTGATTTCCCTTGCTTGACCTTCTCTCTTTGCTTTCCCCTGCTTTCAGCACTTAAAACATTCCCTGATGATTCCCCTGTGCTTTTCCTGTGAATTTCTTCATTCAAGATTACACTAACAACATCATCAACTTTCAAGATATTTGAAGCAGATTTAATATTACTAACTGCCATTACCGAACTATCCCAACTTTTAGGTAAAGAGCATAAGATTAAGAGAGCCTTAATTTCATCATCAAAAGCTATATTGACTGAAATTAACTAGTTTACCAAACCATAGAAATCACTAAGATGACTATGTACTGATCCACCTTCCAGCATTTACAAATTAAATAATTGCTTCATAAGAAATACCTTATTCAAAGCTAAGGGTTTTTCATATAAATTTGCTAAAGATTCCATTAACTCTATCATTGTCTTAGCCTATGATAAGTTGGAAATCATAGACGATGCCAGGCTCAACCTTATAGATCCCAGTGCCTTTTGATCAAGAACATTCCATTCTTCATCTTTCATATCTGTGGGCTTGCATGCAACCCCACCCAACAGTAAGTACATATCTTTCTAATATAGATAATCTTTTATCTGCATCCTCCATAATTGATTGTTCTTACCATTGAATTTCTCCATTCTTAGTGTACTTTCTTCTACCATTGCTTTACTCCCACTCAATCAGAAACCCCCAAGAGTGACCTGTAATCAACAAACACTAACCTGCTCTGAACCAAGCTCTGATGAACCTGAAACCTCACTCTGATACCACTTGTTAGTGTACCTAACCAAGCTCTAATACCACTTGTCAGGATTAGGAGCACAATTGATTACCTTGTATAAACAACTAAACATAGAATTAAACCAGAAGTAAAATGTAACTAGAATTTAGAAACAACACAAAATATGAGAAATAATATAATCTTGTATGAATACTCTTCCAAAAGGAAATACAATGAAGAAATCACACTCTTCCCACACCTCTAGGGTGTACCAATAATTCTCCCTCAAGAGTTCTCTCTCTCACAACCAATTACAACCACGACTCAAACATAGAGTTGTACCCTCCACTAGTCAATAACAATACTGCCGGTACCAAGTACTCAAAGTACTCCAAGTAGATCTCCCTGATCTTACACACCTGCAAATCAACTGATCTTACTTACCATGTAGATATCTCTTGATCTTGCAACAACCTACAAATCAACTGATCTTACAATCAAAAGGATCTCTTCCTTGTCTTTGATTACAATACAACCCCATGGGTCTCTTAAATAGATCCCATACAAACAATAATTAGACTTCCTAATTACAATAATTAGAAATACAGACTCAAGACTAAAATTAGTCTTTTACATGCAAACTGACTGTCTGTCTAAAATTAGACCAGTTCTGGAAGCGCATGCAAACACACACACACACAGGTTGTCGATGTTGGTTCTTGTTTGACTGATGTTAGTCGACACATAACTAATGTTGGTTACTGTGAATACTAAAGATGATCGGTGTTAGTTGATTAGATCGACGTCGATTGCTCTATAGCTCAGCAACCTCCTCCATTTGCATCATTGAAGCTTTTAGCTCCATAACTTAACAAAATGGACCTATTCATTTTAAAGTTATCTTATGTTTTTTTTTCTTAATGAAGTGCTAAATGGGTGAATAGGTCTTCATGAGACCTATAAGGGCTACAAGGGCCAAATTGAAACGTGTAGCTACTTAAGGGTGACCCATGGGTGTTATGGCCAGCCTATGTGGATGTTATATAGCTATGTATCAATTTAATAGATTCATTAAGGGTTAAGACATGCCTATTGGCTGACCAATATGGTGATGATCATGAATTCTCTATAAATATTGAAACCAAATGTGATGGTTTCTAGACTTGCAAGAGGTGTGTGTATGTGAGAGTTGTGGAGTGAAGGAGAGGGAGAGTGCCTAGTAGATGAGTTGATAAGTAGAGAATATTGAGGAATATGTGTATGACCTATGATCCATGTTTATGATGTCAAAATAGTGCTCTTTTAGGTTGAGGATGAGTGAAGATGTCTAGGGTGATCCAAAAGGATGTTTTGGATACTTTGAGTGTGTAGAGTTGAAGAGAGATGATATAATTTGTATCTCCATCAAATTGGTAGGAAATAAGTGTTAAAGAGATGTTAAGTTCATAGGTTTTATTGTGTCTTCTCAACATCTAGGGGGTTATAGCCTCCTTATAAAGTGAAGCTTGTTAGAAGTCTAGTTATTGTGGTTGCTCAACTAGACTGGTATGGTAGCACCTTATGAGATTGTAGTCTCATTAAATAAGGGATAGTAGTTCCTTGATGAATTTTAGCTGGTATAAATTGTTTCTTGTTAGTATAGGATATTAGTCTAATTTCAAGTTCTAGTGGGTTTTCTCCCCCAAGAGGGTTTCCCACATATGTCATGTGTTATGTGCTTAATCTTGCATTGTTTCTCTTATTCATTGATATAAATGATGTGTATGCTTTATGAATGCCTATGATAATTGATTAAGAGTTATAAAGGATTGAAATTGAAGTTGGATTATTTGGGCTAATTGATTCACCCTCCTTTCAATGATTGTACCTCTAATAATTATTATTAGAGCAGGTCCTTTGGTAAAGGATTGATAGTTTAAAGGTGTTTCAAGGTACAATATGGGTAGTCATCAAGGAGGTTTCTCTAATAAGTAATAATTAATTTTAAATGGATCCAATTATGCTTTTTTGAGTTAAAGGATAAGGACCTACATCATGTCCCTAGGGTTTGACATTTGGCAATCTATTATGGATGGTTATTCTATACCTACTATTCATCCATCTAGTGTTGCAAATAAGAAGTTGTTTGAGAATAATTCTAAGGCAATGAATGATGTCAGTTATGGTCTTTTAGAGACAAAATCCACTATGGTAATCCATTTTACATATACCAAGAAAATGTGGGATAAATTGAAGACTATTTATGAAGGAGACTCAAAAGTTAAGTTGGCAAAGTTTTAGACTCATCGAAGATAATTTGAGAGTCTCAAGATGAAGGAAGAAGATCTTATGGCATATTTTCTATAGAGAGTTGATGATATTTTGAACATCAATAGAGGTCTTGGATAGAACCTTGAAGAAGCTAATGTAGTTCAAAAGGTATTAAGGTCCCTCTCTCTCAAGTTTAATCCTAAAGTATCTACTATAGAAAAAAGTCATGATCTTACTCAACTAAAGTTGGATGAATTACATGGCATCCTTACTACCTATGAGATGAGAGAGAATGATGATATACCACCAAAGAAAGAATCAATCTTTAACACATAAATGAAGCCAAAGAATAAATTCTAAGGTAAGAAACCTAAAGAGGATGACACATTTGATATTGATTAAGATGAATTAATTACTTTATTTACAAGGAAATTGAAAACAAGGTCAGGAAAGTATAAGGGCTACCCTTCAAATGCTTCAATTATGGTGAGATAAGACATTTTTATAATAAGTACCCTCATAAGCATAAGAATAATGATGATGAATATCATGATGAAGACCAAGATAAAGACAAGAAGACATACGGGTCTGATAAGAGGAAGAAAGGTTTCAGAAAGTATGACAACAAGAAGTTATTTAAGAACAAGAAGAGTCTCTACACCAATAAAGACTACAACTTATCAAATGAGAGTGAATATAGTGACTTAGAGTATGATCATGAAGATGATGGTCCTATTGAATATGAATCCCTCTTCATAGCTGAGGAAGGAAGTTGATCACATTAAAAGGGGTTTACTTGTAGTGATTCAGATGATGATGAAGATGAGGTGGACTATGAGACTGCATTGACAAATGATCTTGAAGTATTGAAGATTGAGAAGAAGATTAAAAAAAAGATGAAGTCTCAACTCAAAGATTATGAGGAGAAATTTAGTTTGTATGAGGCAAGAATGAATGAAGACACCACAGAGTATGAAGATATAGTTAAATATCTCAGTTGTTAATTGGAAATCCTATCTACAAGCCTAAAATCTAAAAAAGATGAATATTCAAGGTATGTAATTGAAAATGAGTCATTTAAATATGAGTTAGAAAAGACATCTAGTAAGGTGAATTAATTTTTAAGATTTGAAAAGATCTCAAGTGATCTAGACAATATTCTAAATGATCAAAAACATGCAAGTGATAGAACTAGTCTTGTATACAAAGAAGAATTAGAGAATGAAACTCAAGACAAGATGAAGACTAATGTGAACAAGAACAATATAAATTTTAATACAAATCATTAGATAAGGAATGAAGGTGTTGATATACTAAAGACAATTTTTTTTAGACAACTAAATGCCATGAGGTATTCAAGTTTCAATGGCTACTATTACACATGTAATCAATTTGGGCATATAGATAGAGAATGAAAGAGACATATCAGAAATGAGTTTGCATGGAACTATGATGCATCAATCAAAATATGTGAACAAATTTAAATGATTAAACTATTTTGATGAGGGACACTTTACTAAGCAGTGTCTAAATAAGATAAGGTAAGGTGAGTCTTCTTCAAAAGAAAGAGTTTGTTTTAGTTGATATGACATAAGACACATTGCAAGAATTTATGCATATCAGGTAAGGCAAGTTGAGTTCACTTCAAGAAGAATGGTTTGATAAAACTGTGAGAAGATCTGTCAAATTGCTACAAGTCAAAATGAGTTCAATCGGGCTCATAGAGTGCAATAAAGAAGGTAGGGAAAGTTGAGTTCACTTCAAGAAGAATGGTTTGATACAACTATGAGAAGATTGGTGAAATTTATACAAGTCAAAAAGAGTTCAATTAGGCTCATAGAGTGCAAGGAAGAAGGCAAGTTAACTCATGGAAACCAAAGGTGGTAAGTATGAGTCATAATGGGTCTACTAGTCCAAGTAATCTATTTGCTATGGTGGATAATGCTACAAAAGTTAAAGAGTGTCAAAGGCTCTCATTGTCTTCTCACATTGTGGATAAAGAGATCGACCTAAAGGAGAGTGCTAAGGTACTAGTTGAGGTTAGTTATGAGGTTGGTATGGATCCAAGTGAATATACTACTATTGCTGATCAATTTTAATGTAAAGAACATCAGTTATCTGTGCTTAGTGATGAAGTTCCTAACTACAAGGAAGATTTTTTAGATGAAAAGGTATGTCATGAATCTTTGTTGTCTCCATGTATTGTCAATTAAATCTTAAAAGAGAAGGATAATGTTGTAGTGGTTGAGTATGTTGATTCTCTTAAGCCTAAGAAGAAGAAGAATAACTACAAGTATCAGATGACTAAGGAAGAGAAGGAATATGAGGAGTTGTGGGAAACTCCTAGTTTCACACTATTCTAGGACATTGTGAAGTAGGGTGTCTCCATATATTCTTATTAAGAGAATATTTTTAGTGGAGAAGCAAGTGTTTTTATGTATCCAAAGTTTATAGGGCCAGAATGGGTGTTTTTAGGTAGCCTAATGAGATTGATGTAATGTAAAGAAGATTTTGATACTTAGAAAGTTTTGGCTTAAGGGAAAGTAGGCCTAAAATGGTTTATAGGATGCCAAAGTTCCCAAAGATATGGAGGCTCAAATTTTGGTCTAGAAGTGTGTGATGGTTATCTCCAAGTGTGTAATAAGTTTTAGAGGAGGGCATTGACTAGAAGGAGGTTTGTTGACCTTGTTTATTTTGAGATTCTAGGGTTTTAAGATCTACTAAAAAAGTGTTTTGAATTATGATTTTATATATGAGGGTTCTTAATATCTTGAATGGGCCAAATGTGGTTTCAAATCAAGCTTCACATAGATCTAAAGGTTTGTGGATTTTAAGTTATTTAATTTTTTGTCAAATTGGAGGCCTAATTAGCTAATAGGTTTGTCAAGGAAATATGTTACAAATGATGAGATACGTGATTAATGTTGGTGTTATTAAGGGGTAATATGAGAGTGATCTATTTATGAAGTTTTAGATCTTGAAGTTTTGTCTACAAAAAGTTGTGGGCTCTGTAAGTTCCAGGTATGGCTACATGGAGATTAGATAGGACTAGTGTGAAGAAGAGTGTTTTTTGCTCAGGTTATCCAAAAAAGAAAGGTATGTATGTTTCAAGGTGAGTTATAAGGTTGGTTTATAACATATTTCATATTTGGTGAGTGGCATGAAGCTATGTTGATGATCCTTGAGGTGGATTAAGAGAGAAGGCTAGTAAGCCTATGCGGTGATTCTTCATAGTGTATGGAGTTATGAAGATTCTCAAGATGTGCAATGGATCAAATATATTAGGGGGAGTCCCATTTATATGTTTATTATATTTTTATATCATTATTATTAGTTTGTTCCTACTTTGTCATTATGTAAAATGGGGAGAAAGTTCTTATTGTGGAATGCTTGAAGAGAGAGAAGGAAGGTGAGCTATATATTGTTATATAATGGTTGTTAACATCAATGAAAAAGGGGAAGATTGTTAGAGAGTTGTAAATGATGTCATAGAGGTTTCCTAGTGAGTGGATGAAGTTACTTTATATTTTAAGTGATAATGACAAAGTGTGTAATGTTCTTGTCCTAGTATGCTTGAAGGATGCTTGGTTGATCTTCAGAGTTTGACTATTTAGAGATGATTAAGGGTGAGTTTGAAGTATTGAGAATGTGAAAGGGTAAATATAAGAATTTTTTAATTATTTGAGTGCTTAATTGAATGATTGGATTTCATCTGGTTTATCATTATTTTCATCTAGACATTTTGGGTCTAGTGGCAACAAATTTGAGTAGGTAGTTTGGTGACATCATATCTCCCATGTATGAAAGTTTTAGGAGCAGATTGATATATGGATTAATAACCTATGAGATAATATATTATTTTATAAATATTATGTCATGAAACTAAGCACAATAAAATATATTCAAGTGAAAAGTTAGGATCCCAAGCATTTTGATAGTGTTTTCCCATACTTAGCAAAATTTGCATGTGGTAAGAAAAGCTAAGTAGGATTTTTAATGTAGTCATATTTCACACATGTGGTATTTTAAAAATGATTTGATTATATGGGTTTGTTTATTTTTATTCCCAATTACTATGTGATAATTTTTAGGTCATACGATGAAGTTCATCAAAAGATATGCATATGCAAAGTTGGCCTTCCAGGTAGTTCTAGGCATAGTTGGCTCTGTAGTAGAAAAATTTGAGTGAGAAAATTAATGGAATTATATCTTTCACACACAAAGGTTATAAGAGAAGATTGATATATGGTTGGATTATCATATGTGAGGATATAATATGGTCCAAATTTAAGATCATGTATCTAAGTTTAATAAAAGTTATTGAGGTCCAAAGTTGTCCTTCTAGGCAGATTGTAACGGTTCCCACACTTAATCTATTTTGCGTGATGTTAAAGATCAGGACCAGATGGAGATTTAATGGCTCATGGGTGATCATATAGTAAAGATATATGGTGTATTTTTATTCAAATAATTCAAAGTTTTCATTGGTTAATGAAGTTAAAGATTGAGCTCCTTACAAAAATATCAACAGAGCATGTTTATTCCAAGATGTTAGGAAGAAACGAGATGAGGACAAGTGTTTAAAGTTTAACATTAAGCAGAGGTAAATATTAGGATTATTATAAGATAAAATGGTGATTATATGTTCACACACACACACACACACACACACACACACACACACACACACACACACACACACACACACACACACACACACACACACACACACACACACACACACACACACACACAAACACACACACACACATCAATGATGCATATTAAATGATATGATTTTTAGGTATATAATGTTTAACATAAATAATACTGAGCTATGTATAGGAGATCAATGGTGTGTATGTGGTCATGATTGTAAGATTACATAAGATGAAATCAACTTTTCAAAGTTTAACATTTGGGAAGTGGCAAAATATGAGTTAAAGTTCAAATAATATCTAAGGTGAATATTTAATATAATATGTGAGGGCATGAGATGAATTTTAAGTGATTGAAGTTTAACTATGATCGTTGGGATTTGAATATTCAAATTTGTAAAGGAAAAACTAGTGCTCTGTATTTTGCCTATAAATTTTGATCCAAGATGAATTTATTGATGGAGTAAAAATAAAATTTATAGAGGAATCCATGTCACATATAAATAATTTATTTATAATATTTGAATTTATGTACAAACAAATATATTAATCTCTAAAGTTGGCTATGTGTTTGACTATGCCCTGTAAGTGACCCAAGAAGATTGTTCGAGCTTGTTTTGATGTTGTTTCAATGTTTGATGATGCATTAGCTATTTAAGAGTGTTTTAGAATTCATAAGGATGATTTGTGTTAAATTTTAAGGTGTGATAAATATATATTAAATATGAAAAATTCTTAATAAGTTGACTATGTGCTTGTTTATGGTGTCCCTGTGTACAAGGTCATTATTTGAGTTGATTGAGCATACACAGAGAGGTGAGTAGAGATGACTATGATAATTTGAGGATGTATAAGGGGTAAATTGGAGTGGAAATATGCATTTTAAAGTGGACCTATATTCTTATTTTTTCATTATGAAGTGCTAAATGGGTGAATAGGTCTCCATGATACCCATAAAGCCTACAAGGGCCTAATTTAAAAGTTGCTTAAGGGTAACCCATGGGTGTTATGGCTGACCCATGTGGATGGTATTGAGATATTAATTGATGTAATAGATGAATTAATGTTTAAGGAATACCTATTGGCCAACAAAGATGGTGATGATCATGAATGTTCTATAAATAGTGAAACCAAATGTGATGGTTTTTAGACTTGCAAGAGGTGTGTGTATGTGAGAGTTATGGAGAAAAAGAGAGGGAGAGTGCCTAGTAGATGAGTTTATGAGTAGAGTATATTGAATACTATGTATATGACCTATGGGTCATGTTTCTTGTGTTATAATAGTTATCTTTTAGGTTGAGGATGAGCGAAGAGGTCTAAGGTGATCCAAAAGGATGTTTTTGATTAAGTGTGTAGAGTTGAAAACGTATGATATACTTTGTATCTACATTATATTGGCATGTAGTTAGTGTTAAATATATGTTGTGTTCATAGGTGTTTTAGTGATTTTTCAACATCTAGGGGGTTCTAGTATCCTTACAAGGTGAAGCTTGCTAAAAGTCTAGTTGTTGTGGCTACTTAGCTAGACAAGTGTGGTAACACTTTATGGGGTTGTAATATCACTAAATAAGGGATATTAGTTCCTTGATTAGTTATAGATAGTATAAATTGGTTATTTTTATTATAGGAAAATATTGTAATTTCAAATTCAAGTGGTTTTTATCCCCTAAGAGGGTTTCCCACATATGTCGTGTGTTATGTGCTTGATCTTGCATTGTTTCTCTTGTTCATTACTATGAATGATGTGTATGCTTCATGAATGACTATGTTAATTGATCAAGAGCTATAAAGTATTGAAATTAAATTTGGATTATTTGGGCTCATTGATTCACCCCCAGTGATTGTACCTCTAACAATGAAGACTACATTTACCATAATGTGGGATACTTATGCATACAAGAGGATTCTTTTAGGCCTAATTAATGTAGGAACTATCTTTTAACGAGCTATTGACCATGAATTTCAAGGTATAATAGGTAAATGCATATTAATTTACATGGATGACCTCACTATTTTCTCAAAGAACATAACTAATAAAGTGTGCCATCTATAGTGAATCTTTGAAAGATGCATAAAGTTTGGCATCTTTATAAACCTAAAAAAGAACATAGTTGGTGTTATTGAGGGAAAATTATTGGGGAAAATCATCACCAAGGATGGGATCACCATTAATTTTAGTTGATATCAATGGATTTATAAGTTTACATTCCCAACTAGTAAGAATGATCTCAAGTATTTATTTAGGAAGATAAATTTTGTGAGAAAGTTTATCTTAGGTTTTACATAAATTATTAGACATAGGAATGTAATGATTAAGCAAGATTCCAAATAAGAAAGGACACTAGAGGCCCAAAAGTATTTTCATGATATCAATGACACCATATCTTAGTCTCTAGTGTTAATTAACCTAGATTTCAATAAGGACTTCTCCTTATATTCATTTGCTTTAGAGTACACAGTTAATATTGTGCTTACCTAGAAGAAGGATGAACGTGATCATCTTATTGCATTTATTAGCATGAATTTTAAGGAATTAGAGTTAAATTACTCCATGATATAAAAATAGATCTTTGATTTCATTAAAGGGGTAAATAAATTTAGGCATTACATATTGATAAATAACACTATCGCTATTGTGCTAGACCCTGTTGTTAAGATCACTTTAGCACATAATGAATTGGGAGAGTGTAAAGGCAAATGCATGGAAAAATTATAAGAGTTTAAAATAGAAATAAACCCTACCAAAATTTTTATAGGACAAGGCATCATTCAACTTATGATTGAGCCTGACTCGTGCATCACCATTGAGGAGGCCTATGAGGCCCAAGTATCTCAAGGAGATTGTTATGTTGATATCATTTAATACTCACTGGTGCTTGTCCCCTAAAACTTATTAGAGAATAAAATAGAGATTTGAGGCTCAAATATTCTCACTACATGATCAGAAAAAGGATTCTTTATAGAATAAATTATGAAGGTATTTACCCTAGATGCATATCATAAGAAGAAGCTCAAGAGATCTTAGAGAATATACACTAAAAGATAGGTAGTGGTTATCTATATAGAAACACCATGACACAAAATTTTCTTATAATGGTCTATTATTGGCCAACAATATTTAAGGATACACATGCCCATGTAAGAACATGCCATGAATACTAGGTTTTAGAAAATAGAGAAGTACATGCAACAATGACATTACAACTTGTTATTAAAGGAAGGACATTTGCCTAGTGGGGCTTGGATTTCATCTGTGTTATCAACCTACATTATTAATTTTTCCTTAAATTTGTGCTCATAACCATAGATTACTAGACCACATGGACTGAAGCAATGGCTAAAAAACATTTTAGAGCACATGACGTAATCAATTTTATTGAAGAAAACATCACAACTTGGTTTTCTACCCCAATTTCCTTAGTTTTTAATAATGGACCAACATTATAATTAGTTAAGTTCACTGAATGGGCCCATGACAACCAAATCACCATCTGGTCATCTTCTAATCATTACCCACAAGGAAATGGATTGGTTGAATTAAGAAAGAAGAACTTGATTGATGTCATCAAAAATTATGCTATAGATAAACCTTGAGAGTGGAATCATCTAATAAAATATACACTATGGGCAAACCTAAAAAGATACAAGTAGGTCCTCAAAGCTTTAACTTACCTGATAGTATATGGATGATAGCTAGTATTACCAATCATTATTTAATTGCCAACATATAAATTCATGTGGGAGTACATAGAACCAAGTGAGAAAGTGAAGTCCCAATAATTCGATATAATAGAGAAGGAGGATTTAAGGAATGAATCTTTGCTTAATTTTTTTAAACATCAAGACTTACTCAAAAGGTGGCTTGAGAAAAGATCAAAGTTTAAAGCATTCAAAATATCTAATTTGGTGATGCTATGGGACCAAGACCATGAAAATAAAGGATAACATGAAAAATTTACCCATTTATAGATCAAACCTTATTTGATATTAGATATCTTAGGTAACAATGATTTATATTTAAGTGACCTCCAAGGTAATGAATTGACATATCTAGTCATTGGGCATTTTTTGAGGCACTACTGCATGGCTGTACCATCTAGGGATATCTCTAAATGACAAAAAATATTGAGGTAGAGATTGGAGTGGGTTAAATTTATCACTTCCATAGTCTTTTTTTGTCATTTTCTTTCTTTAGAGTAGTTTTATGCTTTATAGATTAGAATTTCTTCTTTTCAACATTTTAATTTTTTTAGTCTAGTTCCCTATTTTCTAGAATAGACATCTTTATTTTGGTGACAATCAAATTAAATTATTATGATATGACCAAGCTATTATCCAAATAAATAGAATCTCATACATGATTGAATTAATATGACAAATTCATGAATATGGTCTCAAAATACAGAACAAGCATAAGAAAAATAACACACAAACTAGTTTGTTTATAAGTTTTACGCCTTTGTATCTTAAATTTTTAGGATTTAGATATGTAGTAAAAAAATTAATTATGGTTATATCACAATTTAATAATTATATCTAGTATGTAAAATATTCCCTCATTACTCCATACAAATTTATAAAGTTTTCTCATTTCCTTGGATCAAATACACTTCTCACATTAATACTTATTTAAGGTTATAACCATTGATGCATGTATAGCTAGCAGGGACATTTTGATAACTCAAGTTTTTTTTAGAAATACCAGCTCACAATGGTTCTTACCTTATTTATTATACTCATTTTTTTTAATAAAAGACCAATGTATCCTAAATATTGATCAATAAAATGAAAATAAAATATAAAGGTTATCAAATATTCATATGATGAAATAAGATCAATGTATCATACATCATGCAAGTTTGTGAGGGATGAAGTTGATGAGGGATAAAAGGTATCTCTATCAAGGATATGGATGCCTAGTTGGTTCCAAAATAATTCTTGAACTTCCATAGTTTTAATATGTTTCAAAGTAACCATAATGAAACCTAAAATTTATTACAAGTCCTTGCTAAAACCCTCAAGACAAGGGTAAAATAAAATCACTTAATCACACATAGATCAAAGGTATGAGTATAATTAGTATGTTTGATGAAGTATTGAGAGTAACTTTCTTATTTTTGATTCAATTATTATTTTTTGGTATGATTCATGTTGATTTCTAATTTATAACCAAAAATATAGGGTTCTCAAATACTCAAGAGTATTCTCCCTATGTGTCACCATTTATTGTACTCAACATACCCAATTCTTAATATTTTAAATAGGGACCCAATATAGTCTAAAAATCCTTGGTTTATTTTAAAAATCTTTTCTCATTGATATTCATATGCACTTAGCTAGCTCAAAACATTAAAATGTTTTTATTCTACATGGAGAGGATTTTTGTTGTGTGATAATCATGTATAAATGCAATTGGCATTCCCTCATTATTTATGTTTTCACTATATGATTTATTAAGACTAACATATTAATGGTATTTACAATTTTAGCATATAAATATGTTTTCTAAATATGTGCATGAACTATAGAACTAAAATCCTAAGTTTTAGACTTCATGCACTTTGCACTTTGCACTTTGCAAGTTATGCATTTTAGAATCTCTGTCTTCTTAAGTTTTGTTTTCAAAAACTCTGTCTTTATAAATTTTTTTCAAAATCTATGTTCATCAAAATATTTGTTCTTAAAAAGTTTTGTTCATCATAAAATGTATCATCAGTGACCTTTGTTCTCTTCAAAATTCTGAATCCTCACAAGTTTTCTCTTGTACAAATTTTTTCCTTCACATATTGTACACTTCAAAAAATTTATTCACGTGTTTATTTGTGAAGTTTGTTCATATTTTTTAATCACAAATTGTGTTCTTCTTAGCCTTTGTCTTCATGTTTCATGTATTTGAGGCATCTTAATAATTATGTAGTCCAATCTTAATAAATTTTTTGACACCTGACTTTTAAAGGTACTCCTTCTGACAATATTAATCTTGTGGATAATTAATAATAGGGTAACACAATCCAAGGATATACCATGCATTTTATCTGAATATATATAAATTGTATGTGGTATACCTACCATAGCAAGTGGGAAAGTTTGAATTAAATGAGTAAAAAATATTGGAGATGTTGGGCATTAATGTCACATGAACTAGAATTAAAGTCTTATACTTAAAATTTATATCGATTAATTTGGAAGAGATATCATGCCCATTGATTGATAATGATTTTGAGTGAGTTTTCACTCCAAAGAGAATTTGAATCCCTAACTTACAACATTAAATTTTAAACTACTTCTAGTAAAGAGAGAACACAATCAAATTTTATAAGAATATATAGGTTAGAAATGGTATCATTTTATAAGGTGTTTAGAGGAGTATTTTCATCATAAAAAATATCCATCAAGGACTCCATGGAGTACACAAAAACTATCTTTGATTCATCAGTGTTTAATGATGAATATGCTAACTACATAGCTCTATGGGACATAATTAAAAATTTAGATTCCCACTCTCATGAGGAGAATATAATAACTTGGTATAAGAAACTAGTAGAAAAATTACTACCATTAAAATGACAATAATTACACTATGCATCCACCAAGCCTAAAGTGATTCCCTGCATTATCCAACTTTGGGACTTGTAATTTGTAGGGAATGTAATTGGAAGTGATTTCCTATAACACCTAAACCATAAGATAATTATCACCTACATCTCTGGGGATGCATTCCAAATGTACTTATGACTATCCATCACAAACACAACATTCAATGGGTAAAAAGTCAAATTATGGAAGTACAAATCATAATAGAGAATATATTAAGGAAACGGATTACTCTTGTAGATTTTGTCACTCTCAAGGCCAAGGAACCCATGATAATAACTATTTTTAGGATGGTAATTCATGTTGGGATGGCCATATTAAATATATTATATGGATATAGTAGAATTCACTTCCTTCACTTGGAATGGGTTTTGCTATTGGCCCTATTGATGACCTATGAGATCATATTTACCTTGGGAGAAATAATAGCACCATTATCCAAGGACAAATGTTCAATAAGGATAAGAAACCTATGGGATACCACTTATATATCGTGTCATATATATTACATTTAGTCATATCCACCATCTACATTCATAATAGATCACTTTAGAGCCTTGCCCTAAACTACATTAAGAATTGAGTATGTGATTTTCATTCATTCCTCCATATCTATTCATTTATGAGGAAAATCATATAAATAACTAATAATATCTACCCCTAAGTATAGAGGGAAATTCATGAATAACCCCTAAATCAAGTTTTAGAAAGTATCAAAAAGACACTTTGGCCAAGAGGATTTTAATGGTTATACCCTGGCTATACTATAATCATGGTGGTAGGACAAAATTTAGCCCCTATATGTCTCCTCAAATACATCCTATATAGACTACCATAGTAGGAAATAGCCTACTAGATATGGTGGAGAATATATGGAGACATGAATAAAAAATATAAGTTTGTGTTCCATGAGTCTTCCATAATGATTGACCACATGTGATACATAAATAGGAAGCATTTTGGAGAGGTCATAAAAACTAAAGGTCTATACTCATTTGTGTATTTACAACATAGGGATTGGGATCCTCATGGATTTATCCAAAAGAACATATTAGGTCTAGGCATCCCTTGCCAACATTAACCCTACGAACATGACTCTATATTCTTGAATGCAAGGATGCTGTTAAGGTGATGAAAAGGGTGAAAGTGGTTGGGTTCATAGTGGATCACTTAAGATCCATATAAAGATAAAACTAAATCAAAATTTTGGAGGTGTATATAAGGCTTCCACCTCTCAGTGGATGGGAAACTATAAACTACTAGACCTTTTGACTAACCCAACAACCTTTCAACTAGGGAACATCATCCCAACCACCACCCACTATGATGATAACTGTAAAGTAGAAGTAGGGTGTGGAAAAAGTACATATTGTGTGAATTTACTCACACTAAGGGCCTTTCCAATCTTCACCACCAATTGTAATGAAGGCTATCAATCAAGAGTAAGAGGAGATGGAAATGCCTACTATTACAAATTTTATGAGAGGAGAATAGGAACCACTTTACATTGATTCCTTTGACTTCAAGGACACATGTCTCCCTATTTCTTATTTATCTCTTATTACTATAAGTGTGGACATTATACCTTCCACCATTCAAAATATTCCTTCCTTGGATAGAAATACCAAAATATGTTACAAGAGGAAAGCAAGAACCCCTAGGGGCCCTCTTCTATCAATGCAATCTCTTATAGTTTAAGTGTGTAGGCACCATAAAATGATCCTAAGGATGAGGATGAAGAATTTTAAAGATTTAAAATATTGAGTCTTCAGGGGATCAAAATAAAAACACCAATGGAGTTAGACAAATTAGGTGAAGCCACTCTACTCTAGCCACTACTACTTTGCTTCCTTTGGGTTGTATTATTTATTCATTTTTAATGGCTACTATAGACCCTATTTATCCCACTATTCCCATTACTGCTCTACGTCCTATCATTTCTAATGTTGAGGTGGTTTATTTAGTTCTTATGGTTTTTACTTCCCCTACTATTACTTTAGTTATTATTTCTCCTAATGCTCCTCAGTCTAAAAAGGTTCATTTTAAGAAGACTATGGGAGCCATTACAAGTGTTCAATTTCATGTGTCTTCTACTCATTTGGGATTATCGATTCCTTCATCTGATATAATATAATCCAATTCTATTGGCCCCTATGCCAAATTTAAAAATAATAAGCCTACATATATTGTCTATCCAATGCCTTAGATAATATCAACTAGTCTAAGATCATCTTCCCATCAATTCCAAACTTGATACATGCAGAGGCATTAATGTAGTTTTTAGGGGATATTTTGATAATAACCACTCCTAAGGACACTTAACCAGTAGATGTCACATAGTTGGTAATCCCACAGTGGGCTGCAGACTCAGAGGCCTAAGATTCTCAAAGACCTAATTTGATAATAAAAGAGTTCACCATTTTAAGATCCATTTTGGATAAATTAATAACAACTATTTAAAGGTTCAGGAAGAGGAAAATAGAGGATGACTCTGGTAGATGTTTGGTTTAAAAAGAAATGAAGGATGTTAACTCACTTTCAAAGAGAAAAAATAGGAGACTTGGATAGTCACCATATAATGAGGATTTCAAAGCTTATCTTTAGGCAAATACAAAGGCATTATTATAACTTCATGAGGGTACTGAACAAGATAGAGAAGAGCTATAATAAAAACTAGATAAAGTATGAGAGAAATAACAAATAGTATGAGTTCCTAGATAAATTAAAGGTGATGTCCAAAACATAGATCTTAAATTGTATAATATCTTAGATACTATTAGTTCAATAAGAGTTGAATCATCCCTTCACATTTTTAAAACTTCTAAATAATTTAACTATTTAAAATAAGATGAGAATAATCTAAATTTACTTGTATTATACATGACTAATATGGTTTTTATCCATTTAGATTGAATGACACCATTGGAAACATCCAATACTATCAATTTGGTGGTCATCAAGACATCAAAGGTTTGAGACTAGGTATCAAGTGTGCAATCCTTAATTTCAAAATAGGTAGAGCACAAAAAGAGAGTCTTACAAAATTTGGATGAGTTAAAGCTATCTTAGGCCTAATATTCCTTGGGTAAATTAATAAGCAAGGATAGTTTTAACCAAATAATTTAGTAATCAAAAAAATTTAAGAAAAGTCTTTAAGAGTGTACACTAAAGGATATTGAACAATAATTAGGTTTTTTTGGGAAGAAATTTATAGAGGTAGAGTTATTTCAAGTATATTTTAGATCCACCAATACATATCATGCATGTTTACTGGCACAAGTCACTAGGGTATATAGGCCCTTTCTTTTAAACATGGGTACAATAAGGTTTCAACATAGTGTTAGATACAAGCATTACTAGGCAATGAAAGTGAAGAAACAAGTTATGACTAGATCAAATAGTATAAATACACCTTCCAATATAGTCCTTTGATGACTTCAAGTTCAACCATGTAGGTCCTAGTGTCTAATGAGTTTTCTTTGGTTTTTTTTTTAATATATTTTACATGTAAATTAATAGTGTAACTAAGACATATAATAGTTAACTAAATAAAATTGTAAACATGCACACATTACATGGTTTTTAATAACAAGTCTTATTTTAAAAGATTCAATTTTTATTGGTTTAAATATGCATGTAAAACTTACATTAGTTATAACTCTCATTCTAATTATCATTAACATGTAATTTTAGAATTTTGCATGGATTTAGAGGATGAGGCAACCCATCCCAAAATATATATGTATTTTAATCATATCTTTTTCTAAGGAAAGGAAGATAACTTGAAATTTTGACAATGCAAGAAGAAATATTTTGATTACAACTATGTAGATGTCTTTTTTTCTCAATTCTATGTAATTATTTGTGTTTATTTTCTTGGTTAGTTGATTTAGGAATTCAATTTTTTAAAAATCTATGGATAATTCCTTCTTGTTATTAATGGTATATGCTAAAATAATACATATAATAAATATTTTATGGTTAACAAATATAATTGATTTTATGCAATTAGGTTAACTATTTAATTTCTTTGAGTGTGAAGAAGTGTCTCCAATTGATATAGTTTTCTAGGAGTGAGAAATATTTATCTTAGATACCTATTTGAGCCAATATATAATCTTATAAATAAGGGTGTGCAACAAATATAAATAGTAAAAATGTTTAGTTTAGATCTATGAGTTTCATATATTATCTTTTACTTTGACCCCTTAACTGTGTTTGCATGTGTGTGTGCGACAAGTACTAGCTGAAAGTATTAGTTTTATACATATGTATAAAAAGAGAGTCATGAAGAAGTAATAATTCTTGAGGTCATAAAACTTTCTTTCCTGATCTACATTTTCCCCCTTTTTGGATTTTTTTTGAGATCTACCCATTTTAGAATAAAATCCATCCATCAGAATCAACTAGGTTTTAACTTTCTTCTAGGTTTCACTCATCCATCACACTTGGTTAATAACCTACATGATTATCCTATTATTACACCACATAGTTGTTTAATCCATACTAAAAAATCATGCCATGGAATGGATTTTATCACCATTGATATCCTCAAATGTTAGAGGTTACCTCATTTAAATATGTGGTGTACATAAAAATTGCATCAACACACATATATAGAAATTAAAATACAATACATTTTTATAGCCATGGGCTACCTTTATACATTGGAGGAATGCCTACACTATGGGAATTTTTATACACTATACATATTATATCTTTATATGGCCATTTGATTGATAATATTGAGCTACATAGACTATTTATACATGAATTGATATAATGTATAGTATTTAGACTACTATATGTTATGGATAGTGTAGTTTTAGATGACTACAATGATGACATATATTTCTTGTGTGGACTATATTTTCTTGTTATATGCATGATTAATGTTATTTAATGTTATGTGGTGTGATATTTGATTATGTATTACATTATTTGATGATTTTTTTGTATGACATTGAATGTTACATTATGTGACCATTGTGTGTTACATTGTGTGTCTCTATGAGTGATTATTGATGAATGTTACGATGTGTAACTTTCACACATGTGACAATGAGTTTTATATTTCATGTTTATATGAGTGAATTTATTATGTGTTGTCATGTGATACATTAGTTTTCTTGACTATCTTATAGTTCATCTCATGGTCATGTTGTCTATGTCAGGTTAGAGTTGAATCATGTCTCTAATGCTTGTGTGCATTATGATCATGGCATTGTGTGCATATGTGTGTGCCTATATACATGAGTGTTGAGATTATGTAGCCTTGATTCATATCATGCATTAATATACTTGTGTGAAAGGCCATGATTCATATCATGCATATTTTGTGTTGCTTATGATTGAGTGCTTATATTTGTAATGATCATTACAGTAACGATTATTACTAAATTCCCAATAGCTACATCAATTTAAAATGACACCTATATGTCTTATGTTATGTGTTTCATATGTGTGTGAATGACATAATATTTCTATGATGACATATCTAATCATATTAGTATACATGCCTTGCATGCTTATGATTTTTTATGTAACATGATGTGTATAACACTTTTATTTTGAAATGAGTGATTCATAGGCTACATTCATCACATCGAATGGGGGGAATAAAAATGGGCTTATCATAGATATTCAAATATTGACAGAGAGTTGGTTCATATTTTGTGTCAAATTATATGATTCATATGAATAAGATTGGGATAAAATATGATTTACATTGTGATAGATTGATAGATTTATGCATATATATGAAATTTTATAATAATAGGTGAAATAATATATGACATGATGAGGCATGTCAAATGATAAGATTAGAAAAAATAATTAGGTTACATGGGTTAGATTATCATATTGGGTTAGGTTATTGATTTGGATAGAGTGACATATAAGTTTATGACATTTTATATCAAAATGAGGTATATATGGACCATATTATGGGGTATGGATGTTAGACATGTATGAATTTTTCTATTTTATATGATGGAAATAAAGGTAACTACATAATAAATTTTAATATAAATCCATTTGTATTAGTTTATTCATAGTTAATAGATTTATATACAAGCATTGTTTTGGGGCTTTACCTTGGCATGTGACCCTGATACAAGTTTGACCAAAACAATTATGATGATATTTTGAGGTGTGTAGTTAAGGTTATGTGACACTCAATTGCTATAACTTCTCAACCTCCAATGAGGGTTGAGAAATATATATTCTTAAACCATGAGCTGAAATAGTGGCATCTCCTTAGGGCATAATCACCCCATTCTCCTATGACTCTAGAGGATAACTTAGTTTATATACTCATAAGTGTATTTGTTCCTTGAATTTTAAATTTCAAATGTTTCAGTGATCTAGATTGGTTTATTTTTTTATATCATGGGTGGGAATTAATTCATGCATGTTTTATTATATGATTTTCATGGAACAAGCTTAATATTCAAGGCATACCTTAAAACACCAAAAGTGGTTACAATCAGTTACCAATTTATTTTACTTTTATCCTTTTAATCTATAATTTTCAATACTAGACTAAAAGGGGGGTATTTATATATAAATAAATTTAATAATAGACATTTAAATTTTTTAGTTTTGATAGTTCCTTAACATACATGACTTGTGCGTACACATTTATCTCTTACTCACATTCTTTTCTATCCATTCATCTATCTATGGGCTTGGCCTTCAAAAATTTCAATCATTCACATACATGATTTCCCTAGTTTGTGTCTAAATGAGATATAATCCTAATCAAACTATCACCATTCTCAAGATCCCTCTTTAATCCATCTTACATAGTTCCAACAATTGTTAGATGATAGCATCTGTTAGTATCATCCACCTTTACTGATATTATCCTAAATTATCTAAAACAACTATTTTTCAAATTAAAATTCTTCCCTTGGGTTAGCCCACACTTTTTTCATGTTGATTATCGAGGAAAATTACTCAAAGAGTCTTATATATGAACACATCAAGACTAAGGCTATTTCTATCTAGTAAGCATCTAGTGCTCACTTGGGAAATCAATTATATGTTGAGGAATACATCTACACATCCTTATATCACTATCCTAAAGCATCCAAATATGAAAATAAAATAAAATAAATAGTCCTTAAGGAAAATATAAGCATCTAAATCAAGGTCAAAGATGCATATTGTTAAGTTTTGAAATACAAACAGGTTGAACACATTCTAGGAGATCACTCTTGAAAACACATACATATAAGGGAATAATTATGTGTTTTTTGAGCCTTCTTTGGAGTATTAGAACATAGGAAATACTCAACCACTTAGTGGGGTGTGGTTAGATATATCCAAGCCATATTTTTAGCCACCTTTTATAGGCCAAGAAACTTTCAAAAGTAGAGCTAGGGTTTTAAAGTGAAATAAAGACAATCTTAATTTACATGCATGACTAGACATCTAATATTACACAATAGTCATATTGATAGGTAAGAATAGTGATTTAGAACAAAAAAATAAACAAGACAATTTTGGTCAATATAAATATCTAGAAACCATAGGCACATGAGCATTACCAGAGATGTCTTCACAGATTTTGATAGTCAGTCTCTTGAGTTGAGAGATCACATATCCATTTTAGGTTGTATATGTATAGATAATAACTAAAATAGAACAATAAAAAAATTAAATACCTTATCCTCTTATCATTTCCATAAATAGAATGTGAAATATCAATATGATTTTTACATTTATATCTATGTAATTTATGTTATATATTAATCTAAATAGTTTCAAGTTTTATCTTGTTTAGATCATTAAATCCAAATTAAGATAAAACACTAGAAAAACATGTTATGTATAGGTCCTGGTTTTGAATTTTTAAAATATTTTGAATGTTTTTAAAATTTTGAATATATTTAATCATTTTTTGATTTTTTAATATTTTATTTTTTTGTATTATGGTATATTTTATTTAAATTATGTCCAAAATAACTTATAATCCCATCAAGGGGATGTTCAAGTGTAGGCCCTAGATCAATTGGTGTAATTTTCTCACACTGTGGGTAAGAAGTAGCATATATATCATTATTAGATTAAGAAAAATGATTATGATTTATAAAATATATAATATCATCATTATAATCAATATGATTATGTATGTGGTGAATATCTATAATAACCATAGTAACTTATGGACTCTATTCTATTTTAGGAGAATGCATGGGTGTTATTTGTGGAACACACACACAAGGACTGCATGAAACTTTCATAGGAAGTAATGGAATAGGGAATTTCTATTGAAATTGAATAGATTACCAATGTAAATTCCATTGAAGAATTATCAAGGAAAGTCAACCACTTACATTTGATTGATTTATGGAGGATGAACCTATGCGAGTTATATAATAGGTTGTTATTGAGGCACCTAAATAGATGTCTTAAATTTTGTGGGGTATTCATATGGCACACTAAAAATTGAAACCAATTGGTTTTTATGGATATAATTCAAGCATCGATGTACCTAAAATGGGATTTCACATATATTATATATTTTTGTTCATCATAATAGCATTTTAAATACACTAGTGTTTGGAAAAACTAAGCACCAAGTGTAATTGGCTTAAGACCCTACCATAAGTTGTAATACAATGCCTAGGGAGGGTTTTATTACTTCCCATTGAAACCTTTTACTATATTTTTCATACCAATCAAGTTTATATGTGTGTATTTAAGACTAGTAAGCAATGCCATAGTTCATATGTTTCCACTTAATCCATTATCCACTATAATAATGTGTAAAATAGGTGAGTCAATGAAAACACATATGAACAAAGGTTTGTTGGTAGAATAATCCTCAATAATTTCATGGATATAAAATGTGATTGTAGGTATTTATACTTGTGTATTTTTAAGCATACTGATAATACTATCTATAGGATGACCTTCCTCATTTCTAAGAATATAAGAAGTCGAAGGATGATGCATTTTTTAATTCATATGTACCTTAGGATTAGTGTTAGTTTCTTGTGTTGAATGTTTTGTAAATGGATTCAAAAATATTTTAAGATTTACATTAGGTCATCAAGAGTCATCAGTAGGTGTGATAACATCATTGAGGTCAATAATGTTTCTCTTAATTAACTCTTGTATATTATGTCACAAAATAAAACACCTATTATTTAAATGTCTTACACATTTATCATAATAATAATATGCATTAATATCAAAAATTTATAAGTGTTTGAACATAAAGATCATGGATAATAGGAAGTAGGCTTTTATACAATATGTCTTGTAATTTTTTGTTAGTTGTAGGATTTATCATATTTGAAAGAATATTATTATATTGAAGAACATAGTCACTAATGAGTTATTTAGATTCGTGTTTGAGATTTTCAATTTGAGCATAAGAGAACTCCTCACTAATTTTGATAGAGAAGTGAGATAAGAATTGGTCAACCAAAGAATTGAAAGCATGTACTAATTGAGGAAGGAGGTTGTAAAACCACTGAAAGACATAACCTTTAAGAGTGTTTCACCTAATTTTGGATTAATTATCTATAAAAGTGTTTTACCCTATTTTAGATTAATGTTCAACCTTAATAAGATAAAAACCATGTGTATTTCAGATTGTATGGAATATAGTAATAAGCATAAATTTGAATGTAAAGGACTTAAGATATTCGACAATCAAAAGTGTTAAATATGAAAATTACTAAAGAGGATAAGATACCTACTATTCAAATACTCTATGAAGGACTGATACTATAGGCATGTGGAAAAAAGGATAGTAAACCAAACTATGGGTTTATTGGATAAGGATCTGTATCTATGTGTATACTTAGACAATATCATTAGCCTTAGGTTGGTACCATCAAACATATGTTCCCACTATAATTGTTTTGTCTCTATGAAATTTTCCTCTATATTTTTATATAATTAAGTACTTATATTTGTATTTAATATCTATGTGTGACCTTGATGTTTGATTATGTGCATGACTCATATACATTTATCTCATTCACTTAAAACCCTAGGTCAAATTAAAATGATATAATAAGGCCTACAAAAGGGGAATAAAGGTGGGTTAAGATGACCCTAACCACTATTTTTTAATGGTTGAGCACTCCCATCATATCCAATACTCTAAATAGGGAATTCAAATTGCATATGGTTCTCCCTATTAGGTGAAAATATGTATACTTGATCTATTTTAATTGAATGGAATCTAACCAATAGATATTATACTATTGAAATTTGAGTGCTATAATATACAAATATGATATAAATATACAATATGCTAAAAAATTAGAAAACTTAATACTACTTCATAAGACTTGTGTATTGCATCATAAATGAATACAATAATTAACTATGCACTAGTAAAAATATTTAGGAGGGTAGGGCTACACTATGACCTTATTTTATGACTATGGTTACATCCTAGTTGATGATGTGCCAAATTTTATGATCTAGGTATGTGCGATAGTCTATGACGTTTTGTTGATTAACTTTGTGTGTCTAATTGACGAGTGGAAGACCTATAAAAGATAAAAAATAACTCCTACATAATAAATAAGATAGAGATCAAATGAAAAAATGGGGGTAATAGGTTATTTGAAGATATGAAATATCCTAAAAAAACCCAGGTATATTAAGTGCCACCTACATAGCCCAGATGTTCCTCAAGTTGATGTAGTTCTCCTTCCTAGGTTGATTGTGTGATCTGTGATTGCGCAACTATATGACTATAACTAGATGATTTATTGAAGTTATTTATAATAAATGCACTTGAATTGTAATAAAAAATATATAAAATTGGCCTAGACTATTATAATTTATCATAATTATAATTGGAAGAAATAATACTCTTTTGATCAATGTGTAGTGATTTGAAATCAGCTTACTAAGGGCCTTTGAGTGAATGCCTTGATTCACTTGTATAAGGGAATATTTGGAGTATTTTTGATAAATAAATTTACAATATACACAAGAGATCCATTATTAAACATATTAATTTTAAAAATTAACCATTACATTTTAGGGAGAAAGGTAACATTGTGGACAAGGTTACAGTATGGTCATGTTTAACTCAATGTGAACTTGTCCCAAAATACCAAAGACTATAGGGATAGGTATGACAAGAGCCTGTAGATTTAATAGGGATAAAATAGGGATGTATGTATTATAGTTATAGTATTTTCAAGATAATGAAGGCTCTCTTATATATTGTAAGTTATAAAAATGGTGAATAAACCAAGTAAAGTAAATTTGTCAAGAATAAACATTGTCAAGAACTTAATGGTTAATTTTATGTGTCTACATCTACCCCCACATTATTCTATTGAAGCAACAAAATAAAATTATTGGAGTAAATTAGATAAATATATAATGGTATATACACACTTTATATTTTGATGTAAGACTTAATTATGAAAGAATTCCTAAAATGAAACTTGTAACAATGCCACTAAAAGTAGCTAACTTTATCTTTTGATGTGAGACTTAATTATGAAAGAATTCCTAAAATGAAACTTGTAACAATGCCACTGAAAGTAGTTATTGTCCATATTTGAAATTTGAAAATATGAAAATTTCAAAGATAACAAAGAAAGCATATAATTTAAGGAGTATTAAATATAGTTACCATGTAACTTGGAAATGGAGAAGTGATTACCCCCTTATTGAGGCATTTTGTATAAATGTTGAACCTATGGAAAATTGAGAGTGACCAAGTCTCATTTTTAAAACCTTTGAATGATTTTGAGTTGGAAATATTGTGTGATCCAAATCTCATTTGACTTAGTAGAGTACTTTGTAAAATATTTTTTAAAGGGTGAAACCACCAACTATGGCTTGATACATAGAATAAGTAAAACTATAGACATCAAATGCCACTAGACTCTAACATGGGCAACTTACAACATGAATACAAATCACACCACTGTATATGGATCTATATTCTATTTAAAACTTTGCATATTTAAAATATTGATAAATTTTGAAATTTACATATAGTAACTTGAACATGGATGAGTATCATGCCCCTTGTATTGTAACGTATTGAATTGATATTGAATGCTATTTGAGCTTTTACAAATATTAAAACTTATAACTATTTGCAAACTTATAACTTGTAGCTATATGAATGAGTGCACATGCATGTCACATGCCCCCATAATTTGAAAATATTGAATCATTATATAAATTTTGAAACTATATAGTGCCATAAATATGAAATTTTCTTATGAAGACTTAAATTCTCAAGACAAAGAAATTGTGATGCCCCCTTTTTGAGATGAGAGATGTATAATGTAAGTCATTTATCTCAAAATAAATCACATGCAAAAGTTAGAATCATGTAGTAGAATTTTAACCTTTTAATGTATTACACCATAGTATTTGAATATATAATTGAATTTTATATGAAACATGCACATATAGATTTATCATTAAATCACATAAGTATGATGTGCATGATATGCATCATGGCACTAAATTTAAAAATATGTAAGTAATCCATCATATGAATAATTTAACTGTAATAATAAGTAATGAAGAAGAAAGCAATTAATGTCTCATAATGTCACATGTAAGGCCTAAAGGGATCATACAAGGGACATGTACGTGTCACATAGACACACAAGGCCAAGGGTCACATGTAAATGGAATTATAATGCCATAAAATCAATATTTTTTCATATATAAGGCTAATGGACATACACAATGAGAAATCAATTTGTAAACTATCATGTAATAAAGTAAAATAAAGGAATAATAGAGAAAATAAAACTAATATACATCTACTATAAGTATAAATTTAGTAAATAACATAGTTTGCATAGTACATGTATGGTGTGAGTGAGTAGAAAACATTTTGCATATCATATATAACTTAGCATGGTAGAAAGGTTGTGTATAAATACAACTTGTTGAATTGTTCATAGAGAATGAAGAGATGCCCCCAACTTAGAAAGGCTATTGGTTAATAAGAAATGCTCAACATCAAAACCATGTAAAAGTAGTGTGTATTTAATATTGAAATATGCTATTATCTAACATAAAACAAATAACTTATGTGAATAAAATAAGCTATTAATATTTGAAAAATGATTTTAGGTCTTGATTTTGGATTTTTTGAATAATATTTTGATTTTTTGAATTTTTTTGAAAATATTTGCATGTTTTTGAATTTTTAAAATAATTGGGATGTAAAAAAATATTTGAAAAATATGATAAGAACCAAAACTTTAAAAATATAAGAAGTGGGATGGATTTAAACAATTCTTAACAAGATGTAGAAAATGTAGTGTGGTAAGAAGGAAGACAAGAAATAACCCCAATGTATGTGTAAATGAGTCATAATGATGTATCTCAAATGATTAAGATAGATAAGAATGTACATGATCATTAAATGGGGAAGAGGTTATGTGTGATTATGTGAAAATTCAATAGTATGATAGGAATGCAATAGAAATCAAGTGGAGTGCCATATAGATAAGTGTGTTAGATTGTTCGAATCGATTTTAGAAAAACAAGAGGGAAAGTGCCCAAAGTGAAAATAAATCAAAAGGATATAAGAATTATTGGATAAGGGATATAATAATAAAAAAAGAAGTAACAAAAAATAAGTTATGTACAAAATAAAAATAAAAATATTTAATCAATAGATTCAACCCAAATATTAGGTTGGGAGAAAGTAGAAGGTTATGTCCAATCAAGGATATCATCAAGAAGATGCACATATGTATACCAAAATACATTGTATGAAGGAATGAATTATTTTGAAGAGCAAGTGCCAGATTTAGGTTCTTATGAATCATATGCTATAATATTACCCTTTAAACTAATGCCCATATGCCCATGTAAACTTGTATCTTCATATGCTAGCAGAGAAGATGTAACAACCTGTGCCTATGGTTAATCTTTCTAAATAATTTGTTGTGCATTAGGATATGAAGGTATATTTTTATGTTCCAATTTATACTTAGGAGAATGTACCATGATATTTGAAACGAAATAATTATACCCATGTTAAAATATATATTTATCATAAGGAGATGGAGAAATTGATTCTTTAATATGCTCATACTCATGAATAAATGGAGAAAATGATTATGTAAAATGCTCATGCTCACTAATATATGAATAAATTGTAACATGATTTGTATATGTAAATCATGATCTTGAATAGTTTTTAGACTATTCATTACCATGTTTCTCATTGATTATGCTAGAAAACTATTATATAAAATTAAACATGATTGGTGCTAAAGGATATTCATATTGGATTCCTAGAATTTTGATCACTTAATTATCATGAATATATTTAATGCTTTTATGAACTATAGATGGTACTAGTATAATATTTCATATCTAAGGGAATAATAATAGCATATCAATGACCCATGTGATTGGTAAAACTAAGAATGGAGTGGACATTATGAGAGGCCCCACTTATAAGGTAACATTATATGCCCAAGAGTATCATGTGTATGGCCATGAAATTATTAGAAAACTCTAGAAATATACTTTAAATATTATTCTATATAACCACGATAGAATAAATTTTTTATGGTTCACACATTTTTTCTTGATCTATTGTCTATCATAACACAATGTATGGATTGATTATCAATATATGATAGAATGAAGAGTGCATGCCTATTTGAATCATCATCAACAATTTCACTATCATCAAATACAATCATAGACATGGTGCTTATTTACTTGTAAATTTACTAATGATGCTATCAATTATATGTCCATATGTATAAGGAGGAGGATGGAAATTATATGCATAATGAACTTTAGAATTGTCCTTTTTATTCACTTCATGATTTGGAAAAGGATATTTTTACATTTTGAGCTTTGATTTATCATTTCCTTATGTCATAGCCTCTTATATATGTGTATTAATATCATTAATGTTCTAATAAATAAGATCTTCAATCTTGTGATTGAGCTTGAAACATGTATTTGTAAAATACTCAATGCATATGTGATAGTCGCAATATGTATTTCCATCATTTTTTTAAATTTCATCTAAGGATCATTTGAAAAAATAGATGAGGAGGTGGAGGGAGAGTGATGATATTTCATCTAAGGATCATTTGAAAAAAACACACGAGGAGGTGAAAGTAACCTTTAAAATTTCCTCCTTAGTTGAGCTTGTAATTGAAGCTTTTATGTTAGCTATGAATTTACATTAACTACAACCTTTGATTTATTATTTAAATTAAGTATAAGGAACATTGGAAACATACTTAAGTTTATTTAAATTAAGCAACTTGACCTCATGCTCTTTAACGATATGGCATAGTTCATCAAAATATTTGAAGTTATGAAACATAATTGACTCTTGAAGAGGAGATAAAAAATTTGAGTAAATATATCTTGGAGATCATTATCATCCATTTGACTTTTCATTTTAAATAGCATAGTATTGCATTTTAGCACATATTCATTTATTTAATTTAACCCTAAATTTAGATATGGGAGTATCTATAGTTAAGAAACATATAAGTAGTTTTAACACAAGGGTGATAAAATAATATATAATAGGTTAATAAATAGAAAAATCAAATAAATAATACTCTAAAATTATAAAAATAAGTTTGATAAAAATAGTAAAGTACAACTATTGAAAGATACTACAACAAATAAGGAAAATGATACTTAGTTGGTATACTATGTACAGTTAGATTTGGACTAAAAACATGTGTAACATATGTAGGGTTAATGTTATATATCATTCATTAGATTATAAAAAATGTAGTTATATGGCCATAGATACTACTGTTGGCACTGCTTTTTAACTATGACACATGTGTCTAGTATAAAATAATGATGAGATCTAGATGTAACCATCTTCATTATTTTGATTTTTATGTCTCCTTTTTGCTCTTGTGTTCAAATATAAGATATAATATATTATTATTTATTGATTGACAAAAACCTATATCTTCATCCATCTTCATTCTTGTAATGAGTTTGCTAAAAAATGGGTTATTGGGATCATAGTGTCAATTTACCCCAAAGAACCTTTTATTAGTGGGCACTACCTACATAGCTAATACTCTAAGGAGGGCCTAAAACTTATGTAGTTCTCCCCTATGTGTGGTAAATATTTACACAAGGGTGAAATATACTATATATATATTCATGCAATGATATAGCTTGTAATTTGACAAATATTACTCATGCACTACTCTTTGAATGATTTAGACCTATAATATGACTACTCTTATGCTTGATATGAAAATAGGAATGAATATGATAGAGTAGAGTGCTTGTGTAGTTGATTGATTTATATTTTATAGGTGTTTGGTTGTTATTTTCTAGATGAGGAATGAGAAGTCTTAGACTTGCATTTATACGACAACTTTTAAAAATAACTCATGGTAGGGTTGAATAAGACAATTAACTAACCCATAAGTTTCAATAATTTCTCAATTTGGATGAATTTTTTGCTATTGGACACTAGATAAGTATTTGGACACTACCATTAGTATAAGTGTCTCTATAGGCACCATATGTTTAACCCTAAATGTAGATATGGGGGTATTTAGGGTTAATAAATATATAAGTAATTCTAACACAATGGTGATAAACTAATCTATAGTAAGACAATTAATATAAAAATTAGATAAATAATATTCTAAATTTATGTAACTAGGATTGATAAAAATAACAACATTAAATTATTTAAAGATATTTTTAAAAATAAAGAACAATGATACTTAGCTAGTTTACTATATACATGTAGATCTGAACTAAAAAAAAATGTAAATTATTTAAGGTCAATGTTATGGATCAATCATAAAATTCTAGAAATTGTATTTATGTGGCTACATACACTATCATTAAATATATACACTATTCTTGACACTACTATTTAAATGTGATGCAAGTGTTTAGTAAAAAATAATGATTGAATCTAGATGCAACTAACTTCACTATTTTGGGTTTTCTATAACTTGTCTACTGGTGTGTTAAGATATATAATACAAGTTGTTACTCTTCATTTATTGATAAAACTCTAGATATTCACCTCTCTTCAGCTTTGGAATGAGTTTTCTAAAAAATGGGTTAGTGCGATCACAAAGTTGGGCTTCTTTAAAGACCCCTCTATCAATGGGTGTTTCTTACATAGTTAATACTCCAAGGAAGGCCTCAAATTTATGTAGTTCTCCCCTATGTGTGGGAAAGTGTGTGCAAAAGGGTGCATCATACTATATGTATATGTAAGCAGTGATCTATCTTGTAATTTGAAAAATATCACACATGGGCTACTCTTTAAATGCTTCATACCTATGGTATGTATAATCCTATTCTTGATATGAAAATAGGGATAAATAGGTTACATTAAAGTGCTTGTATAGTCGATTGATTTAAATTTTATAGATGTTTTATTGATATTTTCTAGATGAGGAATGGGAAGGCTTAAACTTGTATTTATACCACACATTTTGAAAATATTTCATGGTAGGGTTAAATAAGATAATTAGGCCAACCCATAAGTTTCAATCATTTTTTAATTTAGATAAAATTTAGATACTAGACACTAGATAAGGATCTAAACACTACCATCAGTAGGAGTGTCTCTCTATGGCTGGTAGTGTTCATAGGGATAGAAAATAGCTACTAACCTAAAATTGACAATGAAGAATGTTTATAATATTTTAATATTTTTATAGTATAGGAGACTTAGGTCATCAAAATGAAATGGATGAAACTAGGAGATAAGATTTTAGGCATAATGAGATGGCAAATGCAAGCCTTTCAATAATAGGGAGGTGTAAAACTGAAGGATAGAGCCCGTATTGATATTTTTCAAATGTATAAGACTAAGATGATATAAATATTAAATTTTAGTATTTACATATTGTTTCATTAGACCCTTGTTTGAGATTTACAATTTGAGCTTATGATAACTTTACCAATGTTGATATAAAAATGTGTTAAAAATTTATTTTACAAAGGTTTGAAAGATTTTATTTGTTGAAGAGAAGATAATATAATGTTATAAGTGAATATTCTCTTAGACTTATTAAAAAAATCTTTGTCAACTATTTATCATTATATACATAATCTGAACAAGCTACATGAAATGCATGCAGATGCTATTTAGGATCACCTTTGCCTTCATATAGAGGAATCTTAGGAGCCAAAAATCCAACATGTATTGGATATGATACAATTTCAAGTGCCAAAGGGTTATGCAACAAGGTACATGAGTCCATGAAAGGGATAACATTAGAAATAGGTTGCTCAATTTGAGATAGATTAGCTTGTAAGGTAAAAATGGTATGCTCAAGAGTACCATTTATAGAGGTGATTTGAGGAGTGTAAGTATTATGAGTAGGAATGGGAATAAATATATTTTGGAGACCAAGTGATGATCCCAATTGAAGGGATGATGTTATATGTGTAGAAAAGGGAATAAATGCAATCATATAAGTAACAACATTAGAAATAAGGGATTTGAAAACTCAAAATGGAAACTATTGTAGTATAGATGCAATGATTCATCTTGATGATCATAATTTGATGCCGGGAGACTAATGATCTTATTCACCTTATGGGGATTCTTTTGGATACCTTGACAAAATTTAGATAATTATTGCACTTGGTTTTGATATACTCTATTAAGCTCATGTGGATCAATATGAATTTCATATTCATTATCATAATCCAATCCATTAAATTCATTATAAATTTTAATGTGAACCTCATTTGTAGGATACTAAGGAATTTTAATAGTAGCATTATCAGTTTTATAAAAAAATATCATGTCTTGACATTAGAGAAGAGACTAAAGGAAGATGTATATGTGAAATAAAAATACCACTTAATATATAACTATGAATTAGAGGCATATATGATAACATGCATCAAACAATGATAATGAATATGAATACAATACAAGTAAAAATTAGGGTATGAGAGTGATCTAGGCAAGTGTTTGAAAGATTGTGTATTCTATCAAATATACTTGATCATTCATTGATTAACATTGGCTCAATGTTTTAGAGCACTAAATATAGACGAAAAACCATGCCTATATCAAAATAACCCCATTTCTAATGGTGTGATGATATTAACATCCTTGGGTGATACATTTCTCTCTAGTGCACCACAAATCAAACTACAAAAAGAGGCTTCTTATGGTATAAATAAGGGATCATAGATATTTTTGATATAATATGAGGTACATGGAAACTAAAGTAAATATTTAGTGATGTAAAATGGCTATGATTATTGGCATAAACCCATAATTCCATGATGTTTGTAAATAGGAACACCATGTATCCCTTCACGATAGTCACGAAGTAGTTTTAAAACTAACACAATTTATAAATTAAGCAAAAGTAAATAAAAAATAAAGTGAAAAATAAAATAAATTCTTAAATATATGGAATCAAAAATTTATGATTTATGTAAAATATAAAAAAATATTTGAAACTCTAGACCACATAAAAATAAATCAAGAAATAAGTAATGTTCTTAAAATAGTAGGTTCACTAGAATGTCTAATTTATTTTAATTTAATGAAATTCAACTAATAAATATTAAACTATTTAAATTTTAATGTTAGAATATACATTTGTGATATTAATATAAATTATGACACAAAATTTTATAGAATTAAAAACTTGTTATAGATATTAAATAAGCCTAAGGATATGTAATCCTCCCTAAAATAACTTTTATGTTGACTGTGCCTAAACATTGCTTCATAAGACCTATGTATTATGGCTGTGATACATTCCTAGGAGGAGGATAGAGACACATTGTGGCATTTTCTAATGCCTATGGTCACATATTAGTTGAATGTGTGCCTAATTTTATGGTATGAATATGTGTAATAGTATGTGAAGTTTTGGTGATTAACTCTACATGCCAAATTGATGTAAAAAGACTTGCAAAAGATAAAACCTAGCTCATAAAAAATAAACAAGATAGAGATAAAATGTAAAAATGGGGAATGGATAATGGGAATAATTTATCTATCCTAAAAAAATCCATGTAATTTGAGTGATACTTTACATAGCCCAAATGGGCTCAAGATGTTATAGTTCTCCTTCTTAGGGTAATTGTGTGGTCTATGATTGGAGATAGATGATTGATTGAATGATTGAAAATATATGGATTTGATGGGAAATAAAAACATATCCAAACTTGGCCTATGACTATTAAAATGTAGCAGAATTGGAATTGGAAGAAACTCATTTTATCAGTGTGTAGTGATTAAAATTCAGCTTACTAGGAGTCTTCAAGTGAATGCCTTGATGTGATTTTATATGGGAATATTTGGAGTATTTTCACTAACTCAATTTACAAGATACATGGGACAAACATTATGAAATGTATCAATTTTGAAAAGTAACTATTAGAGTGTGAGGGATAAAGCTACGTTAGTGCACAATGTTGTAATGCATCCCTATCCAACCTAGTGTAGACTTGTCCCATAAGACCAAAGACTATAGGTTCTGGTATAATAGGAGCCTAAATATTGATTAGGGATAAATTTGGATAAAATAGGGATGTTTATATATATATATATATATATATATATATATATATATATATATATATATATATATATTGTTTTCAAGCAATGACCACTCTTTTATAGATTACAACTTAGAGAAATGGAAAATAGACCAAGGTAAGGATGTCAAGAATAAACATGATCAAACATTTAATGATTAATTTTAAGTGTCTATAGTGCAATAATAATCTTTGAATGTATGAAACATGTAATACACATTTTGATACTTGGAAATTAGAAATTTTGATTTGGCTCTTGAGGTGCTTCAAACTTGGATTAGACCCTATCCTTGTTCTGGTTGGTAAATTGGGAAGAGTAGGAAACTTTTATTAAATGTGTAAGTGTTATAGTATGATTTTAAGTTACTAATATATGGGTAATAACTTACACCTATTTTACATTTATATGAGACTCTTTAGGTCATTTATCATTCCACTATAATGATATATGGATGGGATAACCTATATGAATTATTTAAATTTTAAATGTGGTCATTTTTTAGCATGAGAATAAAATGTTAGACTTATATGCTATCATTAGATGGTATGTTATGATTCTAATGTTTTTTATAGGAGAAAAGAACACTAATTTGATGATTTAGAGATGTCTGAGTAAGATAAATAACTAGTTTGACATAGACTATGGGATTTATTATAGGTGACTAAGAGAAATTTGGGAAGGTTAGGATCATAAAAGGCAATGGATATCAGATAATGGTGAAATATAATCATGTATGTATGCACAAGTAATGTATGGTGAAGGTAAGTTAAAATTGACATTACAAAGTATAACTTACTAGATTTTAGTTTCTACAAATGCCTCTTTTATTATAGTATTAAATTTCAATGCAAATATTAGAGTAAAAAGATAAGGAATGTACTTAACTATGTATAACACACTTTATCTTTGGGAAATGATCCAAACATACAACCTGATCTAAATAAATAGGAAACAAAAATAAATTAGTAATTATCCTTGAAATAGAATATAAAAATCAATAAATTAAAACTTGAATTTGAAGATCAAGGAAAGCATACATTATAGACATTATTTATAAATTATATAACATCTCAGTCTTGTACACTTGGAAAATATAGACCTTGGTTGTTCCTCTTAGTTTTAGAATTTTTATTAAACTAAAAGGATTACATACACTATCTCTCTATGCATATTACTTATCTCTTAGTCTGACCAATGTTATACTAATGACTTAGACATTTTATCATACTCATAATGCTATAAAGCTAATTATCTTCTATCTCTATAAGTTCTAGACTTGTGCCTATTTTGAGAGATGCTTGTACACTTGCATCTCAATCAGATGCTTATGTCGATGCCAGTGTTCTATCTTGATGTGTGTATCTAGTGTCCTAAAATTCATCTAATTTACAAATTAAATGTATCCTTATAGTTATCCTAAGGGATATAATGTGAGATATTATCCAAAAGGATTGGTATAAATACATGATCAACCCTCACTCATTCTTCACCTAGCACAAACCTAACACATACCAAAAAAAAACATGGAAACTTACCAAAAATATTCAATCAAGCATTCAAGTGAGTAAAGATTCACTATTTTACCTTATTTCCATATCACTCATAGGGACAACACATATACAAGTCTAAATTACTAAGGGAGTATCCTATGATCCATATTTTACAAGTTATAAACTAAGTCACTATTATACTTGCTTAATACATATTACATCCTTATACATACAAGCCTATACATAGGGAAGAAATACATGATTTTGAGACCTTCTTTAGAGAAATGTCTATGTAAGAAACACCCACTAATAAAGGGGTGTTTGGGGTTAGCTAGACACTATGAGCCTAATAACCCATTTTTTCTAGAGTCATTATGAACATGAAGAACTAAGATTTTTTAATTTGACAAGGATTGACAATCCATGAACATAATTTGAGCACACTAAAGGGAAGGTGTCACAAAACCTAGAACATTCCATGTGGTCACATCTAGATCTAACAAATATTTATTATTAGACACATGCATTTGGGTTAGACATAAGCATCAAAGTAATTTTTTGAGGTTGATGCAAGTGTCTAAGGTCTTATAAGTTCTTAACCCACAATTCGATGGTAGTCATAGAATTTACTTCCAGTCTGATTCCTTCTTATTCTAGATCCATATCTGTGTAAACATAATAACCAAGAAAGTATCTTTATTTCATTATCATTGTAATATCTAGCATAGATGTACATTATATTTTTATCATATCTTAATATATAAATTTAGAATCTTATTTATTTGAGTTTTTAAATTAATAAGATTGCTATAGAGATAGTTTATCACCCTTATGACCTAGGCTATATCTATCCCCTTTAACCATATATTTCTTAATCTATATTTCAGCGTTAAACATTTGGTGAACCCAATCTATATGAATGTAATTTTTTGATTCCTAGGGTTTTTAGCTAGCTAGGGTTTGTTGGGATCCTTTTTGTGTTACCTTGTAGACCATGCCAACTCAGTAGATATCAATACAAGGTAATCATTGGTGATGGTTGATATTTTTATTCTCTTGGCACTAGTTGGGAGGATCCCCACAAATCCTGTGCTAGTTGACAAGAAATTATTTAGCACCTAAGTTTGAAGGAGAATCTCATTGAGTGCTTACATGTGGTTTTTGGAGAGCGTGGGTGTTAGAGTAGTGGAGTCACTGGCACAATAACCCCCAGTGACATCTCAAAACCTAGTGTTCAACCATATAACCTAGAAAAAATATTCTCCCCTACCTATAAAAATGAGCATGAACCTGAAGAAAGAGAGATGACATTAATGCAATAAATATTTTTAAGATTAAATATATTATTATACATGCATTTTTGGTCTAAATCCAATATGAATACTTTAGAGAATCACCATGTATATCCCAAGCTTTCTTGTGAGTCACTGGGCTTGTATTAGAATTTAGATGAGAATGTGTTCTATTTTATATAAACTATAATATACATTGATGAAATTTGAGTTAATGGAAATGGTGAGTGCATATTTGCTTGTTTGTTGAATCTTTTCATATAGTTTAGCACTATTGTATGGTTGCAACTTGATTTATATATGAATAATGATATAATCCTCATTTTAAATGTATTACAAAATAAAGGTCTACTCTAGGTCACTAATGACATCACTATGCCATATAGTGACTTTGGCATACTTATAAAATAAATTAAATGTTGAAGTTATCATGTGCCAAAACCCTAGTAATTGTGCCTAGAGCACTGACTTAAAGAATGAGTACCTGAGTATAAGCCATTCCCTTGATTTGACTAAGTGCTTGAGTGACTCTTAAATCACTATCCATATGGCTTATGCCATTAATATCTATAACTATCCAGACATGAACTTGTATCGAAAGACTATGCCCTTAAATAGGGTTACGTCCCTTGTATCTTATCCAAAATGACATGTGCTAATAGATCACCTAAGCCCATTTTGTAAATGACTAAGTCCCATCAAGACTAAGGTTATGCCATGTTTCAACTATCCCAATGTAGGCTTTGGTCCCTTCACTATTGTGCTTCAAGTGAGCACACAAGGCTTATACCTTATGTGAAATTGACCATTGTAGTAGTGCATTAAAGTTTTGTGCACCATAGAATTTTACTATGCTTGCACCTAGCTATATCAAGTGTAGAACTAACTTGGATTAATTTCTAAGTGCATGGCTAGGCATATGATCTAAAAAAAGAAACTTTAATACAACATTTTAGTTCTATTATTAGGAATGCATAGGGGATCTTTATCCACCCTAACATGTTGCCATCAACTAGCAATAAGCACACTACCCAATAGTTCTACATAATGGCAAAGGTTGTCATTCTAAACATACTCTAAGGGATACCCTAAGGGATGCACCACTCTAGCCAAAAGGCCTCTATGTACCTCTAGATGGAAGTATTAGAGGATCACCTCCAGCATAGGTGTAAGAAGAGCTTTTGAAATGTTGAAGTTGAAATTGGCTAGCGCAATAATTCTATAATTCCTAGACTAGACTACTCCTTTCTACATCCATACCGATGCTTCAAGATCTGTAATTGGTGCCATATTGGTGTAATCAAGTGAGGGAAAGATAGACCATGCCATCTCCTTCACAAGTAGGAAATTGATGCAAGAAAAATAGAATTATGTGAACAAGCCTATTTTACATGAGCACATTTTCAAATGGATATTTCTATTCTAGGAGTTCTAGTTCTCCATAATTGTTAAACTTAGAAAGTAGAACTTGGGGATAAAGTATTTATCATACAAAAATTCTAGTGATGTGATGGTGTCAATTAAGGATGACATGATAGATGTGAAACTATATAGAGTCGAACATACCCCTAAAGACTTATTAGAGATTGACACTTTCCTAATGTCTGGGTTTACACCTTAGACCATGTCAAATAAGGAGAATGGAGAGATGTATAAAATAAGTAAAGATTAATTCCTACATCAATGTGTTCTAGAACATGAAAAGGAATCCATATTAAAAGAAGCACATGAGGGAATCACAAGAGGCCATTACACCAGAGACATAATAGTGTGCAAGATATTATATTCAGGCTTGTGGTGGCTAGGCTTATTTAAAAATGAAAAGGAGGCAACAAGGCATGTGACATTGCCAACACACTAGGAAACCAAACCACCAAGATGAGATTCATCTCATCCCCATTCTTTTCTAGGAGCCATTCAAAAAATGGGCCATTTATTTTGTTAGACTAATAACTCCTGTAGTATGATGCATAGGTGTAAGGTATATTCTTGTGGCCACTGACTATTTCACTAATTGGGTTGAGGCTACACTGACAAATGACTACATAGTTATGAGAACCAAACACTTCATCTAGGAGAATATAATAAGTCAATATGGGTGTCCATTAATTATAACTAGTGATATGGGTATTCATTTAATCAATGAGATGGTGCACATCCTCTTAACTGAATATAGGATGATGCACCACATGACCACCCCATTTAATCCATAGGCAAACAACACAACTAAAACATTCAATAAGATCATAGAAATGTTATTAATGAAGATATGTGACATTGGTCATAAGGATTGGGATGGTTTCATTTTAGTAGTAGTATGGGTATAGTGCATGATGTATAAGCACTTAAACAAGGATACACCATTCTAACTAGTGTTTGGTACTGAAGTAGTTCTCACCATAGAATTTATAGTGCCATCTTTATACATTACATGTATTAGTCACCTAGATGACCAAGAATATTTGAGCACAAGGTTAAAAAACTTGGAGTAATTAGATGAGAAGTATGCCTAAGCAAGGTGGAGTTAGCAAATAAAAAAGGTGTGCTAGAAGCTTTGGAATGACAACCACATCAAGCATAAGGATCTAATTGAAGGAAAATTGGTACTGCTCTATGAATTGAAGTACCTTAAGTACCCAAGCAAATTAAAAATAAGGTGGATGGAACCCTACATCATCCACCAAATACTAGAGATAGGCATATGTAAGTTAAACATGTTGTCTGATGGAATGCTCCCAAAGCATTTCAATGGCAATCAATTAAAGCCACGTTGATAGTAGGATGGTGCTTATGCCATAAGAATAATGACTTCTTGGTCACTAGTTAGTTTGAGTTGAGCTGACTAGAATATAGTTTGACACAAGCCAAACCATTCTTTTTCTTTTTGTTCCTTATATAGTGTAAAGAGGTAATCAACAATGCATGGCAATCACAAGGACTTATCTACTAACACATCATGCATAATTATAGATAGGTGAATCAAGAAGTTGTAATTTCTAAGCACACAAGGCCATGACACGTAAGTTATGGGTGCATGAATCTAACCCAACTCTAGTGAATTTTTTTGGCCTATCATGCATAATTCTAACTGGGTGAGTTGAGCACTTGCAATTCTAAGTGTTTGAGGCCAGACATCTAAGTGATGGTTATGTGAGACCCATCAAACTTAGAAAAGAGGTGCATAAAACCTCACATGTAAGGTTCCAAATGAAGGGCACTTCTAAGCCCATAAGTGAACTACTTTGGTCTTTCATGAATAATTATAATTGGGTGAGTTGAGCACTTATGCCCTTTAAGTGTATGAGGCTAGACATCTAAGTGGTGGGCATATGAAAATCACCAGATGAAAGTAGAAGATGCATGAGATCCATGTATATAAGGTGAATATTGCAGGGCTCTTAGAGGCTCAAGAATGAACTACTCTAGCTCTTTGATGCATAATAATTTTTGGGTGAGTCAAGTCCATTTGCTTTCAAATAACCTAGAGATAGATGCCTAAGTTTTTAGGCATGAGGAAGTTACCAGAATTTGAATATTTGAGAACAAAATGACAAAGTACATAATCACAAAGGTAAAATTTTCATCATAGTTAGAAAGAGGTGCATTAATTGATCATGTGATAAAGGCCAAAGAAGAAGGTGAATACCTCAACATGGTTAGGCATAAGAAAGAAAGTGAAGATTCATAATTTTATCATGTGTAAGAGAACTAGAAGAGAAGATGAAGTACTGGGGGGCTAGTACAAGGGATTTGCATGGGTAAGACAAGCTAAGGTAAGATGAAGTGAAAGATACTAATAAAAATAGAGAAGCGTGCTTGAAATTAAAGTGTAACTAGAAGAGGAAGTGGAAATGAGGAGGTTAAATCATGTACATGTGAGGTACTACACCTAGGTTACCATAAGAAAGGTGAAGGTTGCACCAAGTGAACAAGCACATGAGAAAAATCATCTAAAATAGTTGGTATCTACCTAGATTTGAGTGGGAAGTGATTATTTGAATTAAAAATCACTTCACCTAATGATCTTCATAGATCATTTAATGAATAAGTGGTGGAGGCACATAGATATGCATTTAATGCATTGATGATAAAGGATTTCCATGGATTTCACAAAATTTTGCATTTTCCAAGAAATTTAGGCACCATCATGCCATAAAGGACCTAAATTAATGATGGTAGATAAGATAAGGGTATAAATTAACAAGTGATATACTTTATTAGGTTAAAACATTTATACTAACTTAAGACTAAGAGAAAACCTAAGAGAAAACCAGAGAGTTGAGGTGTAAAAACCCTATACTAGTGAGAATTTGAGCACTTTCAGGCACAAAGAGTGAATGTCTACATACTAAGAAGGATTGCATTCATAGTAATATTGATTTTGAGAAATTTGGAGAGAGGATTCTATAGAAACTAGATAGTTGGAAGAGTGAATTTATGCATAGGCCACCATTAAAGGCTAAAAAATCTTGAGAGTTGAGGAAACAATCATAGAACCCATAACTATAGAAGAGCCATCACCATTCAAGGCTTTGGTAAACCACACAAACTTAGGCATATTTGAAGTATAAATGGGAGGAAATGGGCCTAGACCAAGATCACATTGATGTGACACTAGAGTTACACTATAAATGAGAGGCCATAAGGGCTAAGGGCATGCCCTAAGTTGAAATTGATTGAGTGGAGACTGAGGAGATAAAGGTAGAAGAGGAGAAATGTAAAGTGAAAGATAAGAGAAGGAAAGTTGAGAAGAAAAAGGTCAAAGGAGAAAAGGTTAAAAGGATGGAAGTAGAAGAGAAGGTAGCCCAGGAGGAAAGGGCCAAGATGAAGAAAGAGAGAGAGAGGAAAAGTTTGTTGCTAACATGAAACTTAGAAAGGAGAAAGTAACTGAAGAGGTACTTATTACCCACTCCAACCTAAAAGATGAAGTTACATGGTAGGTGCACCCTATTTATAAAGAGGAACTTGAAGATAAATAAGGTGATGTTGGTTCCTTAAAATAATAATTGAAGTTAGTAGAGAACACACTAGGGAAAGAGGGAAGTAAGGTTGGAATTGAGGAATTTCATGCTAAAGAGACACAATAATAAGAATAAGAAGATAAGGGGGAAAATTTTTAGGAATAACACCTCTAAAAACAATATGGAAAAAATAGAACCAAGGAAAGAGAAGAGGTGGACCAAGGGGAGAAGTTTGCTAAAGAATCCCTAGTAGAAGAAGAAAGAGAAGAAGAAAGAACTAGAGAAAGCACTAACACTAGCAAAGAAGACACGGAGTTGGCCAAGGATGAGGAGTATGAGTTGATCTATAAGGAAAAATTTTAGAGGGAGTTCATCAAGGATGAATACTTCTACATGTTGGAGTACATGCACCCCAAAACTTCCACAACTCTAATGTGCCATCATGTTTCTTGGGCTCTTGATTACTACATGGATGAGCCTTAGTTTGAGGTATCAAAGAAGGCAATCTAAAAAAACAAGAAACCAAAAGATGGGCATGATTACCAACTAATATATCTAAGAGACATGAACCCCAAAAGGTTAGCTAATGCCCTCCTTAACATGGCATCAATATTAGTGTATAAGAATATCATCAATGATGTTTTCAGCAATAACTAGAATTAGATAACACATGAGGGAGAGGAAGAAATAAAATCAATGAAGCTCAAACTCCAATAACTGGTTAAGTGCATTGAATAAGTAGATCCATCCCTTTTGGATGGTGTTGATACTTCAAAGATGAAAGATGTTGATGAAGTTTATGTGTTGGTATAACAAATGCTCCCTAGGATGAAGCTAGTGCTATAGGAACAAGAAGACCCTTGTAAATCTATCAAAAGAGAGATAAACTAAAATCTCAATACAGTGGAGGACCTCTTTGCCAAACTAAAAGAGGGCATGGAAGAAGCAAATGCCATCATTTGTAACTTCACCACTCAAGCATCAGTCATTGATGTGTGCCTTCAAAAGGTGAAATAGGAGAAGGATGCTTTGATGAAGCATGGTTTTACTATGGGAAGGACCAAGCTTGTGATAGTTATGCTAAAGGTCAACACCTTAAGAACCCATCTAAAAACCTAGGAGCAAGATATAGAAGCACTCTTCTACACCTTTTAAATAAAGGTAAGTGAGTAAGGGGACATTATAAATGGCAAGGTGAGAAGAGCTAAGGAAGTGCTGTAAGCCTTCAAAAAAGAAATGAAGAGCACATATGTATCCACACTTGAGGCTAAATTAATTAAGGTATATAGTGTTATCAAATAAATAAAGATCACCAGTTAGGGCTTTGAGAACTTTAAGGTAAAACTACAATAGAGTGTGCCCAAATTTTACACAAAAAAGGTTCTAAAAGACTAGTTTGAGGGTGGACTAGTAATTTTGTATGGGGTAATGTTGGGTCCCTTTTTGTGCTACCTTATAGACCATGCCAACTCTTTAGATCTTGGCACAAAGTAATCATTGGTGATATTTTCTCTTTCTATACTCTTGATTCTAGTTGGGAGGATCCCCATGGATCTTTCACAAGCTAGAAAGCAATTGCTTAGTGCCTAGGTTTGAAGGAAAATATCATTGAGTTCTTACATGTAGAGGTTGGAGAGCATGGGTGTCAGAGTAGTGGATCCAATAACACAACAACCCTTAGTGATAGATCATCACCTGGGATATACCCATCTAACCTAGGAAAAATATTCTCCTTTATTTATAAAAATGAGCATGACCCTAAAGAAAGAGAGGTGACAGTAATGCAATGAAGCTCTATAAGATTAACTCTAGGATTATACATGTATTTTTGGTTTAAATCCAACATGAATACTTTAGAGAATCACCATGTATTTCCAAAGCTCACCTATGAGCCACTGGGCCTGTAGTAGAATTTAGATGAACATGTGTTCAATTTTATACAAATTATACTCTATGTCGATAAACTTTGAGTTAATGGAAATGGCAAGTATATATTTGATTGGTTGTTGAATGTTTTCTTATAGTATAGAACTATTGTATGTTTAAAACTTTATTTCTATATTAATAATGATATAATACTTATTTTAAATGTATTATGATGTAAAGGTCTACTCTAACCTTCTAATGGTGTCGGTGTGCCATATAGTGACTTCAACATACTTCTAAAATAGACTAAGTATTAGATTTGGCATGTGTTGAAACCCTAATAACCACATATAGAGCAATAAATTGAAGAGTAACCACCTAAGTATAATCCATTCCCTTGATTCAAATAAGTGCCTAAGTGACTCTTAAATTTCTATCCCTATGGCTTGTACCATTAATATCTATAACTAGCTAGACATGAAATTTTACTAAAAGATTGTGCCCTTGAATAGGCTTGTGCCCCTTTATCTTATCCATAATGACATGTTCCAATAGACTACCTAAGCCCATTTTACAAAGGACTAAGTCTCATTGAGATTAAGGTTAATCCATGCTTCAACTAGCCTAATGTGGGCCTCGGTACCTTCACTACTATGCTTTAGGTGAGCACACAAGATTCACACCTTGTGTGAAATTGATGCCAGTGAAGTAGTGAATTAAAGTATTGTATACCATAGACTTTTAATATGCTTGTGCCTAACTGTATCAAGTGTAGATCTATCTTGGATTGATTACTAAGCATATGGATAAGCATATGACATAAACAAAGAAACTTTTTCTATAATAAGGTTTTAAATTGTAATTTTTCATTCCTACTTAAATTATTATGCATTCAACCTAGGCATAGCCCTAGATTAGGAGGTGTTCCTATTAAACACATTGAGATTCCTCTCCTACCACGTAAGATGTATCAAACTAATGAAGGGATTGTTCTTATAGTCCATGATGATGAAAATGTTGAACATGAAAAATACACTGATGAAGTTATCATAGAATAAGATTCTCATAATGAAAACCATGAGTTTAATGAAACTAATGAACATGATAATATAAACCATGAGTTAGTGCAAAAAATTTCATTATTTTGTGAGCATATTCATCAAAACCCTAAAGATATTAATTAGATATTAAGAATCATATTAAAAACTAAAAAATTAAAAAGCATAGATGCACAAGTAGGTCCATCTATTGATCATGCTAATAAAACTATGAGTTATCCCCATATACCAACAACCTGCACCTTGAGCACATCACCACTTCATCCTTCTAATGATGACACATGATATTAATTTACACCTTTATTCCTTGAAACTACTATTACCACATATTATATAGGAAACCTCAGTAATTTAACCCAATTGATAGTTTTAATTCTTATATCTACCCAAACTATGGGTATCCCTCCTTTGGTGACTTATCAAATTTCCAACCTTAAAGACCAAGAGGTGCAAGCTCTTGTTGAAAATATAAAACTCTTGCGAACTAAGGTTAGAAATGTTGAGCAAAATTCTATGAAATCACCTTATGCTATTGATTCACAAGAGGTGTTTAATAATACTATTTCACCATATATATCTTTTCACCCATTTTCAATTAAATTATTTACACCTAAGTTCACATTTTATGATGGCAAGGGTGATATTGAATAACATCTTAAATATTTTTATGCTTCATGCCTTGATTATTCCTCAAATGATAAACTTTTGACTAAATTATTTTGAATAATCTTAAAATTCTATGATTTTAGGTGGTTCTATGATTTACAAACCCAATTATTAAATGCATTTAAGCCTCTTGTAAATCAAATTTTGGCACACTTCTCTATCAATATCACCAATTTTTTTTTTCTAAGCCTAAATTACAAAAATAAAATAAGGAACCAATGAACCTATCAATGAATATGTCTTAAGGTAGAAGACGATGTTAGTTAAAATGAACAATCTAATGGCATATAAAGAGTTTTAAGACATTCAATCAAAGTTTTCTTACACCATTACATGGTCCATTACTTTCAAAAAATTCAAATCTTTCAATGACTTGTGCCATTTTGTTCCTAATTGTGAAATGAAACTTATCTCATTGAAAAAACTTAATTTTGTACCAAACACACTAATTAAATCTATATATATTACCAAGTTTAATATCAAACCAAGTTACAATGTAAAGCCTCATGAACCTAAAAAGGAAACAACTACCATGGTTAATGTGGTGTCAGAAAAACCTAATTAGCTTGTCTTATCTAATACACTAAGGAGATAATTTACATGCTTACCTGAGTCCCCCACTTGATTACTTAAATGGCTTGTAGAGTGTCACTCCATATCTCTCCCTCATCCTATATAGGTTGATATGAGTAGAATTATACCAAAAAGGTATGTTAAAAATAATTATGTGACTATCACCTTGGGCATTCAATATGTGTTTTACTTTAAAGCATAAGATCCAAGACCTCATTGATGACCAAAAGATTAAATTTGATGATCCTATAAAGGAATTAGGTTTATAACCTAGTGGTCAGCATAAACATAAAATATTTAAAAATCCTTTCCAATATCATTCTAATAAGGATCTATAGGTACAAATGGAATATAATGGATATCCTCTTCCATCACATTATTGGCACCCATTGGATGGGATTATTAGTAATTATATGTGGCATAAACCTCCTATGGTTAAAATAACTTCTATTATTTTTTATGACAGGATATTGTAGATGATAATTTTGATATTAAATCTTTATTCATTCAAACATACCTTGATCACTAACCTATGCACAGTGTTATGATTGATAATGGTGCAAGCGAAAAAATTTATATCATCACATTGCTTATGAGTTTAGGTTATACAAATCATGATTTACATCCTTTGACCAAATCAATTAGGTAATTTTATAGCACTTTATAGTATGTTCTTGGTGAGATTGACTTAACTTTATAGTTGGGTCCTACACATATGCTTATTATTATCACTCAAAATGAACACCCATATGTAAAATGCCCTTGCACATGCTGGTGCATGGAACTTAAACACCTAGAACCATACAATTTCATGTTAAAGAGTGATTTAGTGTGTTTTTGTATATATGGGATCATCTCCTAAGGTGTGAGACTCTTGTACTCCTTTAGATGAACATCTAGAGTAGGCTAGCTTCCTTATATTATAGAGGCACTTAGTTTAGGACCATCATGTAGACCTATAAAGAGTAAAATGAAATATATCACTAGCACTAAATCTAAAATTGACAAAGTGGAAAATGGAAAGAAAATATAAGAGGGTTGAAAGAGTGTAAAATTTTATGCATCAAGAATAGAGAGAGTACCTCACTCACTTAATGACACAATAAAACTAATAGTCTAGATACAAAAAATCCAAACTAGGTGCATCACATAAGTGTTTCACATGGAGGTAAGGGAACACATCACAAAATTAAGAAGGATGACAAATGATCCATAAATAATGCCTATGTATACATGTGTATACACAACATGTAACCTATTGAGATTTCTAGTTCTATGCATAGGTATGAAGGGAGGACAAAAATGAGAGCAATATACATCCATAAATAAGGATAAAAAACCATGAATGCACCCATAAAATAAATCATGAAGAAAGTAAAATAATAATTATTAATATCAATGTCTAATATCATATTACAAACTAGAATATACAAAGATTTGTTATACCAGTAGATGGATCTTGGAGGGTAAATTTCAGTCATGTTACAATGCCTATAAATGTTGACCATTTTATAATAAAATTTAGGGTTTATATAGAATTAGGAAAGGACCTATGTAATAAATTTTCCATTGGAGGTGGTAAGTATGAAATTGACTATGAAAATGATGTTCAGAGCCCAAGGTTGATAAAGAGCACCAAAAGTGTTTACAATAACTATTATAAGCCATGCTTATTCAATTTAGATCTAACAATTTGATCATGGAACTAGATGGAAGGTCACTCATGGATCTTTGTGTGTGTATGATAATGAAGGGCATTTAGGTATTCAAAGGAAGTGTGTGATCATGCCATAACACTCTGACAGTCACCTTTACATTCAAATATATTCATATTTTGCTCCATTGATGTTAAATTAGTCTTAGCTACCACCCTTATTCATAGATACGACCTATCAATCCACCTAGACTAGCTTATTGACATGAAACTATGTAAGCATATATTTGGGTTCTGCCATGTCATCTTGCATGTATAATTAGTTAAACGTATCCTACACAATGGGTAAACACTAAAGGTTTCATAAAGAGATGGTTGTTCAGTACATTTATGAACTTATAAAGGGAAATTAGGGAAATATTCTATGGTAATGAAAAATACCCTAAATCCTCCTACACCTATTCTCTTTTGATGGCCTTTGTAACCTATACCTTCCATCTAGAACATGTATTAGTATGCAGAGGATATGGTGTACAACCTAGATCATAGTCTACATTTTAAAAGTGTATAGATGTGAAACTCTTTGATTTGGTTTAGGAATTCACTATTTATTCATGAATAATCCTTTAAATATGAGTGTGTAGGAAGATTGAAGATATTGAACATGCTCTTCAAAATTTGGAACTTCTTCCTACATACTTCTTTGATTCATTACTTGAAGTCTAGGAGACCCATGCAATCTAACTTGTGTGCCATGTTGGTATGATGAAGTATATTTTCATGGGGCATGCATTGATAACTATTAAAAATCACAAATCAACACTTAGTTGATGTACAAGCCCATGTTGATTATTGAGTGCAGGTGTAGAAGGGAAATGTCAAGATGTAGGCTTGATTTTAGGGAACTCAACATTGTACAAACACACAACATCTTATGTGGTATTTATGAGTTCAATTCTTGTTTGGGAGTTGACTTAGAGAGTATACACATTTTTGTGACCTCTATGGGCCACTTTCATGCTAAGTGGTAATCCAATAACCTTAAAGCAATCCATTAGGTATGGAGTCATTTAGAGTCTATTGACCCTTTCTTCAGAGTGAAATTGTTTTGAAAATCCCATCTAAACCTAGAAATAACTAAGATACTTTACACAAGGACATATAAATCAAAAAACTACACCAAATGATGCTCATAGGAAGTATAAATATAAGCTAACAAAATTGTGCATAAGCACTTGGAGGAAATGAAACTATTCTAAATAATATCATGTGCATGTGACACATGGGGAAATTAAAAAATCTAAACTACTATTAAAAATGGTGTTCACAATAATTATAAAAATGGATTAAGATAAATCCCTTTGATAAGGATGGGCAACACTTCTTTGCTTGGCCTTGTAAGTTGGTATGCATTGGATTAATTGTAATTAGCTATCATATATAGGTTGCTCCATATAGAATCAAACTTTATATTCTTCCCAAACTTTATTATATCTATGTCCCACTTGAGTAATAATTCTCACTTATTGAATATTCTATCATTAACCCTTTTATTTAATGTTCTCTTGGTTTGTGCTTGTTGAAGCTCCATAGTGTGTATGTCTAGCACCCTAAGTTCTTTGAGCTCCATTAGATCAACTAATAATAATATAATTTGATCACTCTTGAGTAATTACAAGTGATGAGATAGTTCTAACAAAGTCAAATCAAGAGACATGAGAAACCTCATTTCCTTTCAGTAGACTAACATGAAGGGTGAATTCCTCAACACCATTTTTGGTGTTATTCAATCTACCCAGAGGGCCATCCTAAGCTTGGTATGCCATGATCAATGGTTTTCTTCCTTAGTTTTATTAATGATGTGAATTAAGTTATTATTAGTTTAATTAACTAAACCATTACCTTGGGGGTAATATTTTGAGGAGGTGTTCATATGGATGCTATATGTGATCACCCATTTACTAATCTTGGCTCTAAGGAAACCTAGTTCATTGTCTAAGATAATAGTAGCCAAAACACCAAATCTTACGATAATTATTTCATATAAGTCTAGAATGGAAACCTCATTAGTTTATTTGAGTGATATTGCCTTCATCCACCTTGAGAAGTAGTCAGTTTTCATGAGCATCCATTTGTGTCCTACACTCAATGGTGGATTTATCATGCCAATGAAGTCCATGCCCCATTGAACAAAGGGATGATTAGATTGTATTAGAATAGGGGGAGGTATTAAATTTTTTTATTGCCTATAAATAAGTCATAATTATTGTATAATTATACCCATGTGTGTGCATCCTTAAATACAATTAGCTAATAATATCTATCTTGCATGATTTTAATAACAGTGGTGTTTATGAATAATGGCCTCTTGATGGCCCATCGTGGAATTCCTTAAAGATATTTTTCACTTAATCCTATTATATGCATCACAAGAGGAGCTAGTTTTTTCTAAAAAATACACCATTGAAAAAACACAAAAATAATGGATTGTAATCTAAATTTTTTGAGTTTGTCTTTATTTAAGCCATGAAAATATGCATCAGTCTAAAATAAGAACCTCATGTTCTGAGTCTAATCCATCATATAATCCTATACCATTGGTTGGTGATCATAAAATTCAAAGACTGCTATATCTTCATTCTTCACATATTTTTCCAGCTATTCACATAGTCCTTTTCCTCACACTAACTTGGTGATTTGGGTGCATATTTTTTATTTCATCTTTTTGTGACCCAACCAATTCTCTTCTCATCAATGTCCTTACTAAGTTATAACTCCTTTATGCCTACATGCATGCCCATGAGATAGATTATATTATTAGAGAGAATATACCTAAAATTATTGAGTGATCTTGTTACTTTAAGGGTGTGATTTTATACAAATTTATAACACAACTCATAATCCTTGAGTGCCTAGATAAAGAAAGAAATATGATGCTTGATTTCATTATTATTCTACTATGAAAGAATGACTAAGATACCTTTATTTCTATCAAATGCATAAAGGATAAAGTCCCTTATATAATATAATTTATCAAAGTAGAAGCCTCTATAATGGTGTGCTTAATGGTATTGAAACTAATTTGGTCTTCCTGAATCTAGTTAAATGTAATGCTTTTTTTGAGAATTATCATGAGGGGTTTGACTAGAGTTGTGAAACTCGACAAAAACCTTTTAAATTTTTTTATTTTCCCAAATAAGCTTTGGAGACCCTTCTTATGACATGGTATAGGGAGTGATATAATGACCTCAACTCATTTGGGATCAATTGTGAATCCCTCTTTGGAGATAATGTGTCCCAAAATATTGCCTTCATGCATGGTGGATACACACTTCAGTTTAGAGAGATCTCAAATTCTTGAATTTTTTCAAAGACTTGCTCTAGGGGACCCAAATGATCTACTAGGCACCTTGAAAATATGGTTGTATCATAAAACTAAACCAAAATTATGTTTTTTAGGAGTCCCTTGAATGCCATATCCATGGTCCTCTATAAGGTGGCTCCTATGTTTATCAAACCAAAGGGCATCCTTTAGTATGTGAAGGTACCTAAATTAATGGTAAATGCCATTTTAAATTGATCATACTTATACACAAGTACACAATTATAGATTGAATAACTATTTAAGAGTGAAAACCTTTCTGTGCCTATGTCTATTTATAAAATTTGCTCCATTAGCTAGAGGGGGTAGTGGTATTTGAGGGAGGATTTATTCAGGTCCCTAAAGTCTATGCACAAGTTTATATCTCCATTATTCTTATGCATTTAGACCAGATTGGCCACCATTCAAAATATTATGTTATCCTCAATGAGTTTTGATAGCTCTTTGCTTTTTAAGTGCTCAAGCTTAGGGTTAACTTCCCTTTAGGTCTACTTGACTAGTTTGGTATTGGGGTCAAGATCGATAGTATACTAAGCTAAGCTTGGATCAAAGCCTCTAAGGTCTTGGTAACTCCATTTAAATATATCATCATATCTTATGCTTAATTCAATGAATTATTTAAATTCAAATCAGGAGAATCCCTTACTAGATTTTAGGAGCTTGTCATCATAGATGGCCATCGGCTTGAAGATTTCTTCCTTCACCATTATGTTTCTCTTCTCGCCTTTTAGCTAGTCATCAAAATTGAAGATGCTATATAGAGTGACTAACCCTTTAGGGAAAAATTTTCCCTTCATTTGGATGATATTCCCTTCATATTGAGTTTAGATCTAGGGTTGATTATTGTCATAGAATCCAACTTCATCTTGTTTGAAGTTGATGATTTTTTCATCACTTTCGAACACCTACTAATTTTTGTGTTATCTAGGACTACCAGTCTGACAATAAGTTTTATAATCTACTCACACTTATTATTTATATTATGTGTGAGGTCATACTATGCACCCATGGTTGTGAGCTTATAAACATCACCATTTCATGCCCTTGGTATTGAGAAGATATTAAAAGAATTAAACTCTTCAATTATGTCCTATGCTCTATGTTTGTAATCTCTTAGCAAAAAATTTTTGGACATTTTCTACATTTTGACTTGGTTTACCACCAGTTCATTGTCTTTGAAATATTCCTTTATTATGTGTTAATTAGAGACCCTGAATCAGTGTTTAATATTTGACAACATTATTTGTGCAACTAAACTACAACTTGAACACATAGAAATATCTATCCTTATGAGGGAAAATCATTACAATATTGTCCCCTGTGCCATTTTTGCTTCAAGAGACATCAAAGTATAATTTCCATATACCTTCAAGGTCCTCCTATGACTTTAAAAGGTTATACAACAATGTGTCCACATCAAAAATATAATATGTTCCTAGCCCTATTTCCTCTATGTTATCATATGGGTCAAACACGTAGTGCTAATAAACCCATTAATCAAATAAGTTATATGGAATTACCTTGAGAGGCATGGTAATCTCATAAAGAATTGAATTATAATCTTGGTTAATCAAGGTGTAATTTATATCAACTAGGATAGGAGTGTATGGATCTATGTGATTATTTGAAATAGGCTTGACCTTGATGGTCACCTTGGTCCCATATCTAGTCTTGAGTAGAATGTGTGACCAATTTGAGGATAGATATTTGCCCACCTTCATAGTCATTTCCTTAGTGAGGCATATAGTAAAATAAGGGGTTAAGATAATGATTGAAATATCATGCATAATAGAGATGCTCAAACATGTGTGTAGATTGATACTCATATCCTTGATGATTCCCACATTTTAAACCATTTCTCTATCTAATTGGATGACCCATTTTAAGATGGGAGAATATGCTATGCCTAATACATCTATAATTTTATTTGGCATCAATGAGGTGCTTACACCTGAATATATCATAAAATTATTTACATGATGCTGACTCATAATCAGAGAGATGTAGAATGGGGGCAATTTACTATTTCTATGCACCTCTTCCTCTAGTTGAAATAAACTTATGAGTATAGTAGGCAAGTTTGTTGTGACTCGTGAGATTAGAAGTTACTTAGGGTGTTCTATATAAAATTACTTTATGCATTAATAACAAGAGCATCCCACATGGTAACATTTAGGCCAATATTTTACATCTATTTGACTATGTTAAAGGGGATTTGGGTCCCTTTAATCTATGCCCTTTGAGTGGATACCTCCTTTTGTGCCTACTTACCAAATTTAGGATAACTCTCTTCCTACATGACCATTTATATGTGTGCCTAAAAAATTCTCATAGGTGCTATGTCTTGTGTATCTATGCATATAATTTAGGGTGCATAGGCTGAGGGTACTAAAGGAAAAAACTCTCTCTAGTGTTCTATTTTTGGATCTTGTGTTAAAATAAACTAGGTTACTCATTACACTCAAAATGTGGAGAGAGGATTTTTTAGAAACCAGATAGTTGGAAGAGTGAATTTATGCTAAGGCTACCATTAAAGGCTAGCAAAGCTTGAGAGCTGAGGAAACAATTATAGAGCCCATGACTGTAGAAGTTCTATCACTATTAGAGGCTTTGGTAAATCACACCAACCTTTAGAGTGAGATTGATGTGCAAATCCCATTTAAACTTAAAAGGAACTAAGATACCTTACATAAGGACATATAAATCAAACAAATACACCAAATGATGATCAAAGGAAGTAAAAATATAAGCTAAAAAAATTGTGCACAAGCATTTGGAGGGAATGAAACTATTCTAAATAATACCATGTGCATGTACTACTTAGGGAAATTAAAACACCATACAAGGCCACCATCTTGAAGATTTATTCCTCAATAAAATATAAAATCAATATTATTTTAATCCTTTATGAATTTTATTTTTATGCCTAGATATAGAAAGCAATATGATTCTTAATTTCATCATTGTTCTATTATGAAAGAATGATCGAGATGCCTTTAGTTATATCAAATGCAAAAAAGATAAAGTCCCTACTATAATATAATTTATAAAAGTAGGAGCTTATATGATGGTGTGCTTGATGGTATTGAAACTAATTTGGCCATCTTGAGTCTATTTAAATGTAATGCTTTTCTTGAGCATTATCATGAGGGGTTTGACCAAAATTGTGAAACTTGACAAAAACCTTCTAACAACATTTATTTTCCCCATGAAGCTTTGGAGACCTTTCTTGTGACATAGGATAGGGAGTGATAGAATGGCCTTAACTCATTTGGGATCAATTGTGAATCCCTCTTTAGAGATAATGTATCCCAAAATCTTTCCTTCATGCATGGTGGATACACACTTTCTTGGGCTTAGAGAGATATCAAACTCTTGACTTTTTTCAAAGACTTGCTCTAAGGGACCCAAATGATCTGTTACATACCTTCAAAATATAGATATATCATAAAATTAAACCAAGATTATGTTATTTAGGAGTCCCTTGAATTCCATATCCATGGCCATCTATAATGTGGCTCCTACATTTGTCAAACCAAAGGGCATCCTTTGGTATGTGAATGTACCCCACTTAATGGTAAATGCCATTTTAAATTTATCATACTTTTATGCAAGTACATGATTATAGATTAAACAAACATATAAGAGTGAAAAAATTTCTATGCCTATGGCTATTTGTAAAATTTGATCCATTAGTAGGAGGGGGTAGTGGTCTTTGAGGGAGGATTTGTTTAGGTCCCTAAAGTCTATGCACAAGCATATATCTACATTATTCTTACACATTTGGACTAGATTGGCCACCCATAAAGAATGTTTGATTGGAAATATTATGTTGGAATCAATGAGTTTTGAGATCTCTTTCCACATTAAGGGCTCAAGCTTAGGGTTAACTACCCTCTACTTTTACTTGACTAGCCCGGTATTGGGGTCAAGCTTGATAGTATACAAGTCTAAGCTTAGATCAAAGCCCCTAAGGTATTAGTAACTCCATTTGAATATATCATCATATCTTATGATTAATTCAATTAATTATTTAACTTTAGATGGGGAGAATTACTTACTATATTTTAGGAGCTTTTCATCATAAAAGGCCACTATCTTAAAGATTTCTTCCTTCACCATCATGTTTTTCCTCTCATCCTTTCGCTAGTCATCAGAATTTTAGATGTTCTTTAGTGTGACTAACCCTTTAGGGAAATTTTTCCCCTTAATTTGGATGATATTACCTTCATATTGAGTTTGGATATAGGGTTGATTATTGGCATATAATCCAACCTCATCTTATATGATGTTGATAATTTGTTTATCACTTTCAAACACCTACTAATTTATTGTGTTATCTAGGATTGCCAGTCTGATAACAAGTTTTATAGGCTACTCACACTCATTATTTATATTATGTGTGAGGTCATACTATGCACCCATAGTTGTGAACCTATAAACATCACCATTTATTTCCTTTGGTATTCATCATATATTAAAAGCATCAAACTCTTTAATTATGTCTTATGCCCTATGTTTGTAATCTCTTAGCAGACAATTTTCGGATATGTTCCATGCTTTGACCTAGTTCACCACTAGTTCATTGTCTCTAAAATATTGCATCATCTTAATTAATTTATTATGTGTTAATTAGAGACCTTGGATTAGTGTTTCATATTTAAAAATATTATTTGTGCAACTAAACTACAATCTAAACACATAGAAATATTGATTCTTATGAGGGGAAATAATTACAATATTAGCCCCTATGACATTTTTGCTTTAAAAGCCATCAAAGTATAATTTAAATATAGATTTAAGGTCCTCCTATGCCTTTATAAGGTTATAAAACAAGGTTTCCATATCGAGAATGCACTATGTTCCTAGCTATATTTCATTTATGTTATTGTATGGGTCAAACATGTAGTGCTAGTAAACCCATTCATCAAACAAGTTATATGGAATTACCTTGAGAGGCATGTTAATCTCATGAAGAATTAAATTATTCTCTTGGTTGATCAAGGTGAAATTTGTATAAACTGGGCTAGGAGTATATGAATCTATGTGATTCCTTGAAATAGGCTCAGCCTTGATGGTCACCTTGGTCCCATATCTAGTCCTGAGTAGAATGTGTGACCAATTTGAGGATAGATATCTACCCACCTTCATAGTGAAATCCTAGGAGAGGCATAGAGTAAAGTAAGGGGGTAAGATAATGATTGGAATATATTTCATAATATAGAAGCTAAAACATATGTGTAGATTGATACTCATATCCTTGATGATTCTCATATTTTAAACCACTGCTCTATCCAATTCGATGACCCATTTTAAGATGGGAGAATATGTTGTGCCTAACACATATATAATTTTATTCAAAATCACTGAGATGCTTACACTTGAATCTATCATACAATTATTTACATGATACTCACTCATAATCAGAGAGATGTAGAATGGGGGAAATTTGCTATTTCTATGTACATCTTCTTCAAGTTGACATAAACTTGTGAGTGTAGTAGGCATAGTTTGTTATGACTCATGAGATTATAAGTTACTTAGGGTGTTTTTTAGAAAATTCCTTTATGAATTAATAACAAGAGCATCCCACATGGTAACATTTAGGATAGTCTTTTTCATCTATTCAAATATGTTTAAGGGGATTTGGGTCCCTTTAATCTATGTCCTTTGAGTGGATACCTACTTACCAACTTGGGGCTAACTCTCTTTTTTCATGACCATTTATATGTATGCCTAAAAAATTCTTATAGGTGCTCTATCCTGTGTATCTATGCACATAAATTAGGGGGTATAGTTGAGGGCACTAAAGGAAACAACTCTCTCTAATGTTCTCTTTATAACTCTTGTGTCAAAATAAACTAGGTTAATTTTACACCCAAAATGTGGAGAGAGGATTCTTTATAAAGTAGATATTTGGAAGAGTGAATTGATGCTCAAGCCACCATTAAAGGCTAGTGAAGCTTGAGAGCTAAGGGAATAATTTTAGAACCCATAAATGTATAAGTGACATCACCATTGGAGGCTTTAGTAAACCACATCAACCTTCAGAGTGAAAGTGATGTGAAAATCCCATCTAACCTTAGAAATAACTAAGATACCTTACACAATTACATATAAATAAAAAAACTGCACCAAATGATGCTTAGAGGAAATACAAATCTAAGCTAACAAAACTATTCATAAGCACTTGGAGGAAATGAAACTATTCTAAACAATATCATGCGCATGTGACACTTAGGGAAATTAAAAAATATAAAATATAATTAAAAATGGTGTTCACAATAATTTAATTAATGCATTAAGATGAATCCCATTGATAGGGATGGGAAACACTTCTTTCTTTGGCCTTGTAAGTTGGTATGCATTGGATTAATTGCATTTAACTATGGTATATGGACTCCTCTATATAGCATTGAATTTTATATGATTCCCAAACTTTATGATATCTATGTCCCACTTGAGTAATAAGTCTCATTCATTGAATCTTCTATCATCAACCCTTCTATTTAATGTTCTCTTGGTTTGTGATTATTGAATCTCTATAGTGTGCATGGCTTGCACCCTGAGTTTATTGAGCTCCAATAGCTTGAATAATTTTACTCTCATTTGATCACTCTTAAGTAATTCCAAGTGATGAGTTAGTTCTGACAAAGTAAACCCAAGAGATATGGGAAACCTTGCTTCCTTTCCATAGACTAACATGAAGGGTGAATTACTTAACACCCTTTTTGCTATTATTTAGTTTACCTAGAGGGCCATCCTAGGCTTGGTATGCCATGATCAATGGTTATCTTCCTTGGTTTTATTAATGATGTGAATCAATTTATTTTTAGTTGAATCAACTAAACCATTACCTTGGGGGTAATAGTTTGAGGAGGTGTTCCGATGGATGCTATATCTGATCACCCATTTACTAATCTTAGATTTAAAGAAAGCTAGTGTATTATCTGAGATAACAGTGGCCAAAACATAAAATCTTGTAATAATTATTTCATATAAGTCTAGAATGAAAACCACATTAGTATTTTTGAGTGATATTTCCTTCATCCACCTTGTGAAGTAGTCAATTTCCATGAGTATCCATTTGTGTGTTGCACTTGACGGTGGATTTATCATGCCAATGAAGTCTATGCCCCATTGAGAAAAGGTATGATTATATTGTATTATACATAGGGGGAGGGATTATAATTTTTTCTTACCTATAAATAAGTCATAATTATTGTATACTTGCACCCATGTGTGTGCATCCTTAAATATAATTAGCTAATAATATCCATCTTGCATGATTTTAATGGCAGTGCTCTTCAGTGAATAATGGCCTCTTAATATCCCATCATGGAATTATTTAAGGATCTTGTTCACCTAATCCTATTATATGAATTATAAGAGGACTTAGTTTTTTATAAAAAGTACACCATTGACAAGCACATAAATAATGGATTATAATCTAATTTTTTTTGAGTTTGGCTTTATTTAAGACATGAAAATATGTATTGATCTAAAATAAGATCCTCATGTTATGAGTCTAATCCATCATAACAAACTATCCCATTAGTTTGTCATCATAAACTTCAAATACTATTATATCTTCATTCTTCACATATTTTTCTAGCTATTCACATAGTCCTTTTCCTCACACTAGCTTGGTGATTTGGATGCATATGTTATATTCCATCATTTTGTGACCCAACCAATTCTCTTCTCATCGATGTCCCTTCTGAGTAAGAAATCCTTTATGCCTACATGCACACCCATGAGATATATTATATTATTGAAGAGCATATGCCTAAACTTATTAAGTGATCTTTTTACTTCAAGGGTGTGATTTTATACAAAGTTGTAGCATAATTCATAATACTTGAGTGCCTAGATAAAGAAAGAAATATGATGCTCAATTTTGTCATTGTTCTACTATGAAATAATGATTGATATGGATTTATTTATATAAAATTCATAAAGTATAAAGTCCCTACTATAATATAATTTATCAAATTAGGAGCCTCTATGATGGCATGTTTGATGGTATTGAAAATAATTTGGTCTTCTTGAGTCTAGTTAAATGTAATTCTTTTCTTGAGCATTATCATGAGGGGTTTATTTTCCCTAAGAAGCTTTGGAGACCCTTCTTGTGACATGGGATAGGGAGTGATAGAATGGCCCCAACTCATTTGGGATCAATTGTGAATCCTTCTTTGGAGATAATGTTTCTTAAAATCTTTCCTTCATGCATGGAAAATACACACTTACTTGGGTCCAGAGAGATATCAAACTCTCAAATTTTTTCAAAGACTTGCTCTAGGGGACCCAAATGATCTACTATTCACCTTGAAAATATAGTTATATCATGAAATTAAACCAAGATTATGTTATTTAGGTGTCCCTTGAATGACATATTTATGGAAATCTATATGGTGGCTCCTACATTTTTAAAACCAAAGGGTATCCTTTGGTATGTGAAGGTACCCTACTTAGTGGTAAATTACATTTTAAGTTGATCATAATTTTACACAAGTACATGATTATAGATCAAACAACCATCTAAGAGTAAAAAATTTCTATGCCTATGGCTATTTGTAAATTTTTTCCATTAGTAGGAAGGGGTAGTGGTCTTTGGTGGAGGATTTATTTAGGTCCCTAAAGTCTATGCACAAGTAGATATCTCCATTATTCTTACGAATTTTGACCAGAATGGCCACACATGAAGAATGTTTGATTGAAAATATTATGTTGGCCTCAATGAGTTTTGAGAGCTCTTTCCTCATTAAGGGATCAAGCTTAGGGTTAATTGCCTTATACTTCTACTTGAATGTCTTGGTATTAGGGTCAAGCTTGATAGTATGCTAGGCTAAGATTGGATCAAAACCTCTAAGGTATTGGTAACTCCATTTGAATATATCATCATATCTTATGATTAATTCAATGAATTATTTAAATTTAGATGGGGAAAATTCCTTACTAGATTTTAGGAGCTTGTCATCATAGATGGCCACTGGCTTGAATATTTCTTCCTTCACCATCATGTTCCTCTTCTCACCCTTTAACTAGTCATTAGAATTGAAGATGCTCTCTAGTGTGACTAAACTTTTAGGGAAAATTTTTCCCTTCATTTAGATGATATTCCCTTCATATTGATTTTGGATCTAGGGTTGATTATTGGCATAAAATCCAACTTCATTGTGTAGGAAGTTGACAATTAGTTCATCACCTTTGAACACCTACTAATTTATTGTGTTATCTAGGACTGTCAGTTGACAAGTTTTATGAACTATTCTCACTCATTATTTATATTATTTATGAGGTCATACTATGCACCCATAGTTTTGAGAATATAAACATCACCATTTTTTGCCCTTGGTATTGAGCAGATATTAAAAGCATCAAAATCTTCAATTACGTCTTATGCCCTATGTTTTTAATCTTGTAACAGATAATTTTTGGACATGTTCCATGCTTTGACCTAGTTTACCACTAGTTAATTATCTTTGAAATCTTACATCATCTTAATTCCTTTATTATGTGTTAATTTAAGGCCCTGGATCGATGTTTTGTATTAAAAAATATTATTTTTGAAACTAAACTACAATCTGAACACATGAAAATATTTATACTTATGAGGGGAAATCATTAAAATATTAGCCCTTGTGCTATTTTTACTTCAAGAGTCATCAAAGTATAATTTCCATATACCTTCAAGGTCATCCTATGCCTTTACAAGGTTATACAACAAGGTGTCCACGTCAAGAATGTAATATGTTCCTAGCCCTATTTCCTCTATGTTATCATATGGGTCAAACACGTAGTGCTAGTAAACCCATTAATTAAACAAGTTACATGGAATTACCTTAAGAGGCATGGTAATCTCATGAAGAATTGAATTCTTCTCTTGGTTGATCAAGGTGAAATTTTTATCAACTACACTAGGAGTGTATGGATCTATGTGATTCCTTGATATAAGCTTAGCCTTGATGGTCACCTTGGTCCCATATCTAGTCCTAAGTAGAATGTGTGACCAATCTGAGGATAGATATTTGCCCACCTTCATAGTGAAATCCTAGGAGAGGCATATAGTAAAGTAAGGGGGTAAGACAATGATTAAAATATCTTACATAATAGAGAGGCTCAAACATGTGTGTAGATTGATACTCATATCCTTGATGATTCCCACATTTTAAATCATTGATCTATCCAATTGGATGACCCATTTTAAGATGGGAGAATATTCTATGCCTAATATGTATATAATTTTATTTGGCATCAATGAGGTGCTTGCACCTAAATCTATCATACAACTATTTACATGATGCTCACTCATAATTAGAGAGATGTAGAATGGGGGAAGTTTGCTATTTATATGCACCTCTTCCTCTAGTTGACATAAACTTGTGAGTGTAGTAGTAATAGTTTATTGTGACTCGTGAGATTAGAAGCTACTTAGGGTGTTATGTATAAAATTCCTTTATGAATTAATAAAAAGAGCATCCCACATGGTAAAATTTAGGCCAGTCTTTTGCATCTATTTGACTACATTAAAGGGGATTTGGGTCCCTTTAATCTATGCCCTTTGAGTGGATACTTCCTTTTGTACCTACTTACCAACTTGGGGCTAACTCTTTTTTACATGACCATTTATATGTGTGCCTAAACTTCTCATAGGTGATCTATCCTATGTAACTATGCACATAACGTAGGGTGCATAGGTTGAGGGCACTAAAGGAAACAACTCTCTCTAGGGTTCTCTTTCTAGATCTTGTGTTAAAATAAACTAGGTTACTTCTTACACTTGAGACTTCATTCTGATTCACATAATTAAAATAACCCTCCTAATAATTTAGGAGGGTGGATCCACCTTAATCTTGCATTCATGTTTTTGGTTCATCCCTTGGTTGATATCAAGTATATGTCTTGAGGTGGAGGCACATTTTGCATCATAGGTGCCTCATTCATGATTCCACCTTCTTACATAGATTGATCTTATAGCTGATCATATAATAATCACCATTCATAGTCCTATGCCATATTATTATACATAGGCACAAGAGCTCTAAAGGTGATCATAGTGTTAATATTTGGTTTATAGGGTGGTCTATTGTATGTGAGCTAGTTTTGGGTCTGCACAACATGTTGGTAGGGAGGTATATTTGATTGATATTATTATTCAAAGGGTTGATAAGGCTTTAGATTCTATGCTTGCTTCCTTTTGAGTGTTATGAGGTCATTTCTAAATATATTTAATAAGGAATTGAATTCACGTAACTCATTCAAGGGTACAAAAGTTTATGAAATGGGTAGGTTGATAAAAACATGAATGGGGGCTATAGTTAGAATGGGGAGAAAGGAAAGTGAACTTGTACATGGGGCTTAGGATATGAGGGCATAGGAGGTATAGGTGAAAATTTACCTACTTAAATAAAGTAGTTTTATATGTGCATAATGATCGAATATGCATCTAATAGTTCTTCACCTCCCATAGATTGGATCGTTGTAGCCACATTACTCTTCAATGCTCTCAAAAAATATAACATAGTGTTAAGATTCAACTTTACCAAGAGTGGAATTTGATCCCAAGTCCTCTAGAATATAAATTTGAAGTCAACCATCTACTCATGTGGATCCCTTTTGATGGTTGTGAGGTTGTCCATTAATGACAGGTGGTCAATCTTTTCTTTAAACTATTTGCATATTACCATGCCCAACTTGTCCTAATTTTGAATAGTACTAGGCCATAAGCTATGATACCATTAGATCACTCTCCCTTTTAAGAAGAGGTAAGGAGTTTCACTATGACATTGTATTTACTCACATTATGGATGAATCAGATATTTGATATGTCTTGTATATGTTCTACCAGGGTAGTATAATTTTCTCTAGTAAAAGAGGAGGTGATCTTAAGAGTGGTGAAAAGAATATCATTATACTCAAGAAGGATCAATGGGATACATCCATTAAATGAAACAAAGGGTTAGTTTATAAGATCATCCATGAATGGGATGGGGAATAATATTACTCTATGCATAGGGAATCTACCAAATGGTGGTGTAGACTAAGCTCTAGGAGAATGTTTCCTTTCATTAATAGCCCTTATGAAAGGAGACAAGGATACTCTAACTCTTATTCTTATATAAATTATAAGTATCCCAATGAAATGAAAATTAGTGCCCCCTGAAGATGATCTTATTTATCTTGGCAAATAGATGAGGGACTAATATTTGTGGACTAAAAATGTTTGGAGTCACCAAGTTTTCTTTAGAGTGTCTTTATCATTGTTTAATAATTGCACCAAATCCTTAGTTAAATATCTAAAGTGTCCCATTGAGCATGCTATAAATTGTTATCATTTGAACCATGCACCCATATGTGAAAGGATCTCACGTGCAATAGTGCATGGAAATTCCATGACTAGTGCCTTAGACTTTCATGTTAGAGAGAGATTCAACGTCTCATTGTAATAATGGAATTGTATACCAAGGTTTTGGACTCTTTTTATCCTTGTTACAAACCTTTGGAGTAGGATTAATTCCTTTTATTCTAGAGTCACCTAGTTTAGGACTAGTGCATGGACCTATAAAGAATAGAATGAAATATATTACTAGCACTAAATCTAAACTTGGTAAATGGGAAAAGGGAGAGAAAATTTAAGAGTGTTTCTATTAAGTAAAAGGTGATGCACCAAAAATATAGAGATCACCTCCCCTACTTAATGATGAAATAAAACTGACAAACTAGATATAAAAGTTCCAAACTAGATGCATCACATAAGTGTTTTTCATGGAGGTAAGGGAACATAGTGTAGTGTTATGAGGGATGACAAATGGTTCATAGATAATTCCTATATAGGTATGTGTATACAAAGCATGTGACTTGTATAAATTTATAATTCTACACATAGGTACAAAGGGAGGATAATAATGAGAGGGGTAAACATACATAAACAAGGATCAACAACCATGAATGAACACAAAACATAGAGCATGAAGAAATTAAAATAATTATTATTAATCTCAAGTTCTAAGGTAATAATAAAATATAAAATAGACATAGTTTTGTCATACTAGGAGAGGGATATTAGATTTTTTTTAGTTTATGATGCTTAGAAATGTCAACCATTTTATAATAAAAATTAGGGTTTATATAGTAGTGGGAAAGGCCATGTGTAATCAATTCACCATTAGAGGTGGTAAGTAGGAAATTTAAGTTGAAAATGGCATTCATATCCTAAGGATGATCAAGATCACCAAAAGTTTTTGCAATAATTGTTACATGCCATGCTTATTCAATTTAGATACATGACAATTTGATTATGGAAGTAGTTGTAATGGATACATATGTGCATTTTAGAATGAAGGGCATCTAGGCAGTGAAGGAAGGCATGTGATCATACTCTAAAAATATGACATCCACCTTTACATTTAAATGTATTTAGACTTAGCTCCCTCAATGTTTAATCAGGCTTAGCTATCACCCTTATTAATGGATGCCACCTATCAAACCAGCTAGACTATCTCACTGACATGGAACTATGTAGACATATACTTGGGTTCTACCAAGTCATATTTTATGTAGTTATTTAAATCTATCCTATATAAAGGGTGCACACTAAAGGTTATATAGAGATCTATCTATGAAGTGAATCTATGAGATTATGAAGGGTGTTGAGGGAAATATTAAATGGGAATTCATAAGAACCTAACTCTTCCAATGGCTAGTCCCTTTTGATGGAATTTTCAACCTATGCCTTCCATCTGGAATGTATATTGGTATGTAGAGGAAATGGTGCACAACCTAGATCACAATCTATGTTTTACAAGGGTGCAGATGTGAAAATTTATGATGTGGTGTGGGAATGAACTATTTAGTCATGAATAAGCCTTTGAATAAGAGGGCATAGGAAGATTGAAGATATTGATCATGTTATTATTTATTTATAACTACTTCCTATGTACTTCTCTCTTTCATTTCTTGAAGTATGGGAGAGCTGCACCCTCTAAATTACACTCTATGTTGGCGTGATGAAGGATATTTGAATAAGGTGCATATTGGGAACTCTTAATAGGCATAAATAAACACATAGTTTATATAAGATCTCATGTTTATTATTGGGTATAGACACATATGAGAAGCATCAATGTGCAAACTTAATTTTAGAAAACTCAACACTGCATAAGCATGCAACTTATTGTGAAGTATTTATAAGTTTAGTACTTGTTGGGGGGTGATTTAGAGGATCAAAAATTAATAACTTCTTATTTATACCTTCCACATGTGTCTTTCATATTTAATTGGGATGAGCTTGGATACATACACTTTGAATAGTACATTCTAAAATATATGGGTATGTTAAAATATATTCATGCTAATCGGGTAATTATAGTTTCTAAAATTCCATGTAAACATCCTCTTAAATAAGACAATTTTATACCTAGATAATTAATTATCAAACCTACAAGGTTAATCTTATGCAAAAGGGTAAGAAAAAGACAATCCCATTTCCTAGGTGGATAATACCTAAGATACCATTACATTAGAGATCCATAATGGGTTTCATAGAATAATCATATAATACACACCATATTAAAATATCCAAAACACCTAAACAGGTTACATTTCCTAATATTACCAAAAAAACCATAGATCACTCAATTATGGATTCCACAAACCCCTAATCCTAGTGTTTCTTCATGAGACAAATTGTAACATCCCCACATGTATTTACTAGAATAACATAATTTTTTTTTTAAAATTTTACATTACACATATTATTTCATTATTTTACATCATGAGAATATAATTAGTGATCTAATAATACTAAATAAGTATTTTAAATATAAATTAAACATGTAACATTAACAGTTATTGATCACTAGCATCACATGTAACAAAACATAGCTGCATAAGAAAAGTTATTACATAAAATCCATCCATGGCTAGTAGAATAATATAACCACTATTGTCAATCCAAAATAAGTAATCAATTACATTTATAACTAGAATTATGTCTCAACATAAATACAATATTAGATACAATGCTCCAAAGAACACGAGTCACTCAAACTCTAGTATCTATGATAATCACAAATTTAGTCTCAATAAGTACTAAGTGGGGAGGGAGAGAATCATTTGAGTGTTTTTCCACACCAACCATGGACCATAAATCCCTTAATGGATGGATAGATAGTGACGGTGTGGGAATCTAGAGAGACATGCTAGTACCTGTGTGTTATAATATTTCTAATACATGATGTGTACCACAAAGAAAATACATTCTAACATGATATCACACAAACATGTAAATCATACATATGAAATGACAATGCATATCTAAACAATAATTTGTATAAAGTTTTTAAATAGATATTTATCTCAAGGATCAGTCAAAATCATACACACTATTTGATTGGATTACCTTCATTTGACATTGGTGGTGCTAAATAAGCTAGTGAAGTCCATCTCATTGCTTAGTCAGTACCAATAATGTGAAATTTGGTTAACATTCATATAACCAATAGATTCATATAGATTATTTTTAATAGTAGGTATAAAACATGTTAAATATAGGAATAATCAAAATAAATACATTTAGTCCATCAAATATATGAATGAATCTCTACTATATTATTCTACACAATAATAAATAGTATAAAAAGTAAGCTTAATTACCAAATGGGTAAAATATATACTTTGACTGCATTACTAAAATCTTAGAGTAAATTTAATTATTTTACAACTAACAATATCATAGTATTATTCATATTACTCATTTACAAACAACAATCATAAATAATCAAAAGATCAGTAACTCATAAACAAACACACATTCTTTTATTTATAAAACTCAATATGATTTAAAGAGTCCTTATGCATATAATTATAGTTCCCTATCTGTCAAAATTTTGTGACTTAATTTACTAGACACAATCTATAATTATAAGCATACAAACCATTCAATAAATATATGCTATATATGTATATGAGAACCTAAGTTCTTAGATAGGTATATTTTATATATTTATGCCTTGTGCATAACATATACCCCATGATATATATAATTAAATACATAATTACTGTTTTGACCTACTAACAACACTTTTCATAATTCTAATAACTTTTTATGAGTAAGAATTTTGAGAATCAAATAGAAGTTTATACTCTTTCAGTGTTTCTATATAAATCAATAAGATCAACAAGCTTTAACACAATAGTTTATTTTTCTACTTAAGCAAATAACTCATAATTATCCATTCCAATTTTAACTCATTCAACTTCATAAAATTCACTATTTTAGATGTTGAATTCACTATGTATAATTATTCCTTGTTTAATGTTTAAATAACACATAGTCCATATATTATTTCTTCATTCATGTTTAAACTCACAATTTATAAACAAATATACACAACCCATTCACACACACACACACACACACACACACACACACACACACACACACACACACACACACACACACACACACACACACACACACACACACACACACACACACACACACACACACACACACACACACACACACACACACACTCACACACACACACACACACACACACATGCACGCACGCACATGCACACACACACGCACACACATGCATGCACACATGCACACACACATAGAATCATACACACTCATAGTATTTCATACATATATGTGTAGTAATTTATGTATATATACACTCAAAGTGTTTTATACATATTTGCACAGTCTGTTCATAGATATATACTCTAAATATTTTATACATATATGCATAGTCATTCATGTATATATACACTTACAATGTTTTATACATATCTACATAGTTTATATATATATATATATATATATATATATATATATATACTCATAGTATTTTAAACAAATGTATAAAGTTTAATTTGGAAACATAATCTCATAGTTTTGTATGTTTGGTATAAACATAAAGTATATATATAGTATTTGTATTTGTGATATATATATATTTTGTATTTATGACACACACACACACGTGCGTGCAGACACACACACAAACACACACACACACACACGCGCACACACGCACACACACACACACACACACACACACACACACACACACACACACACACACACACACACACACACACACACACACACACACACACACACACACACACACACACACACACACACACACACACACACACACACACACACACACACACACATCTACTCTATTCCAATTTCAAGATTACACAATTATAACACTTTAATTTGTTCATATACCTTCATAATTTTATGTATATACATAGTCCCTATATTTTATCCAATTGATAAGATACAATTGATGCATACATATATAAATTCATTGTCTTAAATGTCTCAAGATCACTATTAAAATATGTATATATGTTGGTCCTTGTACTAAAGTTATCATTGGGTATATTAACCCTAATGGATCTTCTAATTAAATGTTTACACATAAATACTTTGTGAAACCATCTAAATTTTATCTATGTTTTGTATGACAATACAACAGTCCATATAGATAAATGTGCCCTATTTCAAATTTACCCAGGTCACAATTATGTATAACCACCATATTATGTTAAATATAAGCATAATAACCCCCAAATTGACAACCATCCTATATGTTACACTATCTTTAACATACAATATTTAGAAATTATTTTTGTATACACAAGATTTACACATTATGTCTATATAATCAGTACTTCAATTACCTACTTAACTGAGTATGTATACATGATACATTTTTTTAATCAAAACTTGGTTTATGTTTATATGTCAACCATCCACCCTAAGTTTAACACACAATATATCTAATTGATTTTTATATGATTTATAGGATATATGATTAGCTATGTGGATGGCCAAAACCTCCATAGGGCTAAGTCTATTTCCTTATAAAAATTCAATACATTTTCTAAACCCCTAGGAAATCCAAAAACTGTACACATTATTCCTTTTTAAATCAATAGAAAATAAATAACATTACCAACCTTAATAATGCTTCCTATTTGCAAAAGTATGAACCAAAATCTTTGTCCTTTGCTATTCCTTTTCTCTTATCTTCTTTTGTGTTCCCTTTCTCTTCTTATCATATATATTTTTTCCATCTTTTCATTCAAAAATTGCATGCCACTGTTAGCTTCCAACTTGTAATCCATGCATAATCATATTTTTTTAAAACTCATCTAATCCACATTTAACTTTCATTAACCATACCATTAAATCCCTAATATCACTCTTACTCAAACTTTAATCAATTTAATAATCAATATTTTTCTTAAAAATTATTACATGATCAACTATGTTACATGCCTGAGTTTTCTACTCAAAAATCCCACTTTAATCTTTATTAAAAAATATAAATAACACTTTAATCTCAATGTAGTCTATGCATGTTAACAAATACTTACGTTTAAATCCTAGTTTAGTGTTTAGGATAATTAAATCTCTTTCAAAACTTAATCAAAGATAATAACCTCATATCTTTTATAGTAATATGACTAACACAAAGTCTATCATCTTGTTATATAAAAAATGGTAAACTAGACAATTTTTTATTCCAATCATAAAAAGATATTTTTTTGTGTTGTTACTAATTTATGTAGACTATCCATGTCTTCTATTATCTTAATATCTTAAGGCATATATTGATATTCTCAAATATCAATAATAATAAGCTTAATGCTTTAAAACATTATAAAGACATTTTTTTAGTCTATATATAATAGTAACTAGATATCATCCACATAGATTTATGTTCCCGTAATCATAAACAAACATGAGTATAACGACATATTTAGTCATACTTTAACATTATGCACTAATTCTACATAAAATTTCCATAATTCAATCACATATAATATTTATTCCATATATATGTACTAAACTAAACTAGCATGCAAAATATAATATCTAAATGCAAATAAGTTTAAAAATGTACTAACTCTAATAATCCACACAATGAATATAACACATTAAATCTAATGTGGTGTGTTCATGGGTTTTACTATTTTATTTTTCATCCTTCACCATCTCCATATATGTCACCTTCTCCGATGATGCTCTCCCTCCATCATGCTCTGAAGGATGAACTCTCTTGCATCCAACTCATGACAATAAGGTAGTTAACCCATTAAATCATGATATATATATATCATAAAAAAAATGTTATAATAGTAATTAACATAATCATAATGTAAAAAATTCATAAAACTATCAACTCATAATAATGAAATCATAAAATCAAAGTAAAATACAACTATCCCATAATAGCTCATGACTTATAGTTTAGTTAAAAAGTAAATAATCAATCTAACAATCATTATAATCCATTGATAATTAGGTAAATCAGCTTAGTGAGAAATTAAGGTGTGACACAGAGTCTTATTAAATCATAAAAAAATGTTATAATAGTAATTAACATAATCATAATGTAAACAATTCATAAAACTATCAACTCATAATAATGAAATCATAAAATCAAAGTAAAATACAACTATCCCATAATAGCTCATGACTTATAGTTTAGTTAAAAATTAAATAATCAATCTAATAATCATAATAATCTATTGATAATTAGTTAAATTATCTTAGTGAGAAATTAAGGTGTGACACAGAGTCTTATTATACATACACAAAGCATTACAAATTTTGTAATGATCAATATTACACCTATATATGCTCCTTAGTAGTACCACTGGTTTATCAAACCCTAATCCCAATGGGGATATACCTATGATAATCCATTAGATGAGATCATAAGATAGTTCTTACTTTGTAAATATTTTAAAAATACCAAAAAAATAAAAAAAACTTCAAAATCCAATAATATTTTTAGCATTCATAGGTTCTATTACCTCCTTGTCATATATGTTGTTGGTTCCATGTTGGTAGATAACATATCATTTATTTATATATATACATGTTTCATGCATCTTTTGAGTGTGATTCAGGTAGACACAAATACATGATCTACACACTTTTAGATGTTGGGCCTTCCCTCTACTCATGACATGTGGACATTGGGGGAATATACTTATTTGATTATGATACATCCAAGTTATATTAAATGATCACTTATACTTACACATGTATTTATACATGATTATATATTTTGTAGTGTGATTCATATGGTATGTACTTAATGTATTTTTCTAACACATATGATCCATGGGATAGTATGTTATATTTATGATTTTATTTTATGCACATATTTGACTGTTTTGCCTTGCTATTATATTTCTTGTTGAGAATTTGAATATGCTCTATTATTTTTAGCCTTCATGCCTTTATTTTCATCTTTTAAATTTGAATATGTCATTACATTTTATATGATGTCATGATTACTTTTATGGACATTTGAATAAGTCATGTCCCTTCAAATGTGTGGCATTTGAGCATCCCCCTTGTTTGAGGTCTCCTTGGATCATTGTCTTTTAATTTGATTTTGAGTGATCTTTTATGTGTGCACTTTATTTCTTGTTGGGATTTTACCATTATTATGTAGACATTTTCATGATCTATATCATGCATCTTAAGACTTGATGAATACATTTACATGCTTTAATGATATATCTACCTAGACATGTTTATCTTATATAATATATTATACTTTCAAAGATTACATGGTTATCTTATCCTTTTGAGGTAAGGTAACTACCAATTTATATTTCCCCTCACCTAAAAAGGGGAATATGAGTATGGGTATGCCATAAAGGAATGGATTTTACATTCTTTATAGATTTAGATGTAGTAGGTGCATGTTTTGGAAATATGTTATCCATACTCATACAAGTTCCCAATTTCAAATATACAATGGGGGTATATTTAAGAAACATGTTTTCCACATTTAAACTAGTTTTTAGTTTTAAATTATAGTGGAGGAATGTTATCAAAACATGTTCTCCACACTACATAGTTGAAAATTGTCTAAAATTCATAATTATATGATTTAGATACACATTTGTGGTAGGATTTTATACATTGGTACCATTTTATACCAATGTTTCATCATGAGATATATATGAGGTGCATATGAAATAAAAAATATCATATTCAATTTTAAAATTAAATTAGCTTTCATATTTCAAAAAATTATATGAACTTTAGCTCACCAAATTAGAATGTTATAGAGTGTATTGAGCCAATCTACTGTAGTAGTTAGTTCACTTTTGGTATGGTTGAGGTGATTAAATCACTCAATATTTCCAAGTTTATAAGTTTGAATTGATTACATCATCCAACCTCAGTAGACTTATAGTGTGAGTTGACTTGTTTACTCATGCTCACCAAGTTATAAGTATGATTGGGTTACATGATTGAGACAATATCTACTACTAGTTAGTAACTCAACTTTTTCTCCAAGGTTGGGGGCATGTGTCCTCCAATTATTATATATTTATGCACTTTTCAAATTTTATATTTTTCCTAATCTCATTTATAATAGTTCATAATTATACATATTTTCAAATCAAATTGCCAAAAGGCAAGGCTATTATATCAATACACAAGTGTACTCCTAAACCTTGATGTCTTTAAATTACAATCATCTTAATGCTTTAAATTTCAGATTATATGCATCGATTATATTTTTTTACATGTTCTTGGTTACAAGATAGTCACTAAAAAAGTAGTCAAGTTGAGCTCACACAAAGAAAAAGTTTGTTATACACACCCAGGTATGCATTTATATTCCTTTAAGCTATCAATTCCATTACTAGATTAAAAGGGGAAAATATAAAAACCATTTCAAAATTATATAGTACCTCAGTCTTATACACTTGGAAAATATAGACCTTAATTTTTCCTCCCATTTCTAAACCTTTTCATACACTATCTCTCTATGCCTATTGATTATGTCTTAGTCTAAATAATGTTATAATAATGAAACATACCTTATATCATACTTAAAATGATATAAACCTACTTATCTTCTATCTCTATAAGTTTTAGGCATGTGCCTATTTTCTAGCTAACTAGACACTTATGTCCTAGTCAGATGCCTACATCTATGCAAAGTGTCTTATCCTAATGCAAGTGTCCTATCCTAATGCAAGTGTCTAATATCATAAAATCATATTATTTTAAAATTAAATGTATCACTATAGTTGGCTTAAGTTATTTAATTCAAGATATTATCCAAAAGGATTGGAATAATACATGATCAATCCTAATTCATTCCTCACTTATCATAGACCTAACACATACTAAAAAACTCAAAAGAAACTTACCAAAAGTAGTCAAACAAGAATTAAAGTGAGAAAAAATTCCCTATTTTCCCCTATTTCCATGTTAGTCATAGGGAAATCACATATATAGGTTTGAAATAATAAAATAAAAACCCAAGATCCATATTTTATATGTTACAAGCTAGGTCACTTTATCACATACTACATCCTTATGCACACACAAGCCTACATGTAAGAGAGAAATACATGAGTTTTAGGTCCTATTCAAAATAGTGACAATAAAGGTAACACCCACTAATAAATCAGTATTTTATATTATCTCAACACCATGATCCCACTAACCCATTTTTTCCATAGTCACTATGAAGATGAAAAACTAAGGTTTTACTATTTGACAAGGAGTGATAGTCCATGAGCTAGATCTAAGGACACAAGAGCAAAGATGTCATAAAACATATAAAATTACAAGTGGTTGCATCTATATCCATTAGGTATTGTGTAATATACACTTGAATCTAAGTTATACATAAGTGTCAACATAATCATCTGAGGTGACAAATGTGCTTAACCCAGAATTTGATGACAGTCTTAGAATTAATTTCTAGTCTAATTCCTTCTAGTTCCAAATCTAGATTTGTATTAGCATCAAAATTAACTAAGTATTTTTTTTTATTATCATTTCAATAAATAACATAGTTTTAATTTTATTTTTAGCATATCTTAGTATATACATTTAAAATATTATTTATCTAAGTTTACAAATTCATTGGCCTACTATTGAGATTGTTTATCACCATTATGACCTAGGATATCTCTATCCCACTTAAAAATAGATTACTTAATCTATATTTTAGGGTTAAACATACACCTTTAAGTGGGTTAATCATGTTTCTCTATAAAATATTAGATATGATGCTTACTTATTAAAGAATTAGAGAATGGTTCCTCTTATTGAACCCTTTTGGAGAATTGGGGATGATCAATCCCTAATCTGTGTAATTAAGGCAAAGGCCATGGATTGCGTGGGAAAAAGTCCCCAACCCTAATATTAAACAAATAAAGATAATAGTGATAAAATGGTTGAGAATTGTAGAAACCTCAACTATACCAACCCATGTAATTAATTTTGAACCTATATTTTAGTCCTAATATGGAAGGTGGGAACCATATATTATGATCCACACCACAGGCCCATGACCAAGTGTGTAGGGGTCAGTTGAGTTTGGTTGTGTAGATTGAATGTATATATTTAATTTAGATAGAATACAATTAAATGGATTTGATAGAGTGTAAGTATTTCATTGCAATAAATTCAACTTATATTTAGTTTTAAAGAATAGGCAAAATGGTACAATGTTTTATAGTGCATGAACAATAGAGTAGATACATAGAGCATATTATCTATGTTATGACTATGTACCACATCAACCCCTATCCAAATTCATATGTTACATAATTATACAAAAATAATGCAAGATAAGCTACAACTAATGTTGGTTACAAAGAATATGATTGAGTCATTTCATCTGCCTTGATGGATGATGGTTGAGATTATAAATTAGTGGTGAGTAATAGTTAAATTTACAAGATCCTTGGATGGAAAGTGCCACTTGATAATCCACAAAGTTTAATTAGGGTGACATGTGAATGTTTTGGAATGAATAAAAATGTGGTCAAAAAAATTTATGAGTGAGTACTAGTGAGGTGTTTAGGGTTTTGAGTTGAGTATTGTGTAGTGAACTGTGTTAGATGTGATTAGGTAAAATTTGAGTGTGAAAGTATATGAACACATTAAAAAATTATGCATAAGTGTATAATCAAGATTCATGATGATGAATGTGATCTATGTGTATATAAATAAGTGATTAATTTTTTCTAATGTGTAGGAGATGCACATATATCATTCTCCCTTTTTTGAAGAGTAATGGTATCCATCACATTGGTGTACAGTTGAAGAAACTACACTCAAAGTTGTTGAGAAGTGTACCACTTGGCTTGATTATCATATTGTCCAACTTTAAACACTCAAAAAATTTGATGTGTGCCATGGAAGGTGTGTGTATCTATCACTTCTATGATCCAGTCCTTATCTATAGAGTACAAGTTTTTGGGATTGAAATTAGAAGGATGTTGTCACTGCTTTATCAAGAAGTGGCTAAGAGTAAAGCTTGAGAATATCCATGTTGAAGACTAGGTGGAAGCCCAAGTATGGAGAGAGAGATAAACAAAGTAATTATCACTAACTACATGAAAGGACCATAATACAAAGGCTTGATCTTGTAATTTGAACCTTTGAAGCATTAATTATGAAGGTGAAACTAAACTTTATCACCAACTCAGAATGCATGAGGTGTGAAATGTGTGTCATAACACTCCTTTTACTTTAGTTGTGTGTGAGAGATAATATGTTGATCCTGATGATGAACATATTGGATATGCCATAGAAAATTCTCAATTTTATCTACTTCCCATTCTTATGTGTGCTAATTAGGGCCTATTGGTGCATGATAGGATATGTCTAGAAGTGTCAAAGGTTGAAACTTAAGACATGTCTATAATGGACTATGACCCATAGATATTTGAAGGGATCTATTATAGGCATGTTGAAAGTATAAGAGATTGTCATCATAAGTGTGATCATGCAAACAATTATTCATTAATATAAGATGAACAAATGTGTGATTCACCACTTTAGTTTTCCCATCTATCTATGGATGAAAATTTGTCTACTAATCTAACTGTGTTCCCATCAAGTCCCATAATGTTTACCAAAAATGATGTATAAAATGTAGATCTCAATTAGAGATGATGGATGTTAGATTCCCAAAATTCACACAAATAATGTAAAATAAAGATTTTATAGTGCCACATGTGTCAATGTTTTTACTACATGTGACCATGTTAGCCATACTAGAGAACCTATCCACTACACTGAACACAATGTCACACTAAAATATATTCATAGGTAACCCAGTCATCAAATCAATGCTAATATATTTCCATGTTTTGAATGTAATTGGTATAGGTGCATAAAGTCCTATCTTCCTATTCATGGGATTAGTAATGCAACAAAGAATATAAGACTTGATGTGGCATTCCATGTTTGTGTACATGTGTGGCAAGTATAAGTGTGACTATAATGTAGCCAAATTCTTTGTCACATAAAAGTATCCCAAGGTATTAGCATAGTGTCCCTCTAAAATGATTCATTTGATAGGTGCACCATTAGGAACATAGAGATGTTTGAGCTTGTAGAGAAGTTAGTAAGATAAGTATAATTCTTAAACTTGTTTACATTGCTCTAGGTTAGTGTAAGTTACTATGAAGTCCTGATCAACTGAATAGAGGGGTACCCACTCTATGAAATTATGGTCGTGTGTGTCTAACACTATGATGAACACATGAATTTATAATTGGATAAGGAAATATACTACCTTGTTCTCCTTCCCTTTCTTATGATTGATAATGAGATGGAAAAACTATAAGTAAGTCATCCATTTAATGTGTTGTGCATTATCTAGTTTGTTTTATGTCTATAGGAATTGAAATGGCTTGTGATATAAATAAACAACAATGTCTTTCCCTAAAGTCTAGTGGCATCATTGATTAATTTCTTGAACAATATAATATAATTATTCATCATAGGTGGAGTACCTTTTCACCATGTTATTGAATTTTTATGAATGGTATGCAATCATATGTCCATGCTACATGAGCACTGCACTGAGTACATAGTCAAATGCATTAGTGTGAATTTTGAAGGAATGTGAAATGTTAGGCCTTACAAGAATAGGTGTTTCATAGAGGTGTTGATTAAGTGCCTACAAATTATGCTATTACACATGAGTCTAATTAAACTTAGCTTTTGCATGTGTTATCTACCTGAGAGCCCAAGATATGTGTGAGAAATTAAGGATAAACTTATAATAGAAGTTAACAAGTCTAAGAAAACTCCTAAATTTTGTGAGATTATATGATGTATGCCAATATTAGATGAAATTTTATCTTATCTAGATCTACATGGATGATTATGTAATCAATGATGTATCCCAAGTACTGTATCTGCATAACACCAAATATACGCTTTACTAAATTGGCATGTGTTACCATTATTGATGTGAGTTTTATCCACACCACAAAAGCTAAATTAGGTAGCCTCTAAGGTTTTAGGATCTCTATGGAAACAAATTTTCACTATAGGGCATGAGTTGTAGGTATGTGGTTAAAATAACTAGCTGGTGGAATAACAAGTTGAACATGCATATTGTTTAACTAAGTATATGGATGGATATGTGAAATCTAAAAGAAAGTAAAGTCTAAGTGAGTTGGCTGGATGGAAAATTACACTATGATGGGTAGATATAAAAATAATATAAAAAAAGAGGGAAAGGTAAGGTATGAAATAAAGTCATGTGTTCTCAAAGAGTCACTTCTAAGGATGTTTCTTTAGTGGATGAGTAATTCCAAAACTAATGGTTGTTGTTTGTACCTATTACACACTCATGAACAAACATGGCTAAGAAGTATAGGGAATTAGGTAAATAAAACTTAGTGGCCTCAACTAGAGGTTTCTCTCTTTAGATTAGCTATTTCACACCCTTAGTTGAGATATTACAACTCAAACCAGGAAGGTATCTAGTGTAGCCACATCACACACCTAGAAGACTATACCAAAATGAAATACTCCTACACACCCTAGAATATCAAATTAATTTATTGCTTAAAATTAATGAAATTTACTAAATTTCAAAATATTTTTCACATTAATGATCATTACCCATAAATGATAACAACTAGATTATCCATAACATTTTCAAACTTCAAAATTATTGATTTAACATAGACAAAGAAGCTAAAATCTCAATAACATAGAAAAGGGAGAAGAAAGAACCAACACAGTTGCAAGATAATCAAAGGCTCAATAATTTCAGTATTGATATCTAAAAGAGGGTTTTACATGTATTTAAATACTTGGGGAAGGGGTTGCCTCATACTTCAAGTGTAGTAAAGTTTTAGATTACATTAGAATAAAAATATCTAGAGTTCTAGTTCAATTTAAAAAAAAATGCATGTTACAACTTAAAGATTACGAAAATCATGCAACATGTGCATGCTAGAAAAAAAAATATTATCACATGAATGAAATGAAGAATAACTAGTTGTATTTTTTTGAATGAATGTTACATACAAAATTATATACATGATTGCTGTCAAAATATCTATGGTTTGGTCACATCTAGAGTTTGGGTGGCTGAATTGGTAGATGGAATGGAGCTAAACTTATTTGCCTCCAGATCTTGGTAATGTTTATATCTAAAAGTGTGCTATGCCATTATTCTGATCATCTAAAGAAGAGATGGTATATTCACCTTATTTAATTGTGCTATTAAACTTTTATGCTCATTTTTTATGGATCTGAAGCCTAACCAAAATATCTTCATTTTTGTGGCCTTCTTTCTCATAGAACTTAACTTACCCTCAATATATCTTAAAGTTAACCCTTGTAGACTTTGTTTGAAGTTAATTGAGGCTTGATACATCATTTAATTAAAAATATACCTCACCACAAAATTCCCTACACTATCCCATGCATTCATCAACTCTAATTCATTCAAAATTTGTATTGATTGCTTCTCTTGTTAGTTATCTTTGAGACCAAGGTGTCAATAGATATTATCCATTATCTTGCTTCTTAGGTCTAGATGACCACTAAATTCAATGCATTTTCTACTTACAAGAGTGACATCAATTTTATATGTATGAAATCCTTATTTGGGGTATATAAAACCAAAAATTTAACTTGGTCTCATCTTCTTTTTGAGCTTTGAACAATTTGATTATTAGAGTTGTTTGAGGGGCTAACTGTGCTTGTGCCCTTAAAGAAATAATAGTGTCTAGTATTTCATAAAACCTTAAGGTTGAATTTTGAACTTCTTGCTCAAACTTATAGGGAAAATTAATGACATGGTGTTGTTATCTAAGGTTTTCTATTTCTTTCTCCAACTCTTTCCTTGCCTTTTTAGTACCTCATGAATTGTTATCAATGATCCAATATGGGTCTCCATATAGGACTGAAAGTCCTTAATGAAATGGGATCGACCCATATTTCTATCTTTTATATTAAGAAGAGAATAGATTTATCCTATTTATTCTAAAATCAAGCTTTGCCTAGGGTTGTCCTCTACCTTTATTTTCCTTTTCCTTTGCATAAAGACAATAGATTTAATAAACAATGAACTCACAGTGGGCTACTTAATTATCTTCATGTTTGGCCTTTTATAAGTTGATGATATTAGTTACTTGGCTCAATTTAGAAGTTTTAATTATGATGGGTCAAATAGTTTCACTTCTATCTAGGTGCCTTTTGAAGGCTCAATCTCAAGAACTAGTTTTGGTATGGAAGGCCAAATTATTTTGGACTAGTCTACACTCCCCAAATGTGGAATTGGGTGGATAATGTAAATATGATTATTATTTTAAGTTTTCTTAATGGAAACCATTATTGTGGTTTGAATTAATTTTGGGGAAGGTATGGGTGAAATCAATTTAGTTAAGGATACTAGCAATTAAGCACTAGGTTGGCTGGTAGTAATAGAAACAGAGGTGGCAACAAAAAGAATGTCTGTAATAATGGATGTGGAGATAGGTCTCAATGAAGGTAATGACGTAACATGTAAATAATTGATAAATGACAATGTGGCAATAAGAGAGTGGCCTAAGGGAGTAGTAGTATTGATGCCTAAATGTGTATCACAGGTACCCAGAGTGTTAAGAACACTTCTCATTTAAGAATTCCTAATAAATCAATGCATGAATTACAAGTTGTGATAATCCTATTATATTTGATGGAATAGAGGCAAATCAAGTGGTTTGTTTCACAATATTTATAATTTTTGGTGGTTGGGAGCCACCATGGCTAGATAGTAGATCTATGCATAATATGAAGTATCTATGCTAAGAAGAATGAATTATGATCAATAAATAATCTTGATAATAATATAAGATGGATATTTAAGATGAAAATTAAACTAGAGTAAATTAGTTAAAAATGAGCAAAAGGAAGGATAGGGTAGAAAAGAGATATTTCTGATCTTCATTCCAAATATTATGACAAAGTTTAAATATCATCTAGGCATGCACTTAACCAATGTATAACATGAAGTATCATAATATAAAATCCTATTACACATCAAGAAATGTTATAAGGTGAAAATAATGTAAATAAGAACTAGTTTCAAGTTAATGATTTACCCTATAGGCAAACAATATTAGCCTAAATTCAAGAAGAGTAAGAAAATGAAATGAACCTAGGACTTTCAGTCAACCTAGCATTGGCACAAGTTAACAACTCTGTAATTAAAGGTGCACACCAAGAATTCATGAGAACCATTCATATTTTAAAGTTAGAACAAACAAGTGAGAGATAATTCATGATAACAATGAGCACAAGCAAATACTAGACAATATTTTTATAATTCCTTGCTTATATTAATTACTCCAAGTTTACAAAGTTTTGGCTCAAAAAATCCCTCCTATTTATAAATGAAAATACTTATTTTATAGAATGTAAGAAATTATTCCAGTCAATCATATCCAATGACAAGTGTACAAGTGTTAGGACAACTATCCTTTCTATAAAAGTTCTAGAATACACTAAACTTTTCCAAGTGGACTAACCTATAAGCAATGTTCTTACAAGTTGCACATGCCTTCACAAAAAAGAATATTCTATTTTCAAAATATTAAAAATTTATATAAAAATAATATTACTAACTAAATTGAGGTCCCTGTGTTAACATAGTTCCCTATTTTTATTGAAGAATCTTCATTCTATAGTGTTGCTTATTGATGAACTAGAGGTCAAAAATAGGCTTCAAGAAGATCTCCTTTCCATGATATTCCAGGTCCTTGAGGTCCTTCTCAATTTTTTCTATTGATTTCTTGTTACCCATGACATCTCCCATTTTCTCTTCAGATGACATAAGTAGGCCCATGATCCTCTTGTTATCATCTATTGTTTGGCTCTAGCCCTAGTTTTTCACTTCCTACATAAACTAAAAGGTTCTATGCTTAAACTAATCATCAATTATTAGACCTGATGAGCTAAGTGAAGTGGGTTATTTGATCAAAATGTCTAAGATTTGTAACAATCCATGTTCTTATTAATTGAAGTCCTTAGCTAGGCCTTTCATCTACTTGGACTAGTTGTTTAGGGCTTGGATCTTATCTACCAATATGTGCATGGCCATATTCAAGTGTGCTAAGTTGATAGTCCTAAAGTTAGACACTGGGTTCTTGGTCAAGGCCTTAATCAAGTCTTTCAATTGATAGCTTTAATCCTACCATTGGATAACTTGGCCTGTATCCTTAGTGATTTACCTCTCCAATATTCCCTACCTAGTTTTGACTGCCTTTAAATAGTTGAAAATGTAAGTCATGGTGTCATCAAAGTTCATTTATCTATCTTCATGGATTGATAAGAAATTAACTTCATTTAAATTCTTGTTTTGTTACAAGAGGCCCTTGATCATGGTTTGTAGCTACTAAGATTAGGCCTGGGTTACATCAAGAATCTTTTCTTCAAATATCCTGTCTTTTCCTAGATTTTAGCCTTCAATAGGGGTTAGACTTGTGAATGGATCTATCTTTTGGAGGGTGAATTCTTCCCCATCGACCATTTCTCTCTTTTTAATCACCCTTTCTAAACTAGTAGTCTCTAGATTTAATTGAACCTCTACTGATGATTGAGTTATATTTGGGGCTGGGGCTTCCATTTATGTCCCACTTAACTCCCCCAGGGCATCCATCCTTTGTTCTTCTTCCTTTTTCTAGGTCACAATCTATGGCTTAAGCCCATCATGAAAAATTATACTCATCAACTTTGTTATGGCTGAAGGGTGGTGCATGGTAGGGATTTTCTACAATTTTCCATAGATAAACCATTCAGGGATGGTTAGGCATTGTAACACATTCTCTTCACTAAAGATGTCGACCTCACTTAAAGGATGAGTGAAGGTTAGTCTAGATTTTTTATTTTTTTCTAGAATCAATGCTAACTTAGATTTCCTCTTTGGGGTATGTGTGGTAATAGGGAACAAATCCATTCTTACTTCTTTACCCTTCTCTTCTCTTTCTTCCTAAACTTGAGCTTCCTCTACTTGGACATCTTCCTCATTTAATTGATAAGCACTTGATAACATTTATAATGTGTCTTATACTATTTCAATAAGATCTAATGATACCACATCAATGAATTCAAATGGTGACCTTAGTTCTTTAGGTTAGGTTGAAGATGATTCCACCTCACCAAGTCTCCTTTCTTCAAGTCTCTATTCAATTTGTACCATATAATTTTGGATCTCAGTTTATGAGTATGGCTAAGTGGGAGGAGGTCTAGAGGATTGACCCCAAAATAAATGGTAATTCCTTGGATTGATTTGACATATATCATCATTCCCTTTATGCTCTCTCATCAATATGGCCTTTAGGTTGATGTTGTGATTTTTTAACCTTGCCAAGACCTTAGTGAAGGATGATGCCTTTATGTACATTGAGTCATAGACACCAAGCAGATGTTCATATATCACACTTACATTTTTTATTTCAAATGCCCCATTAACCTTCCTTGGGGATCCCCTTATCTCATTTCATTATGTTGTAGTTTAAAATAAGTTCTGTGTCTATAAGTACCCTCAATATTATCCCATTGATGAAATATAGTCTTGCCAATGGTCATGGGTAGGGTATGCAATAGTCCCTTCCTATTACTTTTACACACCCCATTGATACCATTGCACATCTAGTATATTAAATCTTGTTTAGCTAACTTGTTTGGAACATGGACTGGTATCCTAAATGGGGTGCATTATATTCCCTCAATATTAATGATTGTGTAATCTAGGTAAAACCATATGTCTTTGATGGATTCAATTGAATTTTTGACCAAAGGACTATATTTTGTCATTGGGTTTCTAGTTATGGTCTCATTCAAGGATGGATAGACACAATTATAGATGATATGAATGTGGTCCTTATACTTTAATATGTGTAACTTTGAGTAGAATTGGGATACTATCTATGTTCCCTTAGGTGACCATGTTCTAAAGTTAGAGATCTTGGTAGTGGCAAGGAAGGAATCTAATAGGTAGGACATCATGTATAATTGGTTCCTAGTCCTTTTCATGACTATATAAATAGACCTACACAAACATATACTAATAACCTTTCTAATGGGAGGGGTGAGTTAATTCTCAACCATAAAATATACCAAAGGCATCTAGATTTTATCAACATAAGTGGTGCTGAGATTCCCACATAGTCTGTTCATTAAATTCATAATTATTTTGACCCCAAGTTAGAATTGGCTAATAGGGATGTTGTTATTGAGATCAAAGAAGACTTAATTTCTAGAGTATAGACATGGAGTGAGGATATTTTTAGGTCATTCTTATTGGCCCATTCATTTAATATGACTATATCTACTTGGGGCTTGGGTAACTTATAATAGTTATCAAAATCAATGGGATAAATATAATCTATAATTTTATGATTATGTTCATTGACCAACATTCCCTTTTCAATATTTCACTATTTTAAAATAAGGGAGAGAATATATATGTAGTGAAGTACCTCTAGTTTTTTTGCAGTGTGATGAAAGCTTGTCATTTAAACAACAACTAGGTCATAGTACCTCCTCTTGACTGATGTGTTCTTCTCATCTTATTTGGTGATGTAAATTAGCTCCTCAATCATCTTGAAAATCTTGGACCAATTATTGTCTCCCATGTTTAAATCTACTACATCAAATTCTATGTCCTTAAAGATTCTCCCTTATGTGTATAAGGTCAAATCAAGCTCTGTACCTTCTCTAAATTATTTTTTTGGCTTCTATGGCTATGATTTTGTTCAAAATTCTCATTGGTGGTCTAAAACTTGATATTAGACTCAACTGAACTCATTTAGATGATGATTTTATCTCTTAGACTCAATTATGATGAATTTTATATTAAATTGGTTTTCTACAGGTCCTTTTAGAGCTTTAATGGTCGTGGATATTTGTATTTAAGTGAGCTTGTAACTTTGATTTCATTTATATCCTTGTATTTATACTTTTTATTTCTTGAGCCCATAAAATATTTAAATTTATCATTTTGTGTCTATGTGGCATCACTGTTGCATCTATATGGAATTTTCACAAACAAACTTTCTCATTAATGTTTAAAAATTGGCCATTGCCTTTAAATTTAAATCCAAATAGTTATCTCAAAATTGAAATCCTCATTACCATCATTTAATTTCTGTGTGAACATCTTTGATGGTCATGTGATCATTAATTTTAAATACATCATTGAAGCTCTTTATTATCTTAAAATTGATGTCCTCACAATTGTCACTTGACATCTGCATGGATGCTATTGGTGGGCATGTGATAGTCAATTTTAAACATGTTTTTGAGACTATTTGCTAAGCTTTCCATTTGTTTCTTCTTGGTTTATTATTTTTTCTACTTGTGCTACTTGTTGACTACTCAGTGATTTCATGCCCTTTGAAAAGTTGACATTGATCTTGCACCATTAGATCATGCAGGTATGAATCAACACAGACTATTGATATTTAAAAGGTGATTAGGATTTAATGAGTATTAGGCTCTAAGGTTATACCACTTGGAAATCCCATGGGCCTTATGAAATCTACGCCTTATCAATCCTACTAGTTAATGTTGTTTCACCATGTGGCAGTCTCATGTTAACTTGGAGATCTATTGAATAATATTTACTTGATACTCTCCATTGATCTATATTTGTATGCCTAAACATGTACCATATATCTTTGGAAAGATGCTTGATGTTTAAATTGGGGTCCATGGCTTGAATTTTTAGCTTCAATCTTTCTCTATTGGATTAACTTCATCCTATTAAATGTGAGTCATTGATTATGATTTGAGTAGTTAAATGTGATTGGTTCCTATATAAAAAGGAGATTGACTAAGCCCAAGAATATATAATTTAGAAAAAATATTATACTAATGTTTTATTTGTATGAATAAATATGAATAAATTTTAGTCTAAGGTATTTAAGATAAGTTATAAATATGATAAAAGGACCCTATGTTAGGTAAACATAAATCCTAAGATTGAAACATGACAAAAGGGACTCTTTGAATATTAAAGTCATAACATAAGATTTTAGCCTAATGTTTTATTATATCAATAAATATAATTAAAACCTTAGGGTAAATATTTAGGTTAAGTCTATGTCATAAAAAGGTGGGAACCCATTTAGATCTTGCACCATTGGATCTTGGTGATATGAGTGAATGCAAATCATTGATCTCGATCTATGGGGTCAAGAGAGATTGGTTCCATGGATTAAAGTATTCAAATTATCAATCTCATATTCCACCATCTGATTAACTTCACTTGAGTAAATGTGGGTCATTAATTCTACAAAGGAACATAATGTTTAAGTTAGGACTAAGAGACATATGGAACTTAGGATAAAGTCTTAGGACTAAGGTCTTGTTTATGTTAATAAACACAAATAAGACTTTAGGACTAAGATTTTAGTCTAAGTTATAACAAAAGGACCATGTATTATTCAAACCAAGATTGGGAATATAATAAAAGGACCTTGCAATGATAATTATAGACCATGCTAAGTTGAAAGGGAGCAAGGGACTTGGGACATAAAGGGGACTGAGCATATAGTTTTTAGACTAAGGTTAGGTTGTGTTTAAAAACATAACCAAACCTTAGCATAAAAATTATACTAAGTCTATAATATTTTTAAAGTATTCCCACGTAAATTTTTCTTGCTAATTTTGAATTTGGTTCAAAAGAACCTGAGATAGGGTTTCTTGAATGAGGGTTTAAAGAAGATTTAAACATGGATTTAATTTGACTTTCTATAGAGTAAAGGCTAGTATAGATGACATTGAGATAAAACCATAAAATTATGAACCCCATACATTATCTATTCTAAATAAACCCTATTAGACCTGTAACTTGAAATAAGAAGATCCACTATTAGCAAACTTAGATAAGGTTAAAATAGAGCCATGAAAAAATAAGCCAACCAAATCATGGTGTGGATGATCATCAAATATAAATAATGTGTAAACATTATAGTGACACTCTGATCAAGTGAATTTCCAATTATAAATTAAACATTTGTACAATTTGACACAAAAGTCCCCATTTTTCAAAAAAATGGGGGTATGTTGACCTCAACAAATAGAAATATTTGGGGAAACATAGCAATATGTTAAAATTCAAAAACTTTAGTTTAGATAAATAACTAGATTACTTATTCCACTTGATCAGTATCATTATCAAGATCCATTCATGGTTAAAATATTTTTTTTGCATACATAATTAGGACAAACATTAAAACCTAGTCATATTGTGTGTGTGCTTTTATTCCACTTACTATTTACCATGGGATTTAGGGAATAAAGTCTAGGTTTCATGGCTTTAATCATTAATATTAACTTATATCATGTTTGGATATCCATTAATAACCATGATTTATCTTAGGGAAGGCTTGGGTATTTCTCTATTTCTAGCCAAGAATCCATAGCCCTGATAGAGATGCCTTTATCTCCACTCAAGGTCTTTCTACACTACTAGCTAGCCATCTATAACCCCAGTGTAGATTACCAAAATCACCTTTTTCTTGGAAAGATATTTATTTTAAAATAATCTCTTATTTTTTTATTTTTTTTTGGATCATTTTAGATTTCTAGAAAAGGTTGGGAACTAGGTTATCTAGGTTTAAGGATTTGGTCAAATGTTTAATCTTTAGACAATCACCTATGGTTGCAACCTCCCCAACAAGGATGTTTATTAAGTGTAAGCATGATTGTGTTCCAATAATTTAAGCTTTCATCGTACATGTGAAATTCTTCTTAAAACTAAGTTTTAGATCAAAACAATGTTAAAGATCTTATGGAAACGTTAACCCATCCACTAATCCTTACTAGTTTTTCCAATTTATAACACACAAATTACATTTCAAATCTAGGGTCAACACTTGCTTAAGGTTCATACCTATATTCATAAACTTGTGGATTTCCTAAGTAATTAGATGAATCTTGAGCTAAGAATTATCCAAAAGGATTTATTTAAAAGCAAGGAAAAAATCATTAGAAAACAAACAAATATAAATAGGCATTATATACAAATAAGGGACAAGAAAGAAAAAATCAAGAAACAAAGAACATGAATGAAACTAAACTAATCCCTATACTAACTACATAAAGTAATTACCCCTAGGTTAAAATGGAAAGTTATTTAGCCTACCATAGAGCCTTGAAGAGTGCTTGATTTCATTCAATAGACTCTATTTGTGGATGGGAGCATTTACATGCTCGTGTCGTCTAGGTGATGTAGCTTGGTCTCTTATCAACATTCTCAGATGCATGGATCAAAGATATGAATCTAAAACCCAATAATCTTCCTCCCAAATTATTCTTATTTGGAACATGAGTGTTAGTTATACTTCATCCATAGATAGATAGTGGATTATATCATCTTCACCCAATAATGGTAGCTCAACTAGTATCCTTAGACTGATGTCTTTATTAGGTGGAAATGGACAATGAATATTTACACAAAAATCTTCTTAATCATCCCAAAAGGCTTTTTAATCCTAATAAATTAAATGAAATTCATCTATAATCTTATCAAAAACATGTTGGTCCCATAATCTTGACCTTTTGATGACTTCATATGACAATTCTTGATCTATTTCACTTGCTTCATCTTCATCTTTAGTGAATAAAGGTAACTCTTTTACCCAATTAAGTTCTAGCTCATCTAGTTTTGGGATTTATAAGACATCATTACCTTCTTGGGACATCTCAATTTATTTCAATAAATCTTGGTGTAATTTTTTCCCATGGTCATCTTCTTTAGTAATATCCCCAATTCCATTAGTGATTTCATATGAAGCATCCTCATAACTATATTCTAAAGAGAAGTCAACTTGTATCTGATCTTATTCATGGGGATTCTCATCTTGAATAATTATTCCTTCTTCTAGATTATCTTCAAGTTCACTTTTTTCTTCAAATGGAAAATCAAAAGCCTTTGTCATGAATCTTTGAGATGTCCTCATAAAACTAGATGTCCTTACAACATTGTCTTGGTTAAGCATAATTCTAGTTGTATCCCTTTTAGCTTGAGATGGTTCAAAATAATTGCAATGATTAGTCAAATCTATATCACAAAAAATAATTTTTATGTTTTTAGATAATACATTATTTATGTTATCATTAAATTTTTTTGGAGACCTATTGAACCTTTGAGAAGCATAAATTCTATTAGAGCCTTTATCTATATTTCCTACTTGTTTTTACAACTGAAGAAAGTCAGTGCTAATTTTTTGGACCATTACTAATATCAATTCATTTGAATTTTTTGGTGTCTCAGGATCATGAACTGGAGCATTTCCACTAATTGTTGGCATTAAAGTCACATTATTTTGTGGATGAATGCCACTAGCAATGCTATTCAACAACCCTAGGTTTTGGCTAGGATACGGATGACTCAATAGTAACTGGTTCCAAAATGGAGGTTAGTTTAGATTAGGTATATTCTAATTGGAATTGGGTGTGGATTATGCCATTTGACCTTAGGGTTGCATCTGATCATTAATGATCATAGCTTTAGCATAAGCTAATTCTAAAGTATTGATGATATTTTAAGATATTTTCAAGAACACATAGGTCATAGGGTCTAAGGCATCCCTATAAATCTCTAAATCCAATTACACATTAGGTTATATGGGGCCATGGTCCTAAACATATTTTGAAACCTATCATTAAAGGATCTTATGGTCTCATTGAAATACCTCTTAACTATGATGAACTATTGGTAAAGGTGAATGGACTGATGATTTTGCCAAATTGATCAACACAAATATTATTAAAGTCATTCCAACTAGTAATGTAATTCTCAAGTAGGTTGACAAACCAATCATATGTAGCATTTTTGAAAGTGAATGGGAATAATCTATATGCTACATCTTCATGAACTACATTTAATAATCTCAAATCAGCCTTGAATGATTTAATATGCTCTTTAATAGTGACAACATTATTTGGATTATAACAATGTAAATACCTTTCAATATTTTGAGGAATATCATGTACTATACCTATCAAGTTGATTAAAGAACCACCTAGCCAAGCCATAACTTGAACACATGAGTACCCCGACTTGGTGAAGCTAGTTGGGACCTTGAAAGTTTATGCTCACCTTGATCTCACTCTTGGAAATTTTGACTGTGATCTTGAAACCTATTTAAAATATGATGCATCAAACCAATATTTTCAAAGTACAATGATTAAGTTTTTATGTTAAGCCAATTTTTCACAAATACATGTAAAACACAAAAATCTTTAACTAAATTAGTTCAAAGATACATCTAGACTGATGAATGAGAGGGATATTTATATATTTAAGCTTGAATAAACTCAAATTTGTAAAGAACCAGTCAATCATTATACAAAATTGCTATTAATAACCTTAAATATGGGGAATACACAAAGCATGAATTACCTTTTCATGAATATCCATGTATCTTCAAAGAATGTTGATCTTTGGCTAAAGAAATCCCAAAAATTGGCCTAAAACCATAAATATTGATGATATTTACACAATTGAGCAAAGGATCACTCAAATAGGCAAAGAATACACCAATATTTGATCAAAACACACCAAAATTAGCAAAGATTCTAAAAATTCATAAAGATATGACCAAAGGCCCTCCTTCTAGTATCGATGAATCTCCACCTGTTGATGCTTAAATGTGTATTATAAGTGCCTAGAGTGTTAAGAACACTTATCATTTTATAATTTATAATAACTCAATTCATGAGTTGTAGGTTATGATAATCCTATTATCTATAATGGAATAAAGGCAAAGCAAGTGGACTATTTCATAATATTTATAATTTTTGGTGGTTAGGAGCCACCGTGGCCAGATAGTAGATCTATGCAAAATATGAAGTATCTATGATAAAAATATTAAATTATGATCAAGAACTATTCTAGGGAATAATCTAAGATGGATATTTATAATGACAATTAAACTATAGTGAATTAGTTAAAAAAGAGCAAAAGGAAGGGTAAGGCATAAAACAAATATTATTGATCTTCATTCCAAATATTATGACAAAGTTCAAATATCATCTAGGCATGCACTTAACCAATGTATAACATGAATTAACATAATATCAAATCCTATTGCACATTATGCAATCTTCTAAGTAAGGTGGAAATAATGCAAACAAGAACCATGTTCAATTTAAAGATTTACCCTACAAGCAAATAGAATTAGCCCAAATGCAAGAAGAGTAAGAAAATGAAATGAACCTAGGAATTTCAATCAACTTAAGATTAGCACAAGTTAAAAACTCTAAAATTAAATGTGCAAACTAATATTTCATGAGAACCATTCAAATCCATAAGTCATAACAAATAAGTGAGAGAGAAGCCATAATAACAATGAACACAAGCAAATACTAGATAATATTTTTATAATTCCTTGCTTATATTAATTACTCCAAGTTTACAAAATTTTAGATCAAAAAATCCCTTATCTTTACAAATGACAATACTCCTTTTACAAAATTTGATAAAGTATGCCAGTTAGTCATATCCAATTACAAGTATACAAGTGTAAGGACAAATATCCTTTCTACAAAAGTTCTAGAATACACTAAACTTTTCCAAATGGACTGACTTATAGGCAATGTGCTTACAAGTTGCACATGCATTTACAAAAAAAAATATTCTATTTTCAAAATATTTCAAATTTATATAAAAGGAATATTCCTAACTAACTTGAGGTCCTTGTGTTGATGTAGTTCCCTATTTTTTCTAAAGAATATTCATCCTGTAGTGTTACTCATTAATGAACTAGAAGTCAATAATAGGCTTTAGGAAGAGATCCTTTCTATGATATTCTAGGTCCTTGATGTCCTCAAACTTTTATATTTCTTGCTTGATGCCCCTGGCCTCTCCCATTTTCTCTTTTAATGATATAAGTAGGCCCATGATCCTATTTTTATCATCTGATGTTTATCCCTACCCCTAGTTTCTCACTTATTGCATAAACTAAAAGATTATGTGATTGAAATATTAATCAATTATAAGACCTAATAAGCTAAGTGAAGTGGGTTCTTTAATCAAACTATCTAGGATGTGAAACATTCCATCTTCCTATTATTTGAATTCCTTAGATAGTCCTTCCATTTCCTTGGACCAGTTACTTAGGGATTGGATCTTATCTACTAATATGGCCATGGCCATATTAAAGTGTGATAAGATAATAGTCCTAAAGTCAGAGACTAGGTTCTTGGTTAAAGCCTTGATCAAGTCTTTCACTTGATATCTTGAAGCCTACCATTGGCCAACTTAGCTTGTAGCCTTAGTGATTTGCTTCTCCATTGTTCCCTACTTGGTTCTGACTGCCTTCAAAGAGTTGAAAAGGTCAGTCATGGTGTCCTCAAACTTTGTGAATCTATCTTCATGGATTGATAATACAACAACTTTGTTTAAATTCTTATTTTATTGCAAGAGTCCCTTGATCATGGTTTGTAACTATTGAGATTGGTCCTGGGCTACATCAAGGATATTTTATTCAAATATCCTATCTTCTCCTAGCTTTTGGAATTCAATAGGGGTCAGACCTATGAATGGATATATCTTTTGGGGGGTGAATTATTCTCCATCGACCATGTCTTTTTTTTCAATCACCCTTTCCAAACTAGTAGTCTCTAGATTGAATTGAACCCCTACTAATGATTGAGTTATCTTTAGGGCTTAGGCTTCCATTTGTGTCCCACTTGACTCACTTAGGGAATCCATACTTTGTTATTATTCTTTTTGAAATACTAAAATCCATGGCTTAATCTCATCATGTAAAGTTATATTAACAAAATTTGTTATGGCCTAAGGGTGGTGCATGGTAGGGATCTTCTGTAATTTTCCATAGATAAACCATTCAGGGATGGTTGGGCCTTGTAACACATTCTCTTTACTAAATATGTTGAACTCACTTAAAGGATGAGTGAAGGTTAGTCTAGGTTTATTATTTCCTACTAGAATCAATGTTAACTCAGATTTCTTCTTTGGGGTAGGTGTGCTAATAGGGACCAAATCCATTGTCACTTCTTTCCCTTTCTCTTGTCTTGCTTCCTCTACTTGGACATCTTCCTCATCTGATTGATAAGCACCAAATAATGTATACACATAATATTTTAAAATTTTTATTGATTAGTGATACTTTGTATCTTATAGTAACATGTCAAGTCTCAATCTCTTTGAGTGCATGCCTTAAGGGGTGCATTGGGAAAGGGGTGGGCATACCACTGATGCTTCATAAGATTTTTGTCCCTTTGACCACTTTCCATCTACATAATTTTATCCTAAAACCATTTACCTTAAGCTTATTCCTCTTAAACTTACCTTCTCCAGTCTTTTTCCTCTTTTCATCCTCTTTTTCTTACCTTAACACCCTTTTGGATAGTCGACTATACTGGGTTGACTAGGTTGACCCAATATAGTTTAGGGGTATTCCTTGACCTTGATTAAACCTAATGATTTTTCTTAAAAGACACATTGGGTTGACTGGGTTGACCTTGTACAACCAATGTTCTTAGGAGGATTTAGGGAAAGATCTACCTATATATACAAGTTCATTTCCCACCATTTACTAAGAGAAGAATTAATAACAAATAAGTGCAAATGAGCATCTACTTATTGACCATTATTCTTGAGGAATAAATCTTAGGGTTCCATACTTTCTTTAGAGACACATATCATGTCTTGTGGAGAAGTATTTTGGATGCTTAGATAGGTTGTGTATCCTAGAGCTGATTTATCTTGGTTATCCTTACATACCACAAAAATATCTTGCGAAGAACCTTGGTAAAGGGAGAGATTGAGGCTCAGTGGGTTCATCTTCAAAGGTAAGTATTCCTAACTTTATTTCTCCTTTATAAGAGTAGATATATAATGCATTTGTATTCTTCTCCCATGTATTAGGATTTTGTATACATTGACATGAGTATATATCTTTGAATACATATTTAATTTAGTTTATTTTATTACTTCTAACCCCCACTTTGTGCCACAAGCTTTGGTGTGCACTGATTAGATTTACTTTCTTATTATTAGAATAAGTGAAATGTTTTAAATCTTAGAACTCCATTAGGGTTGTTGTGTGATTGTGTTAGATTGTAGGCTTTAGAACCCTTCCTAGCATGATATGTTATGACAAGTGATTCCTTAATTGGGTCTAATAGATCCCCATATTGGTCATGCTCCTACTTAACAAGTGTATCACCAATTAAAAGTGTAGATATGCTTTATTTTTTTTGAGCCAAGATTGACCTATAAACATGATGCACTTTTGATTGCATACATTATAGTGAACCTGATGTGAAACTAACCCTTACAAGATTTATTTCAATTTTTCATTCTTTTAGTCATTCCTTTGATCATCATCTTTATCATAAATTTTAACATACTAGATTGATTCTGGTGACCCAACTATTTTTATTTATGTGCAAGTTTTCAAGAATAGGTAACTAGATCAACCCAATCAACCTAGTATATGTTTCTAGACTTTCATACACCTATTTTAGCCTACTAGGTCGATCCAGTCAACCCTTTATAGTTTTATCACTTTTTTAGTAGGTTCTTGTACAGCTTGATCAATTATATCAAACCAATTTACAGGTTTCTCAAGCATACTTCAAGGTTATTCATCAATAATCTTCCTTAATTTACATCTCTAATCTACCAAGGTTATTTTATACTTCTCTATTTCTTTCTTTTATATCTTTCCTTTCATAGTTTGTAGTCTTCAAATTGCTCTTGGATAATTAGCTAGATCGACACTACCAACCCAATTTTGTGTTCTACATGTTGTCTAAAGTAACTAGATCGACACTGTCGACCTAGTTCATTTTTAGACCTTGCTTCATAATATAGGTTCAACCCTATCATATTTATTCTATATTTTTTACATATAGTGTCAACACTATACCTTGTTTCAAATTGGAATTAACCTCATATCTATTATTAATTAGTTCACACCTTTCTTTTCCTATTGCTTGCATTCTTAGAATAGTACACATAGTCTAATTAGGATATTTTTAATTAATAACTTAGTTTCACTATTTCTATTTTATGCAAACATGGCCAAATCACATAATATAAATAAGCACTTTATAATTTTGTCTACCCTAGGCCAACCTACTTGGATTTCATCACCAAGGGGGAAGCTAATTTGATGTTCTGGTCAAGTATAAAGCATGGTTAATGGTATATTCTTGCTAAGCACCTGATACCCTTATTTTTACAGTGTGTGAAGTAAGGGGGTAGGCCCCAATACCAATTTTGTATCATTACCACTACAATCTCTTTTATCCCACACTACCTAAAACCATCCTTAGATTACTATCTAGTACCTTGCTTATAGACAACTTCCAATCACATTTAAAATCATTTCTTAATAATCTAACCAATTAGTTAGTTTTACTTTTCAAGTTGTTTACTTGCTCTTTGTTTAATTGTGTACACAAAAATTACATTAGCCAACATTAGTACAAAATTTTGTTTTGTGTTTTAATTGTATTAGCCAGTGTTAATCCAATTAATTGTCTATTTCCTTTCAATATTTACTACTTTTCATTACTTTCAAAGTTATCTTGTTTCATCTTACAATTTGTTTTTAGGCTTATTAAATTCCCTGTTTGCTATACTGGATCGACTTAATCAACCCAATAACTTTTCTACCTTATGTACACTATATTAGATTGACCCAATTGACCCTATATAGTTTTACAGTCCTTGTTTCTGTACTAGATTGACCCAGTTAGCCCTGTATAGTTTTAGTCACCTTTTTGACCTTAGTTTTGTCATCTCTCTTATTTTCCATTCATCATGGAATTTTTGTTTGATAATGACACTAAGTTATAGTCAACAGACATGATGAACTTTACCAATCCTAATAGGGTCTCCCATAGATAGAGTAAGGCTCCTCTTTTGGATGCTATTTATGTTCATATAACCACTCACACAATTAACTATGGGACCCCTCCTCATACATCTTTGCATCATAATTTTCTTTTCTCATAAGAAGACCAACCTGAGTTGGAGTATACTCTTGAAATACTTTTCTTTATCTCTAAATTTCCTCAACATAGAGGAAAGGATCCTTCTACCATTTATAACCTCATTATTAGTGGTCAAACCAAAGAGCCTCATTAACCTACTCTTACATTTAATATAGGATTTTGAGGTACCAATTTCTTTGGTTCTCAACTTTTTACTTCAATTTTAACTCCTTAATATTCCATGACATCTTCTTCTCTAACCTCTTCTACCTTCATGCCTAATATCTCAACTAACATGGTAGGTTATACATATAATGGACCTTTCATAAGGTCCACCATCATAAATCCTTCCATTAGTTCATTGTTTTCTACCCAAAGCAATCTGCTTCTAGTTCTTCTTCCTCTCAACCATTCACTAGTCCATCTTTTGCTTCACAAGAAAATTTTGCTACTAGTGCCTCAAATTCTCATAATTCTTCTCAAGCTCATATCAACAATAATAGTGGCACCCAAGCCACTAATACCAACACAAATAAAAATTCTAATGCTTCTAATGTTCATCAAACACAACAAATTTTGTTTCAAACTCTCAATCAAATGAATACCTTTCAAGCTCATAACACAAATCAAATGATGAGAATACAAAACCACCTTATTAATATTCAATCTCATCTACAACCAATGGATTAGGACACACATAACCAAAATGTTCCCCTTCTTCCTCTTTGATATTTTCAAGGCAATCTCATTCCTCAACCTCCTTTGGTCAATAAAACCATCAAGCATCTATAAAATGAACCTCTCACTACTCAAATTACTAACATTAATATAGGAGGTATAACACCTATAGTTTATTATAATGGATAAAATGATACCACCATTCATCTTAAAGTTTTTAGAAATATTTACAAGGATTGGGACAAAATAAACACCTTTTCCACTACCAAGCTCCTAGCCAAAACTCTCATAGGTGATGCCTTGGATTGGTACAATCAACTTAGAGCTCATCCCATTTCTAGTTTGGAGGACTTAGTAATTGATTTAGTTAAATAATTATAAAATAATGATCTTCTTGAAAATACTTTGGCCAATTTCATTAATTTCAAACATGAGAATGAAACTACCCAAGCCTTTTTCAAGATATGGAAGACTTTGTGAAATAAATTTGAACATAACATGGTGAATGACAATATTTTTCATCTCTTTACAAATGCTTTATTTCCTAAACTTCAATATCGAGTATACACACTCTCTCCACATACCTTAGAGGAGCCTATTGACCAAGATAAAAGGAAAGATTTATTAATGCATCAATTCGATCCACCCCAACCTTTTATGGGTCCTCATCTATTAATTAAGAACAAAAACTACAATATCACTAATGATGGTGTTAGAAATTCTTATGACACCATTCACAATGTTCAAGTTATCATTCTTAACCATTCTTTGGAACCAACTCCTCAAAAATATACTAATCCTCATTTTTCTTCACCCAATAACATAAATTTTCACAAACCTCTATCCTCATCTAAATTAATTAAGCATCTGCTAAGGCCTCTTCCATGAGAACTTGACCCTACCCATCTTATGAAATCCTGTTATGATCCTAACAAGTTTTTTTGGTTTCATGCTAGTTGGGGTCATTCTCATGAGACCTATAAACAACTTCATAATTTAGCTATGGATTTTATTCTTAGACCTAATTTTGATCATGATTTTATTATCTATAAGGATCAATAATCCTTTGAGATTGATTTCAAGGACTATATATCAAATGCCAAAACTCAAGCCTTGAATCAAGCAAATGCTCATTTGGCTATCTATAAGGATCCTTTACCTAATCATCAACATATCCAAGAAAATCAAGATAAGCCCACCCTTTTCACCAATAACATAGAAAGTTTTGTTGAACCAACTTCCAAAGAGAATGTGGTTAACATGACTAGTATGTGAAGGGTGGTGGCTTTCATTGATTCCCAACCTATCTACACTCCTTCCCATAAGACATATCATGTTATCCAGGATTCTTCTTTAAGTCATTTAAATGAGTTAAGAAAATAAGATATTATCACTTTTTATGATCCAATTTTTTATTCTCCCTTGGATAACACATCCCATTCTATTTATACCACTCTTACATCATCTTCCAATTATAATGATAATCAAGATTCTACTAACACTTCTTCTTCTCCTTCTCAAAAACAAATTAAACCAACTAGTTCATCATCTCAACATGATTTACCACCTTGTTCAAAACTTCCTTCATCTTCTTACCAATAAAAATTCCAATGTACTTCAGCTCCTTCTTTTGAGGACCTTATTAACCATTATGTACCTATATCTAATAAACTTTTTATGGGCTATGTGAATGGTATCCCATTACAGATCTCACTAATCTCCCTTCCTAGATTACATTTATTGACATTATGAGCACTTCCCCATGTCATTAAAACCATCTCATGTAGCTCCTATTTGAGATGAATATACCTCATCCTCCCCTAGCAGGATAGGAGGTAGACTTATCTAGTTTTGAAGATAGTATTTTACAATAATGTGAATATATGTCTATCAATGTTCATGAAACAATAGACACTTATTTTTATCTATGATTTATTATCGCATCTATGATTCTCAATGAGATTTTTCTTCATGTAAATGATCCTCCCTTATTTATTAGCATCCAAATCAGTGATATCCAAGTCAAATGTACATTAATTTATGAGGGTTTTGACACCTGTGTCACTTCTCTTGATTTCATTAAGACTCTTGGATATTTAAAATACAATCTCAAGTCTACATGCAACACATGCCAAGGATATGATAGAAGGTAAATGACTCCTCTAGGTTGCATGTGGCTTCCCATTACCATCCCACCTATCACCATCTACATGAAGGTGATGATATTTAACTTCCCCCTTTATTATAACATCTTGTTTAGTAGGCTGTGGACTTACCACATGATAGCTATCACTTCTTCCACCTACCAATGCATTAAATTACCTCATAATTAATCCATTTACAATATTCAAGGTGACACTAACCCTTGTAATTTTGAATAATTCTAAGATCATGGTGTCTTAAAAATTTTTACTCTTGAACCTTTGCCATGTGTTCCATTATATGAGTCTTAGCATATCAAATTTCCTATTAATTAAACCCATGGTTCCAATGGGAATCTCAAGATCATTGGTAACATTCCTCCTAATATTTTAGATTCTAATGATGATGAGCTTGATGAGATTAACTTAAAGATCAAAACTTATGATCTCTCACCTCATCTCATCTCGTAGCTTCTTACTTCCTTATAGCCTCATTCTCACAAAACTAATTGAAATGTAATTCCCATAGTCTTGACCAAGACTAAGAATTCTATTCATCATGCTTCATCAAATGACAAGGTTATCCCTACATGTGTCATTGATATTCATACCCTAGATTATGATGATGGTTATTCCTTAGATGATCCATTGTTCGGCAGTCTTGTCTAGGCCTGTGATGTCAAGATTGTTCATTATCATTCTTCTTTACTTTAGTATTTTCATGTATCTCATCATTTTATTTCACTTATAGTTCCTAATTTTTGCATTTCTCCCCTTTATCATAGGGTAGAGAGGGCATTGACACCTTTAGTTTCTAAAGATCCACATAAGACTATACTCATGGATCATTTTATGATAGGGCCTTACCATTTTGCTAGGTACCCTGACCCTCATAGTTGGTTTACCCCTGAGGTTAGTGAAACTCTCCTTAGACCCTCTATAGATCCTATCACTCCCTCAGTAGATCCTACTATAGTTGAGCCTCTTCTCACTTATACTATAGTTGATCCTATTTTTGCTCCTACTATTATTGAGACTACCCTTGCTTCTAATGCTATTGCTCCTTCCATTGAGTCTAGCTCCATTCCTTCCTCATCATCACCCTCCCTTGGTGATGGTTTGCTTCTTTTACCTAAGATGGATCCTCTACCCAAAAAATGGATTGATGAGTGTTATTCAACTTCTTCCACTCTTGATTTACCTCCTTCCATGAGTACTTCTACTAAAACCACTCACAAGCATATCTATTTCTTCCATGGGATAGATAACCATTCTTCTACCCATTTTCATAAGTTAAAATAATATATTGATACCTTGAATCCTTGTTTTCCATCATCAGACAAAACCATACCTCCCCTGAAGGTACTTCCTAAATATTTTCCCAAGTATGGTGAGGTATATTGTCTATGGCATCTCTATAGAACCCATCACACTACTCATTATCGCATCCTAAAACAACATCTCAAAGATCACCTTATAGCCATTCTTAGACCTTCTACCACTCCTCCCATAGGTCATTGCCACAAGAAGGATCCTCTTTCTTCTCCTATGGTTCAACCTCTAGTGGTTCCATCACCTCTTGTGGTCCCTTCAAGACCTTCTATGCCTCCACTTATGATCCCTTCACCTATGGACCTTCCCTCACCTATGGATCCTTCTCCACCCATCATTCCTTCTCCTCCCATAGATATTTCTCCCACACATTTTCCTAACCAACTTTTACCTAATTTTCCTCTTGAACATGATCATTTGAGTATTCCTACTTTTTGAGTTGAGGAGATCAGAAAAGATGTATTTGCCTAGTATTCATTAAAGATTGATGAAACTTTAGTATTAGTTTAACTACAACTTCATAGAGACTTATATGATGTATTAGATAATGTGTGTGGATAGATTTAATAGTATTTATGAGCATATTCATGGTGATTTCATGTTTATATTGGATTGGACATGTGCCCTAATCTTATTTCTACCTGTTATATCATTTGACACTATGTCAAATTTTTTCTTATCTTATATCATTATTTCTTACTTATTGTACTATATCTTGATTATCTTTTATATTTTGTATATGATTTTCTTTTCTTTATCATTTCTTTCCCTTCCCTTTTCCCTAGAGTTTTTCTCAAAACTCTCTTTCTTGTATCTTTATGATTGTTTTACTTTATTATCCTTATTTTTCACAAATAATTTGTCATGGTGATTTGGTTAAACTTATCCTATTCCCCTTTGTTATTATCTCCCTTTACCTATGATCAGTTAGCAAACAATCTATCTCATTACTATCTCCTTTTTAGTGGTCCACTTTGGATCTCTTTTTTGCCTTCTTCCTTTTTTCATAAATTAATCATATACATGATTGAGACTTGAGATCACATGATAATTTATTATCAAGCCTAAATGTCCTAGTCAGTATTTGTCTCTGGTTACTTATATTCCTTTAGCCTTAGCCTATAGCTCATTTATGTGTATCATTATCTCTCTCATGATTGGTCATTTCAAATCTATATGGAGGGGTAATCTTAAAAAGCCTTTAAAATAAAGATAAAAGGTAAATAATTTAAACAAAAGGAAATGATATCAAAAGGAAAAAATATTCTTAAAATTCTAATCACATTAAAAGACATGATTCAAATCACATCTCTTTCTTCTATTTGAATCTCAAAATCCATAGTTGGCATCATGGTAGAGCCAAGGTCCTTTGGGGTGGAGTAGGCCAGTAGATTAGAAGAGGAAAAAAAAATATTTTATTGCTACTCACTTTCTCATACAAGTACCTAATCTTCACAATAGACTGATGGCTCTGTAAGGGGTCCTAAAGAGTAGGGAACACATTGTGGGAAGGTGTCAATTTTATTTTCTTATACCAATCTACGTTCATGAGTTGATCTTAGTAGTATGTTTATTTACCTACAATGCTTTGTGTCTATAACGAATAGGTTTCCTTTGTACATAGACAACCACTAGTCACTTAGTATCATCTCATGTCCTTAGTATACCTCTTACCTCTTAAGGTATTCTCATAAGATGCCTAAGTCTTGATTTTTACACTCCATTTTTCACTTGTTATTTCCCTTATATTTCCTCTTGAGAAATATTCTCTTGTCTACTGATCACTCCCCTTGGGATTTAATTTGTGATTTGCTTTGTAAGACTATAGATAGGGACTGACCATCCTCATAAGTTACCATATTTTTATTCCTATTACCGACATCCTTTAATACCTAAATTTCCCATTTATTCCACCCTAATGGTGTTCTATTTATCGAGTTTTAGTGTAAGACCATGGATAGGACCTAACTCTCACAAAAGTTTCCAATACCCAAGTCACCGTCCAAATTACATGTGTCAAATTTGAGATAAGATTAGATTGATTATGAAGTTACATGTCATTTTACATACTTCCCATCTTGATTTAGTTGTTGAGTTGTGGAGCTAAAAGCTTCACTAAATGTGCAAATGTGGAGGTTGCTTGGTTACACAGTAACTGACATTGGTTAGAGCCAACCGACATCAGTTAGGGGTCGACCGCTATTAGTTATCTTTAGCTACACAATAACCGGCATCAGTTATGGTCAGTCAACAATGGTCAGATAGGAACTGACATCGGTCACCTATGCATTTCCAGAATTAGATAGCATTTCTAATTTTAGGAGAACAACTAGTTTGCATGTAAAGACTAATTTTAGTCTTGAGTCTGCATTTCTAATTATTGTTTATTTTGGGTTCTATTTAAGAGACCCATGGGGCTATATTGTAATTTGCACAGAAGAGCAAGATCAGTTAATCTATGGGGTAGCAAGATCAAGGAGATCTGCAAGTGTGCCAAGGTGTAAGCAAGGTCAGTTGATCTGCAAGTGTGTAAGATCAAGAAGATCTATGGGTGTGTGTGTGTGCAGGATCAGTTAGATATGTGGGGTAGCAAGATCAAGTAGATCTAAAACACACAAGGAGTGAGCAAGATCAATTAAATTTGTAAGGTGCAAGATCAAGGAGATCTGCTGGAGGGAACAACTCAGGATTTGAGTTGGTTATAATTGATTGAGAGAGAGAAATCTTGAGGGAGAATTACTATACACCCAAGAGGTGTGGGAAGAAGAGATTTATTCATTGTATTTCCTTCTGGAAGAGTTTAATATAGATTGTATTGTTTCTCGTATCTCCTATTCTTTGTTGTTTCTAATTTCTAGTGACTTATTACTTCTGGTTTAATTCTGTGTTTAGTTGCTTATACAAAAGTAATCAATTATGATCTAAGGAGGTCCTAAAAAGTGGTATCAGAGCTATTGTGTATACACTAACAACTAAAAATTGGTATTAGAGCCCAGGTTTTAGAGTGGGATAGTGTTTGTTGATTATAGGTTCACTCACAGGGGTTTCTATTTGAGTGGGAGTAAAGTAATGGCAGAAAAAAGTAAACTAAAAATGGAGAAATTCAATGGCAAGAATTATCAATTATGGAGGATGCAGATAGAAAATTATCTATATCAAAAAGATCTGTACTTACCATTGGGTGGGGTTTCAAGTAAGCCCACATATATGCAAGATGAATAATGGAATGTTCTTGATAGAAAGGCTTTGGGATCTATAAGGTTGAGCCTGGCATTGTCTGTGATTTCCAACTTATCACAAACAAAGACAATGGTAAAGTTAATGGATACTTTGGAAAATTTATATGAAAAACCCTCAACTTTGAATAAGGTATTTCTTATGAAGTAATTATTTAATTTTCAAATGCAGGAAGGTGGATCGGTATATAGTCATCTTAATGATTTCCATGGATTAGTAAATCAGTTAAATTCAGTCAAAATAGTTTTTGATAATGAAATTAAGGCTCTCTTAATATTATGCTCTTTATTTGAAAGTTGGGATAGTTTGGTAATGGCAGTTAGTAATACTGTGTCTGATTCAAATATCTTGAAAGTTGATGATGTTGTTAGTGTAATCTTGAATGAAGAAATTCACAAGAAAAGCACAGGGAAAACATTAGGTAATGCTTTAAGTATTGAAAGCAGGGGAAAGCAAAGAGAGAAGGTTGAGCAAGGGAAATCAAGATCAAAGATAGGTAGTAGATCCAAATCTAGAAATGGAAGAATAACCTGCTGGAATTGTGGAAAGAAAGGACATGCAAAAAAAAATTGTTGGTTGAAAGAAAATCAGCATGAAGGAAATAAAGAAGCAAATGATGCAGGTATTATTACATGGGATGCTCTTATATTTTCCTTGGATAAAGTAGAATCTTGGGTTTTAGATTCTGGTGCCTCTTTCCATGCAACCCCAAATAGAGAATTTTTCAATGATTATGTCCATGGAGACTTTGGAAAAGTTTATTTAGGGGATGCTGAGCCTTGTCAAATTGTTGGCAAAAGCTGAAATTACAGAATGGCAACACATAGGTGTTGAAGGATGTCATGCATGTACCCATCCTAAAGCAGAATCTGATTTCTATAGGAAAGTTAGGTGATGAGGGTTGCACAGTAACTCTCATAGCTGAATCTTGGAAAGTTTCCAAGGGTGCACTTATTTTAGCTAGAGGTAGGAAAGTAGGTACACTTTATTTATCTACTTATATTACCGATTCTCCTTCTATTTTATCTACTTCAGACGTAGATGCAAAGATGTGGCACTGTAGGCTTGGTCACATGAGTGAGAAGGGAATGGATGTTCTTAAGTCAAAAGGTAAGATTTTAGATTTGAAAAGCATAGATCGAGATTTCTATAAGCATTGTATTTTTGGGAAATAAAATAAGGTGAGGTTTCTCACAACTGGGTCAACAAAGAAGCACAAGTTGGAACTTGTTCACGCAGACGTGTGGGGACCAGCTCAGGTAGCTTCTATTGGAAGATCACAGTGTTATGCTATAAGAAAGGTATGGGTTTATTGCTTAAAGAGGAAATATGATGTTTTTGACACATTTAAGAACTAGAAAGCCTTGGTTTTCAATGAGAAGGTGATGGACAGTGATTAGCTCAAGAGGCTGAATAATTTTAAGTAGGGTAATTTGGATGAGGTTATGATCCAAAATGAGCTCATAGGTAAAAATCATCACTCATAGGAAAACACAGACACTGACGTCGGTCAGGCAGAGACCAATGTTGATTAGATAGGAACCAACGTCGGTCAGGTGAAGACCAAAGTCAGTGATGTCGGGTAGGTGGAAACTGACATCGGTCAGGGATGTTAGGTGGAATCAACATCAGTCAAGTGCAAACTGAGGTTAGCTAGAGATGACTGGGATCAGTCACTATCAGAATGAAATTTGGGTGGACAAAAAGCTGTCAGTGAGTCTCAAACACCCATGAGGAGGTCCAAATGGGTAAGTAAACCTTTAATTCATTATTCCCCTTCTTTATACTACTTGTTGCTCACTGATGGTGGAGAACCAAAAAGTTTTGATGAGGCAATGTTAGAATCTAAGAAACTGTGGGAGCATGGCATGAATGAGGAAATTGAATCTTTGGAAGGGAACCAAACATGGGATTTGATAGAGTTTCCAGCCGAAAAGAAAGCACTGAAAGATGAATGGGTTCATAGGTGAAAGGAAGGAGATATTAGACATGTGAGACATAAGGTCAGGTTGGTATGTACCAGACTAGATATTACCCAAGCAGTGGGAGTTGTCAACAAGTTTATGGCCAATCTAGGAAAGGAGCACTGGAAATCAGTTCAGTGGATTCTCAGATATCTGAGAGGGACCAGTGGTAGGCATTTATGTTATGTAGAGTCAAACACTTCTCTACATGGGTATGTAGATTCAGATATGGCAAGTGACTTAGATGGTAGGAGAAGCACCACAGGATATGTGTTCACTATTGGTGGAATGGCGGTTAGCTGGATTTCAAAGTTGCAGAAGGTTGTTGACCTATCTACTATAGAGGCAAAATACATTACAGTCATAGAGGCTAACAAGGAAATGATATGGATGACTTGGCTCATGGAAGAGTTGGAAAAGGAGCAAGAGAGTTGTAAATTGTATAGTGATAGTCAAAGAGCAATTCATTTGGTAAAGGATTCAGCCTTTCATTGAAGAACCAAACATATATAGCTTAGGTACCACTTCATTAGACAGGTATTGGAGGATGGATAGTTGAAGCTAGAAAAGATCCATACGGATAAGAACCCTACTGATATGTTAACAAAGCTGATAACAAAGGAGAAGTTGAATCTTCATTCAACTTTTGTTGGTCTTCAAGATTGAACTTGAAGATGGAGATACAAGCTAGAAACAAATTAGAGGATATTGTTATACAGGTACAGGTGCAACTATTTATCTCCAAGTGGGAGATTGTTGAGTTGTGGAGCTAAAAGCTTCACTAAATGTGCAAATGTGGAGGTTGCTGGGTTACACAGTAACCAACATCGGTCAGAGCCAACCGACATTAGTTAGGGGTCGACTGACATCATTTATCTTCAGCTACATAGTAATCGACATCGATTATGGTTGGCTGGCATCGGTCAGATAGGAATCGACATCAATCACCTGTGCATTTCCAAAATTAGATAGCATTTCTAATTTTAGGAGAACAACTAGTTTGCATGTAAAGACTAATTTTAGTCTTAAGTCCACATTTCTAATTATTGTTTGTTTTGGGTTTTATTTAAGAGACCCATGGGGCTGTATTTTAATTTGTGTAGAAGAGCAAGATCAGTTGATCTACGGGTTAACAAGATCAAGGAGATCTGCAAGTGTGCCAAGGTGTAAGCAAGGTCAGTTAATTTGTAAGTGTGCAAGATCAAGAAGATCTATGGGGGTGTGTGTGTGCGTGCAAGATCAATTAGATTTGTGGGGTAGTAAGATCAAGTAGATCTAAAACACACAAGGAGTGAGCAAGATCAATTAGATCTGTAAGGTGCAAGATCAAGGAGATCTGCTAGAGGGAACAACTCAGGATTTGAGTTGGTTGTAATTGATTGAGAGAGAGAACTCTTAAGGGAGAATTATTGTACACCCAAAAGGTGTGGGAAGAATAGATTTATTCATTGTATTTCCTTTTGGAAGAGGTTAATATAGATTGTATTGTTTCTCGTATCTCCTATTCTTTGTTGTTTTTGATTTCTAGTTACTTATTACTTCTGGTTTAATTCCATGTTTAGTTGCTTATACAAAAGTAATCAATTGTAATCTAAGGAGGTCCTAACAAGTGATATCAGAGCTACTGTGTATACACTAACAACTAACATTAGTATGTTTTATGCTTTCTTCATTTTTTATTTCACCTGTTTATCTTCTTATTTTTTGAGTGCGCGTAAGATTTAAACCATTTATTGAATTTTTCATACTTCTTATCTTAAATTAGTATGACCAATTTAAGACCAATCTTTTACAATTTTGGTTTTATTTCATACCTCCCAACATGATTTAGTATAATTGATTGACTTAATTAATTTGTTTTTATTACCATTTGTGCCCTTTTACATACCTTCTATTTTATTACTTTGTTTGTCATACTTCTCAATATGATATTAGTATTATTTTACTTATTTTAATTTGGTGCAAAAATATTTGACATTGGTTTAAAAACAAATTCCTTTTTACTATCTTGTTTTCCTTCTCTTGGTTTTTTATACTTAGTCATTTATGATTATTACACATTTCCTAGCTTGAAATAGTGTGTAGTACATTTTCTTGATTGATTATATTTTTCCATGTCATTTTTGCCTATTTATTTTTAACCATCTAAGTGTCTTTCATAATGCTAGAAAAGAAACCACATCTCATATATTTCTTATAGCATATACAAAAAAGCTAAATACATGTGATAGAAAGAAATATATCATAAGCTTCCACAACCTCAACTAGAATAAATAATAATGACAACATATACATCCAACAACAATATACCAAAATAATTTATATATATCTCATGAATTTTATACAAAAAATTCAACCATATACAATGCCCTAGCTTTATGGCTGGGCCCCATCCTATCTATCTCTTGGCCTAGCCATGCTATCTACTGAGGTCTCAATATAAATCCTATAGATAATATGCTATAAGGAGGCACTCAAGATCTTAATCCCTTTACTTGTCCCTATAGGTGTGATTCCTGCATCTATGATTTTACTAGTTGGGTCTAGATCTTTGTCATCTACACTACTGTAGCTAGATGTATCACTCTCTCATATACTAGGGCTCACCATTCTTGTAGCTCCCATACACCCATAATTGATGGTGGTTGCATCCTCTCTCTCTACACCCATATCTACCTTGTTACCTCTCTAGCTAATCTAAACCATCTTGCTTGAGTTAGGGTAGATGGTACACTTAGATCCTTTAATGTCATGGGGTCATATGACTACAATGTCTAATCTAGGACATCATGGAGTGATCCCCTCATCAAGAACCCCATATCTCCTCCTCCTCCTCACCTACACCTAAAAAATCACACAATATGGATATTAGATCACTATTATATCTCATAATATATATCTTTCTTCCAAATAAAATATAAGCAATAATTTAAAATCTCTTTTCACCTATCTATGTCTCAACTATTATGGCCTTGCCATCTGTGTGACCACCTAACATAGTCTCCCCATCTGCGTGGCCTCCTAACACATCTTCTATAGGCAACATCCTCAACTCAAACCTAGATATCATGTCTCATGCTAGTCTCAACCTACATCTAAGTAGTATCTCTATCATCTCCTTTGGCTCACCTATGGGGTAATTTAGGATGGTAATAGTCTCCACTCTTTCCTCTATTTCCTACCTCCATCGATGTTGTGTCCTTAATGACCACTGCTCATATTGAATAGAGATGGTAGTGGTATATTTTGTATCTCTACCTTTGCATCCTTATCCTCTTTCTTAGCTCCTCTTTGTGCCCTACCAGTCCATGGTCACTCTCAATGTGGCCTCAATATCAACCTCACTATTAGTGGCTCTAATCCTCTCATCCATCATGGTTCCCTCACATGTTGAGCCCACTACTCAAGCATCAATATCAATGTTACTAGATGTGGTAGGCCCATTTTCCCTAGCACCCATGCCACTAGATGTGGTTCTCTCCACTATAAATAGTGTCCAATAACCTCTATCCTCTTTGTCATTGGTGTAAATATGTCCCAAATCACCCATGTAGATTTTATGTGCTTATATGGTTTCCACATGATGTCTATATGTCTCATTAACTACAACACTATCATGTGGGGCATGACCCACACTTCCTATTCCTCCCTCCATCTCTGAACCTAGGTAATCTATCATCGATCACATGGGGCAATCCCACTAGCTAGTATATAAGAAACCTCTCATATATCCAAGCTATCAACAATATGATCAACCCATGGTCCTCTACCCTTAAACTAGCATCTCATACATATCATGTACTATTTGGACCCAGATGATAGATCTTAGATCATATGGAATTTTCTCCTCCAAGATCATCCTACTCAATGCTACCATGAATAATGGAACCTTACCATCTAACTTGTGACATAACACGTACTATGTCATAAGGCCTATCATAGACTTTTGGATATCTAAAATTTATGATGTATATACATCAAACATACTCACTCTCCTAACTAGTAATATCATCTTTGAGCATATAACTCACATAGATAAGGTTCTCCTCTCCTCTAATCTATCTGATATCCCTACGATCACCTTCGCTCCTACTATAGGCAGCCCCAAAATGGTATGGACATACTCTAGCATGATATCCACCTCTACTGTATCCCCATCCACATCCCATCTGAAGGTGTTATTTAATCATTTCCAACAATTGAGTAACATGACTAATAAGTTAGCACTAAGGGGGATCCAACACATCTCTATTATCCCACTTAGACCTATGGATCCTAGTTTAGCCTTATCTCCATCTGATAACCTATATAACAAGTCTATTAACCATGCAACATCCATAAGTCTCTAAAATATTCATTATCCTTACACCCAAGAAACAACAAAGTATGTATCAATTCCTCCACATTATGCATATTCATAATACATTATTTTTACATTTTAAAGAAAAAACAAGCCTAAAATTACTTTATTTTATGCCCTTTAGATTACTTTTAGCCTTCTCAGTATTTCTTGATCTTACTTGATCATTTATGTTTTTCTATCTCTCCTTCAACCTTTTATACACTTTTTTGTATCATTCTATCCCTTTGGTCAAACTAGTTTGACCAAAATTTTCCTATCTTTTTGCTTGGTTGACTCAAAATCTAAGTCAACCCCTTTATTTTCCCTCCCTAGTGCTGAGTTTCCATTCTAGACCTTTTTGACCACCTGGTAACTCCAAAATAGGCCTTTAACCTACATATTGTATAAGGTTGACCCATACTAACTAGGTTAGCACTGTGGATTCTACTTATTTTCTAGCCTACTGAGTTGACTGGGTCAACCCAGTGCCTTTTGCCTATTGACCCCTTGCATTTTTTGAAAAAGTGCATTTTTTAAATTTTTGCCTAAACCTTCCAAACCCATTTCCTATCTTCCTATTTTCTACCCATAAAATCTAATTTTGCCTCATTTTGACATCTAGAAATTCTTAAAATCCAAAATTACTAAAAACACACTTAATTTAATATTTTTTTAAAAACTAGTTTGAGATTCTTAATTGCATACTTGTAGTTCACCTATTGCCACATCTAGAGCCTTTCCCTATATACTATGTCATCTCCTCACCATCCTAGCTTGTTTATCTCTAGATCTCTCTTTTTTCTCCTTTATAAATCAGAATAACAAATGATTTGTCTTTTACACTATTTAAAAACACCTTTTTTAACAATTCAAATCTTTCAATTAATGTCCTATAAATTCCTTATTTTGCTTCTATATTTGTTTCTGCTCATCCATTTTGTAAACCATAAAATTCATTAGATTCATGATGATGTAGAGATTATATTTTCCAATATCATATGCCTATATTCCATTTTTTTTGATTTTTGGCTATTTTTTGCACTAACATCTAGAGATTCATCTTGTGTTCTCTACATTGGACACCTTTAGTTTCTCTTGTAGTCTACTTTGTCAGGAATCTAGAACAACAAACAACTCTGATACCACTTGTCAGGAATCTAGAACAACAAACTGCTCTGATACCACTTTGTTAGGATTAAGAGCACAATTGATTACCTTGTATAAGCAACTAAACATGGAATTTAACCAGAAGTAATATGTAACTAGAATTCATAAATAACACAAAATATGAGAGACAATACCCAATTGTATTAATACTCTTCAAGAAGGAAATATACAATAAAGAAGATTCCACACTCTTGTTCCCACACCTCTAGGGCTCCCACACCTCTAGGGCATACAATAATCTCCCTCAAGAGTTCTCTCTCTCAATTATGGTCACAACAAACAACTCAAACATAGAGTTGTTGTTCACCTCCACCAGTTAGTAACAATACTACCAGTCCACCAAGTATTCAATGTATTCCAAGTTTGATTACACCACATACTCCAAGTAGATCTCACCTGATCTTGCTACCTATTGTGTTGCTAATCTCCCTGATCTTGCACACCTGTTGATTAACCTAGTTTTGCATGCCTGTAAACCTAGATCTCGCACACACACACACACACACACCTATAGATCAACTGACCTTACTTACCATGTAGATCTAACCTGATCTTGCTACACTGTAGATCAACCTTGGCCTTGCACACCTGTCGACCTAGATCATACACACCCGGAAGAACCCTTGTCCTTGCCTCACCAAGTCCTTATGATTCTCCCTTGGATAGAACTCTTCTAATTCTATAGAAGCCTTCTACTTCTACAACTTTACAATATAGCCCATGGGTCTCTTAAATAGATCCCATACAAACAATAATTAGACTTCTAATTACAATAATTAGAACCATAGCTCCAAGACTAAAATTAGTCTTTCACATGCAAACTAACTGTCCATCTAAAATTAGACCAATTTTAGAGACACATGCAAACACATGCACACATAGGCTATTGATGTCAGTTCTTATCTGACCAATGTTGGCTGACCCATAACTGACGTCGGTTACTATGAACATTGAAGATGACTGATGTCAGTTGATTAGACCGATGTCAGTTGCCTACAACTCAGCAACCTCTTCCATTTGCATCTTGGTGAAGCTTTTAGCTCCACAACCTAACAATCTCCCACTTGGAGATAAATAGCTGCATCTATACCTGTACCTATACATCGTCTAATTTATTTCCTAGCTTGTATCCCTCTTCAAGCTTAATCTTGAAGACCAACCACCACACATCCTATGGTGCTACTCTTGTCATCCAAGTAACTTGCCACATCCAATTCTACATACCCATGTAGAGAAGTCCCTGACCCTGCATAGCATGAATCCCTGCTACTAATCCCTCTCAGATACCTGAGAATCCACTGAACTACTCTCTAGTGCTTCTTTCCTAGATTGGCTACAAACTTACTAACAACACCCACTACTGGGGCAAAAATAGGTCTAGTACACATGTACTTAACCTCATCATGTGAATTGGGACACTGTTCTATGAACTGTCCATCCATAAGTGTGCTAACCGGTTCTGCATCTTGCATATCAAACCTCGCCACTACCTTATTCACATAATCATCTAGAGACAAAATCAACCTGTGATCTTCCCTATCTCTAGGAATACTCATGCCAAAGAATTTCACTTCTAAATCCTTCATGGCACACCATTGAACTAATTTTACCCTTAGCTTAGCAAAACCTTGCATGTATGAACCTACAACAAGCATATCATCCACATACAGTAATAGGATAATGTCATGACCATTATCCAACCTGGTAAAACAAACACAATGGTTATAATGGCATTGACTAAAGCCATGCTTTGTCATACACCCATCAAACCTATACCACTACCCTGGAGCTTGCTCAAGACCATATGACCTAGCCTTCTATCTCACATGTCCATTCTCTCTCTTCTTTAACCAAGGAATCCATTCATATTTTAGTGCTTTTATCCTGGCTGAAAACTCTACCAAATCTCCCATTTGGTTCTTTTCCAAAGAATTCATGCCATGCTCCCACTGTTTCCAAGATTCTACCTGCATTGCTTCTTCAAAAATTCTTAGTTCTTGACCATCAGTGAGCAACCTATTTAGGTAGTATAAAGAAGGTGAATAATGAATTTGAGGCTTACTTACCCTTTCAGTCCTCCACATGGGTGTTTGAGACTCCTTGATAGCTTGCTATTTGCCCAAAATCTATTTCCTGGTTGACCCTAGTTTGCACCCGACTGATGTTGAATCCACCTGATCACTGACGCCGATTCCTTGAATAACATCAATGTCCTCCTAATCGCTGATGTTAGTTTCCTAACCAATGCTGGTAGCCACCTGCCTAACACCACCAACTTTGGTTTGCACATGACCGATGTTGGTACCTAACTATTTGATGTCGGTTCCACCTGACTGACGCTGATAACTGTGTTTCCCTGTGAGTGATGAATTTTTACCTACGAGCTCACTTTGGATCAAAACCCTATCCAAACTGCCCTGCTTAGAGTTATTCACGACCCTCAGTTGATCTCTATCCATCATCTCCTCCATGAAAACCAAGGCTTTGTAGTTCTTAAGTTTGTCAAAGACATCTGACTTCCTCTTAAGAACATGCATCTCCTTCTTACTCATGTGACCAAGCCTACAAAGCCACGTCTTCATAATAAAAGGAGAATCAGTAATACAAGTAGGTAGATAAAGAGTACCTACTTTCTTACCACATGCTAATTCAAGTGCATCTGATGTGAGAGTTACTATGCATCTCTCATCACTCAACTTTCCTAAAGAAATTAGCCTCATCTTCAAGACTGGGACCTGCATGACCTTCTTCAACACCCATGTGTTGGCCATCTACAATTTCAGCTACACTTCCCCTTTTCCAATACTTTGACAAGGCTCACCAACCCCTAAATAAATCTTTCCAAAGTCTCTAAGGACATTAACATGGAAAAATACTCTATTTGGGGCTACATGGAAAGAGGCAATAGAATCTATAATCCAAGATTCTACTTTATCCAAGGAACATACAAGAGCATCCTATGCAACAATCCCTACAACATTTGCTTCTTCATTTCCTTCATGCTGATCTTCAACCAACCAACAATCTTTCTTTACCTGCTCTTTCTTTCCATAATTTCGTAATTGATCATTCTTGATTTTGAATTCCTCCATTCTTAGCTTACTTTATTCTACCATTGTGATACTCTCACTCAATTAGAAACCCCTAAGAGTGACCTATAATCAAACACAAACCTACTCTGAACCAGGCTCTGTGAACCTGCGACCCTAGCTCTGATACCACTTGTCAAGAATCTAGAATAACAAACAGCTCTGATACCACTTGTCAAGAATCTAGAATAGCAAACTGCTCTAATACCACTTTCTCAGGATTAGGAGCATAATTGATTACCTTGTATAAGCAACTAAACACAAAATTTAACCAGAAGTAATATGTAACTAGAATTCAAAAATAACACAGAATATGAGAGACAATACCCAATTGTATTAATACTCTTCTAGAAGGAAATATATAATAAAGAAGATGCAACACTCTTATTCCCACACCTTTAGGGCTCCCACACCTCTAGGGCATACAATAATCTCCCTTAAGAGTTCTCTCTCTCAATTACAGTCACAACAAACAACTCAAACACAAAGTTGTTGTTCACCTCCACCAGTCAGTAACAATACTGCCAGTCCACCAAGTACTCAACGTACTCCAAGTCTGAGTACACCATGTACTCCATGTAGATCTCACCTGATATTGCTACCTATTGTGTTGCTGATCTCCCTAATCTTACACACCTGCTCATTAACCTAGTTTTGCATGCCTGTAAACCTAGATCTTGCACACACACACACACTTGTAGATTAACCGACCTTACTTACCATGTAGATCTAACCTGATATTGCTACACCATAGATCAACCTGGCCTTACACACCTGCCAACCTAGATCATACAAACTTGAAAGAACCCTTGTCCTTGCCTCACCAAATCCTTATGATTATCCCTTGGATAGAACCCTTCTGATTCTATAGAAGCCTTCTGGTTCTACAACTTTACAATACAACTCATGGGTCTCTTAAATAGATCCCTTACAAACAATAATTAGACTTCTAATTACAATAATTAGAATCACAACTCCAAGACTAAAATTAGTCTTTCACATGCAACCTAACTGTCTATCTAAAATTAGACCAATTCCAGAGATGCATGCAAATGCATGCACACACAGGCTGTCGACGTTGATTCCTATCATACCGATGTCAGCTGACCCATAACTGACATCGGTTACTATGAAAACTGAAGATGATTGATGTTGGTTGATTAGACCAATGTCAGTTGCCTGCAACTCAACAACCTCCTCCATTTGCATCCTGGTGAAGCTTTTAGCTCCACAACCTAACATACTTATTTATCTACAACACTAAGGTAAGTAAAGGTATGCATTTTTAAATTTTGTCCTTTCCTTTATCTTATTTTATACTTACTACACTTTACTTAACATCAACATTATATGTTATCATGTTTTATCTTGAATCACTATCCTATATTATACTTATGTGACACATGATGAGCTTCAAGTGGGGCATATATATACACATTATATTTTCAAACTTTTATTAATTACTGAAACTTTGTATCTTTTAATAACCTATCAAGTCTTAATCTCTCTGAGTGCATGCCTTAAGGGGTGCATTAGAAAGGGATGGGTAGACTATTGGTGCTTCATAAGATTGTTGTCCCTTTTACCACTTTCCATCTACATACTTGTATCCTAACATAATTTACCCTAAGCTTATTATTCTCAGTCCTACCTCCTCTAGTCTTTTTCCTCTTTCCATCCTCCTTTTCTTGCCTTAACACCCTTTTGGATAGTCAACTATATTGGGTCAATTGGGTTAACCTAGTATAGTTTAAGGGTATTTATTACATTCTTAACATGTTAGCCTTTCAGTCGACCTAGCTTAGACCTACTGATTTATCCCCAAAAACACACTGGGTAGACTAGGTCGACCCTATACAATGAATGTTATCGAGAGGATTTAGGGAAAGATCCATTTATATATACAAGTTCAATTCCCACCTTTTCATAATATAATAATTAGTAACAAAGAAGTGCAAATAAACATCTACTTATTGACCATTCTACTTGAGGAATGAAGTTTAGGGTTCCATACTTTCTTTGGAGATGGGGATATTGTCTTCTAGAGAAGTATTTTGAATGCTGAGATAGGTTGTGTAGCCTAGAGCTGATTTATCTTGGTAATCCTTACATACCACAACCATCTCTTGTAAATTACCTTGGCTAAAGGAGAGATTGAGGCTCGATGGAATCATCTTCAAAGGAAAGTATTCCTAACTTTATTTATCTTTTGTAAGAGTAGATAGATAATGCATTTATATTCTTCTCCCATGTATTAGGATTTTGTATACATTGACATGCGTATATGTCTTCTAATACATGTTTAGTTTAGTTTGTTTTATTGATTCTAACCCTGACTTTGTGCCATAAGCTTTGGTGTGCACTAGATTAGATTTAATTTCTTGTTATTAGAATAAGTGAAATATTTTAAAACTTATGACTCCATTAGGAGGGTTGTGTGATTGTGTTAGACTGTAGGCTTTGTAACCCTTCCTAACATGATGTGTTTTAGCAAGTGATCCCCTAATCGAGTCTAATGGATCCCCATATTGGCCATACTTCTGCTTAACAAGTGTATCCCCAATTAGAAGTATAGGTATGCTCTATCTTCTCCAAGCTAGGATTGATTTATAGACATGATAAATTTATGATTACATATAGATAACATTTGTAGTGCATCTTATACTATTTCACCAAGATCTAATGCTGCTACATCAATAAATTTAATTGGTGACCCTAATTATTTAAGCTAAGCTTAAGATGATGCCACCTCACTAGGTCTCCTTTCTTTAGTTCCCTATTCAATTTATGCCCAAAACTTTTGGATCTTAGTTTATGATTATGGATATGTGGGAAGAGGTCTAGAGGATTGACCCACCATCAAATGGTATTGCCTTGGATTGAGTTGCCATATATCATCATTCCCTTTATGATTTCTCATCAATATGGCCTTTGGGTTGATGTTCTACTTTTTTAATCTTACCAAGATCTTGGTGAAGGATGATACCTTTGTGTAGATTGATTCATAGACACTAGGAGGATGTTCACATGTCACACTTATAATTTTTTCTTTCAAGTGCCCCACTACCCTTCCTTGGGTATCCCATTATCTGAGTTCATCATCTTGTAGTTTGAAAGTGGATTTATGTCTAGAAGTAGCCTTAATATTACCCCATTATTAAAATATATTCCTACCAATGGTCATGGGTAGGGTATGTAATAGTCCCTTCCTCTTTCTTTTACACACACCATCTATACCAATGCATATCTAGTATGATACCTCTTGCTTGGATAACTTGTTTAGTACATAGATTGGTAGCCTAATTATGGTGCTTTGGATCCCCTCAATCCTGATGATTGTGTAATCTAGATAAAACCATGTCATCAATGGATTCAATTTAATTTTTGACCAAATGAATATCTCTTACCATTGGGTTTTTATTTATGGCCTTAGTTAAGGATGGATAGACATAGTCATAGATGAAATGAATGTGGTTCTTGTACTTGAATATGTGTACCTTTGAGTAGAATTGGTACTTTCTATGCCCCTCAAGCGACTATCCTCTAAAGTTAGGGATATTGGTAGTGTAAAGGAGGGCATATAATAGGTAGGACATCATGTAGAATTGGTCTTAATCATTTTCATGATTGCAAAAATATACCTACACAAACATGTGTTAATAACCTTGCCAATGGGAGGGGTGAGTTCCTTCTCAACCATAAAATATACCAAGGGTACCCATATTTTGTCAACATAAGTGGTGGTGGGATTTATAGATAACATATTCACTAAATTCATAATTATTCTGATCCTAGGTTATAATTGGATAATAGGGATGTTGTTATTAAGATCAAAGAAGACTTGATTTTCAGAGTATAACCATAGAGTGAGGATAATTTTTAGGTCATTATTCTTGGCCCATTCATTGATTATGGATACATCTACTTGGGGCTTTGGAAACTTATAATATTTCTCAAAAGTAATTGGAGAAATATAAGATATACTTTTATGAGTATGTTCATTGACCAATGTGCCCTTTTCAATCTTATAATCTTTGAAAATAGGGGAGAAAACATATATATGGTGAAGTACTTCTAGTTTTTCCACAACATGATGAAGGCTTATCATTTAAATGGAAACCAAGTCATAGTACTTCCTCTTGACTAACATGTTCTTCTCATCTTCCTTGGTGATGGTAGGTAGTTCCTCAATCATCCAAAAAATCTTAGACCAATTATTGTCTCTCATGTTTAAAGCTTCTACATTAAATTTTGTGTCCTTGAATATTGTGTGCTCTATGTCTAAGGTAAAATAGATATTTTCACCTTATCTAGATTATTTTATTGCTACCATGGCTATGATTTTGTTCAAATTTCTCACTGGTTGTCTACATCTTGATCCTAGACTCAATTGCACTCGCTCAAATGATGATTTAATCTCCCAAACATAATTATGATGATTTCTAGATTAAATTAGGGATTTTGTAGACATTAGGGTTCTTTTATAGGTCTTTTAAGAGCTTTAATGGTAGTGGCTATTTTCACTTAAGTGAGTTTGTGCCTTAGATTTCATTTAGATCCTTGTATTTATACTTTTACCTTCATGAGCCCATAAAATCTTCAAATTTGTCATTTTATGTCTATGTGTCATCACCATGGCATATATATGGAATTTTAACAACAAAATTGCTCATTAATGTTTAAAAATTGACTATTACCTATGAATTTAGATCCAAGAAGCTATCTTAAAATTAACATCCTTGTGATCATCATTTGATGCCCACATGCATGTCTTTAACATGTGTGTGACCCTCAATTTTAAATGCATTATTGAGGATATTTACTATCTTAAAATTTATGTCCTCGTAACCATCATTTGACATTCACATGAATGTCATTAATGAGAATATGACCATTAATTTTAAACATGTCTTTACAAATTTTTGCCCAGCTTGACATTTATCCCTTCCTTTTTTGTTCTTTTTTCTACGTGTACCACTTGGTGACTACTCAATGCTTCTATTCCCTTTGAAAAGTATACAGTGATATCACACCATTGGATCATATAGGTATGAATAAATGTAGACTATTGATCTTTAAAAGGTACATGGGCTTTAATGATTACTAGGCTCTAAGTTTGTGCCACTTGGTAATCTTACATGCCTTCTAACCTTTGCACCTTGTTAATCCTACCAATTCACACATTTTTTCCATGTGGTAGTCTCACATTAACTCAAAGATCTATTGAATAGTCTTAAACTGATATACTCTGTTGATCTAGATTTGTATGCTTGAATGCATATCTTAGATCTTTGGTAAGATGCTTGATGTTTAAACTATGGTCCATGGGTTGAATTTTTAACTTTGATATCAATTTGTTGGATCAAATTCATCTGATTGAACATGATTCATTGATCATGATCTGATCAATTAAATGTGATTGGTTCCTATATAAAAAGGAGATTGAGTAAGCCCAGGAATATATAATTTTGACCAAGTCTTAGACTTTTTATATGAATAAATATTAATGAATTTTAGTCTAAGGTATTTAAGCTAAGTTATAAATATGATAAAAGGACCTTGTGCTAGGTAAGCATAAATCCTAATCTTGAAACATGACAAAAGGGACCCTTTGAATATTAAATTCATAACATAATATTTTAGCCTAAGGTTTTATTATATTAATAAATATTATTAAAACCTTTTGATAAAAACTTTGGTTAAGTCTATGTCATAAAAAGGTGGTGACCCATTTTGATCTCATGCTATTGGATCTTGGTGATTCCAAGTAATGTAGATCATCGATCTCAATCTGTGGGATTGAGAGAGATTGATTCTATGGATTAAAGTCTTTGATTTATTAGGATAATCTTGCACCATCCAATTAACTTCACCTAAGTAAATGTGGGTCATTGATCCTATAAATGAACATAGTTTTAAGTTAGGACTCAGAGACATATGGAACTTAGGATGAAGTCTTAGGACTAAGGTCTTTTTTATGTTAATAAACATGAATAGGACTTTAGGACTAAGATTTTAGTCTAAGTTATAATAAAAGGACCATGTATTATTCAGACCAAGCTTAGGAATATAATAAAATGACTCTGCAATTATAAGGTTAGACCATGCTAAGGTGAAAAGGAGAAAGGGAATTGGGAGATAAAGGGGACCAAGCATATACTTTTTATACTAAGGTTAGGTTGTGTTTAAAAACATGACCAAGCCTTAACATAAAAATTACACTAAGTCCATATCATTTTTTAAGTGTTCTCACTAATTTTGAATTTATTACAAAAAATATATATGCTAGGGTTTATTGAATGAGGGTTTCAAGAAGATTTAAACATGGATTTAACTTAACTTTCTACAGATCAAAGGGTAGTAGAAGACCAAATTGAGATAAAACCATAAAACTATGAACCTCGAACATTGTCTATTCAAAATGAACCCTATTAGACCTATAACCTAAAATAAGAAGATCCACTATTAGCAAACTTAGATAAGGTTAAATTAGATCCATTAATAAATAAGCCAACCAAATCATGGTATGTATGATATTAAAATACATATAATGTGTAAACATGTTAGTGACACTCTGATCAACTAACTTTTCAATTATAAGGTACAAATTTATATAATTTGACACAAGGGTCCCCATTTTTTAGAAAAATGGGGGTATGTTGACCTCAAAAATTAGGTATAAAAAACTTACATAATTGGTCACCCCCAGTGGGTGCCTTTCCTTTCAATTCTTAAAATCTCAAAAATCTAGCTTTTTATAGTTCTTCTTCATCTACTTTTCCCATTGACTCGCCTTATACCAAGGGTTGTGTCTACTCACTTGGTCCCTATGTATACTACACCTAGGGATTTCTTACCTTGGAATTTATCTTATATAATATAGTTGTCTTCTCAATAGAAAGATAAACCACTTGTTGTGTAGTAAGATATACTATCACACTAGTTGTAGTTTCCAAAGTTTCCATGGTGGGTTTAAGCTCTTCTGAATCATAGGATTCTATAAAAATAAGCTCCTTTTGCTTCTCAATAGAGCTATCCTTTGTATGAACTATTTATTTTATATTTTCCTATTTTATTTCCTCATTTCAACCATGAGAACTTGAACTTGAGGAGTTTCTTCTTATCTTTGTGTTGCAACAACTAAAGTTTCCCCTTCACCTTGTTTGTGCCCTATAGCCGTCATCATGGTGGGTGGATTTTGGGGATATTGAATTTGATCCTATAGTTTATAGAAAGGTATATTATTCCAAAAATATAAAGAGGTCCATCCTCCTAGTGGTGGAATTTTTTACTGTGCTTTCTCAAGTGTGATGAAAGGATTTACTTGAATTACCTTGAGTAAGTTTTCATTTATTCCAACTATTCTTACCCTTTTTAAGACTTCAAAATCATATTTTTCATTGATAAAAATGAAATAAAGGTCATAGGGCTCATTATTATAGTAAATAATTATATTATGAACATGTTGTTTTAATTAATTTAACATGGGGGTCCCAATATATATGGGGTAAGGTAGCTAAGGCATAAGCTTTCCTAGCATTGCTAGCTTCCTTGAAATGCCTGCATAAGGTGTAACACATCCTCTCAATTATGAAATGGGAGCCATGAAATGTGTTATTATTTATTTTGGTTAACTCTTAATCAAGCCCCTTCCATAACTAAGGGGTAATTTATTGCTCAGCTATCTTGTCAAGGATGTATTTTAAGAGGCTTAGAGGATCGACCCTATACCCAATAAGCATTATCATGATGTAACTTGGATATAAATAGTATTCACCCCAAAACATGAGTTAATTGGTCATATTTTTAGATATTATAGGCATAGGTTATTGATAAACTTTACTCCAAACCTGAGGATACAAATCTTCTACAATCCTAGATATATTCCTTGTATATGCATAAATTTGAACAAATAAATAAACATCACAAATTATGTTTTTGATATATTAAATATTTGGGTCATATAAATCCAAATTGTGTCTATAGATGGTACCCATTACATCATCAATAAGTTATAATATCATTTAAAGATTTCCTCCTTTTGGCCTCTTATATTTATGCAATATTAGTTCATGCAATCAGGCACTGCTGATCTCTCCCAATGCAAAGGTGCATTCCAAGGTGATTAATAGGTTGAGAAATGGTACCCATTATAAATGAAAGAAGTGGATGGTTAGGTAACAATATAGGTGGTTCAAAATTGACACACAAAAATGGAATCCCATACAAAATTTGGTGATAGGCACAATATTTTTATCCTTGAGTGAAAAGTTTTATCCAGGGAGAAGTCATTTCATCACTATATTTTTTATGTTATTACTCTTCCTCCAAAAGGATACACTATGAAAATCAAATATGGTATATGGGATTATAAAGTGTAAATACCTTTAAAATTATTCCCCTAATATGTAGGCAATGATGGTATTGTTATTGATGTAGTGGAGGAAACTATCATCTATAATCCTTCCTTCAAAGAACAAGTCATGCATCAAGTCAATACATGGCATGACCTCAAGTTTGGAAGAAACATAGTGAAGTGATTTTTTATTGAATGGAAGAAGTTCAAATACTATCTATCATTCTTTTAGAGTGTCTTCTTCCTCTAGTAAAATGGTTCAATGGTTTTTATATCCTCCCATAGAGCCAAATAATTATTGTAGGTACCAAAAAATATAGAGGCATCAAAAACTATATCCATATACTCCATTGAATCCTTGATAGGAAATCTAGATGGTGCTTAGGCTCCCTTGTATGCTCTAGATGAATACACCATTATTATTTTTTAGTGTTGACAAAATTCTATCTCAATGTAATGGTATTTTGGCACTTTCCTATTCAAATTTCAACTTAATTAAATGTAACTAGGGATTAAATTATTAGAGGGAAGTATACGCTTGAGATCATTGACAGTCAATGGATGTGAAGTTGGTTACTAGCTTGATGTTATAGCCTTTTAACATTCAAGTTTAGTTCATGTGTCATTAGTCACCACTATCTCCAAGCTTATCATCTTCATTTGATTCTAAATTGACCACCTTGGCATAGTGAGAATTCCATATATGATGCTTACTCATTTGGGGGGGTGCCATAATACTACTCTTTTTTGACACCTATCAATCTGTTGTTTAGTATAACATCAGTGTTTGTGTTTGTTTTGAATCATTTGATTTTATGAGCCTAGAGTTTTGAATGAATGACCCTGAATACCAAAATATTCTTTGAAGAGTTTCATGAAACTTTTCTTGAAATCCAAAATGCTAAACACTTTTATTGAAGAATAAATTATCATTTGGGAAGATTTATCTGAGAAAGTTTTTAAATGAAAGTTCTAAATAAAAGTTATCAAAATAAAAATTTCTAAAGATAAAGTTGTTAGATACCAAAATCCTAAACAAAAATTCCCAAATAAAAGTTGTCAAACAAATGTATTTAAAGAATAAGTTACCTACAAGAAAGTTACTAAATAGAAAAGTTCTAAACAAAAGATTCCAGCTAGAAAGTTTCCAAATTAAAAGATCTATAAGGCCAAAATGCTAAAGACCAAAATACTGAAAGAAAATTACTGAAGATCCAAATGTGGAATGAAAACTATCAAAGACCAAATTGTTGATAATTCTAAATAAGTAAATCCAAATACTAATAATTTTGAAGCTCTATAATATGTAATAAGATTCCCAAAATTTTCATTAATATATTAGTTCAAATAAATCATTCCAATAAAAAATGGATTGCAAAAGGAAAATAGATGTAACAAAAGGTGATTTAATGCCAAAAAATTCTACAACTTTCCATAGATAATAAACTAGGCTAAACATGCATGTAAAACCCTATAATGAACAAGCCTTATGAAAACAAAATGGATCCCCACTTTTCCTTCAATAATGAAAGATTGGGTGTGTTGAATAAAATAAATTATGACTCATACGGGTGAATACTCTTAAGTTTTCAATAACCCAAAATCCACGGTTTCACAATCCCAATATCAACCGTAAACCATGATATAAAAGAAATGATTAAATCAGAAACATGAAAGGGAATCTTAGAAATTCTCTGAAACATACTTGACATAATTTGATCGTAACTTGGACTAATGTGCCAAAGTGATATCCTTTACTCCTTGTCAAAGAATTTTAGCAAAGAGATGGGATGAGTTGTAGGTTTCATTCTAACTAGGCATTAAGTCAACATAAATTTTTAGAGCTTAGGCATTACTTTGATACCAAATAGGCATCCATATCCATAAAAGAGATACCTTTGATCACCCTTCCTCCCTTCCTTCATAATTTTTCATGATGTCTAATACATTGATCTTATTTCATCATGTAGGATTTTTATCCCTTTTGATTTTCTTTTAGACTTTTGGATTATTCTCATTTTCTTTTCTTTTTATTTTTGAATGAAATAAATAAAAAGGTGACCACCATTAGTTGGTGTTGGTAATATTTGGTTCATTATAATGTCCATATCAACTTCATTGATATCAATAGTTATTAGCTCAAACAAGTATTAAAATTTAATGTGTATTTGATCCATGAAGATAATAAAAACTTTCTAAATTTATATGGAGCTATCAGAATAGATTTTATGTACCTTATAAAATTAAGTGTTTTATAACATTATCATGGTTAACTCTCTCATTGCTTACCTAGATTAGGAATTCTAGTGTACAAGGTTTAACACCCACTGATCCAAGTTGAATTCAAAACACAGATTTAGGACACCACTCAAATAAGTTGTTAATTAGTTATACTAGGAGTGATTAGTTATATTTACATGAAAACAAAAGGAAAAATATTATAGAAAGTATGAAACTACCTAAAATAAACAATAAATTAGACTAAGTAAAGCAATATACAAAAATCAAGAATGACTAATCTAGAAAGCATAAACTATTCTAATAAAGACAAATAATTGAAAGTAGGAAACCAACTAATAAAACAAATCTAATCTACCCCTACCTTTATTGGACACTTATTTTTACTCATAGACATCTCCAATTGTAGTATTCATGAAATAATGCTTCAAAAACTATCCCTTGATCAGATATGTTAATTTTTTACCTTGGAGGTCCTTTAAATAGAAATCATTATTACCTAGGATCTTAGATATCTTATAAGGTCCTATCCATAGTGGGGTGAACTTATCATCTATCATTTATTTTTATGGGCTTTATCCCATAGGAGCACTAGGTCATAAGTATTGAATGATTTAGATTTTTATCTTTTATCAGACCATCTTTTGATGACCTTTTTATGCCTAGAAAAGTTTTGCAGGGATTTAGTTCTGGAGTCTTCCATTTATATGATATCTAATAATTTGTAATCTATCCTCTCATTAAGTTTTATGTATTCTTGTATGAACTAATATGTTAAAAACTTAATCATGATTAGGAATACTAGTTGCCTCCTATAGACTACCAAATATAGTGAGTCTTTAAGATCATACTTGTACCAAGTTTAATCTATCCATAGTGTGCATTTAAATAAAATATTCCACTCTCTAAATTTATTTATAGCCGATTTCTTGATAACATTAATGAATTCATTGTTAGTTGATTTATTCAATTCATTACCTTATGGGTAGTGATTAGAGGATGATATAATGGTGATATGATTGTCATGGGCCCATTTGATAAATTTATCTAATTATAATGTTATCCCATTATCTAAAACCAATGAAATAAGAGTACCAAACCTAGTCATAATATGCTCCTTAAATAAATTGATCACATCATGTGGTCTCAAATTCTTGGTGGTTGCTTCTCTAGTCCATCTGGTGCAATAATTTGTAGTAGTAAGCACAAATTTATTCCCAACTAAAGAGTTTGAGTTGATAATAGCAATGAAATATAAGCCCCATTGGGAAAACAACTTACCCTCGATCACAGGTTATAGTGGGATTACTATGTGCACCTCTCTTTTTACTAAAACCTAGCATTTATGGCACATCTTTATGTGGGAGTGAGTGTACTTGAATACTGTTGGCCAATAATAACCCATTTAGAGGATTTTATGAGCTTTAGTATTGCCAAATGAATGACCACTACCAATATTTTGATGCAGGTTTTCTGTAATCTCTTAGGGTTAATCACATGATACACATCTCAATAGATGCCTTCATAGTTCTTACTATAGATAATTTATTTCTTAATCATATAATGAGTAGATTTGAGCTTCAAATATATCTTTTGCTCCCTTTTAAATTATTGGGTACATATTCTAGTGAGTAATAATTGAATGATATCTAAATACCATTCTTATTTAAAAACTTATGTTTGGTAGACTTCTTTAATGGAGATATATGGGTCTGATTCAGTCATCAACTAAAAAATACCTTGTCCTCTGATGACCTTGGCAAGTTTAATCTCAATGTTAAACTCTTTTAATTTCACCATCCATTTTTCCCTATTCTCTCCCAACTCATTCTGTCCTAACATAATATTGACAATAAGATCTAGTATAATAACAATGGTCTTGTTCCTAAGAATGTAGTGTCAGAACTTGTTTACCACTTTGATAAGGGAAAAGATATGATTTTCAATTAGGTAATATTTAATCTTTTCATCTTTTAAGTTCATGCTCATGAAAGTGATAATATGTTCACTTTCCTTCTTTTGTATGAGTAAATCAACAATTTTATGTTTTGAAGCAAATGAGTGCAAGAAGATATCCTTAGTGAAATTTGGGATTACCAATGTTAGGGCCTATGATATAACCTTTTTTATGTATTGGAAATAATTCTTGGCTTTAGGTGTCCAATCCACTTTGGCATCTTGTTTAAGCATTGCGTTTAGAGGTTTGATAATTTTTACAAATCCTGATATAAATTTTATTACAAAATTAATCTTTTCAAATAAGGACTTAAGCTCCTTTTTACTATTTGGGAACATTATTTTTGAAATTACCTAAATTACATTTGGGTCAAGGGTGATCCCATATTTGGTGATAATATGGCCCAATAACTTGCCTTCAATAATATTGAATATAATCTTTTTGGGGTTCAATGAGATACCAAATTTCCTACATCTTTCAAAGATGGACTAAATATGGTCTATGCGATCAACCCTATTTTTTGAGAAAATGGTGATGTCATCCATGTATATGATTATGCATGTACCTTTAGCCCTTGGAATGCATGATCCATGGCTCTTTTAAAAGTAGCTCCTACATTGATCAGGCCAAATGACATCCATTTATATGCATAAGTTCCCCACTTTGTGGTAAATGTAGTTTTCATTCTATCCTATGATTCAATTAGTAATTGATTATATCCTAAAAATCCATATAAGAAAGACATAATTTTGAAACTACTCAATGTATGGATCACCTTATTTAATGAGGGCATATGATAGTTATCTTTCTCAAAATCTTTGTTAAGATTCTTGAAATTCACACAGAGTCTAATTTTACCATTCTTTTTTCTGACTAGAACTAAATTAGCCATCCAAGTTAAATGCATGATATGAAATATTATCCTAGCACTTAGCAACTTCTTTACCTCCTTCTAGATTAAAGGTTTTAGGATAGGATTAACTAGTCTATATCTCTACCTGAATGGTTTATGATATGGCTTGAGTGGAATTGTATGGGTGATGACCCTAGGATTAAAGATACTCAAATCATCATAGGTACATGCAATCATGTATTTATATCTAATGATTAGGTCCTTGACCCTTTTTATCTCTTTTGGAGTGTAGTATAAACCAATATTGACAAGATGTAAGTTTATTTCATCACCCAAATTCTGTAAGCTGAACTCAGATTCATTAACCTTGAGATCCATTTATTGTTGGGACTGAGTATCTATATCAAAAAATCTTTTCAAAGTGACCAATCATAGTGGAAGGTGATCTTCCTTTAGTTGGATGATATTTTCTTCATCTAATTCCTTGTTTCATAGATAGATTTTGGTCTTATCATCAATTATTTGGGAATCGAATTGTCTTGAATTGGTCAAAAATTAGATGATCTATTGATCATCATCAAACACATAAAAATTCTCAATATTGTCTGATACTAATGGACAAAGTACCATTTCAATGGAAATATTATGAACTTTTGACTCTATAGGGGTGCCAAATTTACTTCTAAAGTGGCCAACAAATCAACAACTTGGTTTTGCTCTCTTGGAATGGCCACTATGTTGAAAGCCTTAAATTATTTGATTAAATCTAAGGCTCTGTGTTTGTATCTCTTTAAGTATGACAACTTACATTGATATTTTTTATGACCTAGTTGATCACCAGTTATGAGTCTCCATATACTAGTAATTCTTTGACATCAGTATTAAGAGTGAATTATAATCCCAAATTTAGGGCTTCATATTTTACTCTATTACTGGTACAGGGGAATCAAAGATTATATGTCCCAAGGTACTTATTCCATTATGGATCAACCAATTAAATACCAACACCTGATCCTTGCTTAGATCTTATTTTATTGAAATGGAGGGTCCATAATTTTGAAGGGCCCTACACTTCATGTTTTATAGTAAATGTATATATTTCAAGACTAGGATATTTGTAACTTCTTCATTAGTAGTATTGTACCTATAATAGGGTGCTTCATCCTTGGCTCTGAATATATTCTTATTTTGTTGTAAATTCCTCTCTATGTCAGCCAAATGTGAGAGAGTATGTGGAAAGATACCCTTTGAGCATCCTTGACCAATTCTACTCAATATTAGACCATAGCCTTCAGGAATATATACGACTAGTATGTCGATAGTCATCTACACCAGTCATCTACACATGAGGTTATAATGTAACCTAGATGCATACGTAATTATGTTATCCTATCATATTTAATACTATTTTATCTAGATATTAAACAATCCTCTTGGATAGACTTGGGATTTAACCTAAATTTTAGAAAATGGAGGTTGGCATCATAGTATCTGAAGCTTTAGAACCCAACAAACAATTATGCACATTTTTTCCAAATGATTGAATGGTTATCAATAAAGGGGGAATCTTAGGATTTATTTTATATATGACATTTATGTTGGCCATTTTGGCCTTTTCTATAATACACCTCCCTATGATAGACTTTCATAAAATCTCCTTATGTTAAGTGATTCAAGCTAATTCATGGAGAGTGATATTAGCCTTATTATTTTTCATATCTTCAACAATATTATATCCTCCCTTATTTTATTCTTATCTCTACTAAGGCTGATCATTCCTTTTTTGGGGAGGAGGATTATTATCAGCTTTAGGATTTAGGGGAATAATTGTATTATCAAGAGTAGAAGTGGTGATAGGTTGTCATTTCCTCAAATTGTAATTATTACTATTAAACTATTTAAATGCTTATACTTAATTAGATTATCCTCTAAGACATTGTCATATTCACTAAGGAAGGTAAACTCATAAGTTTCAAAGAACATAGCTAAAATTGAGGGGCTAAATTTGTGAGGGAGGTTTGGGGGATTCATCATTTGATCCTATCTGACCATTTCCCTTTGGAAAATTTCAAATGTTGCACAGAACTCCACATAATCAAATTCCCTATGCTATGATATGTTATGAACTCTATACAAATCAGACAAGGCTATCTCCATGATATTGAATTTTGGAAGCTTAGTGGACTGTTATTCTTTTATATTTTTAGTGGGTCTATTGAAGGGCTTGTTATATCTTAGAAAGTTTGAATTCTAGTTACAATTCTGAATGGTGGTATTTTCCAACCTTTTTTGTATATTCAAGAAGTTATTCTAATTTTGGACCATTCTTTGTATAGAATCCAATTCAAATTTGATGGAATCTACACCCTAAGTGTTTGCTATGTTGGAATGATTTATATGTTGGTGTTATTGGTTCTATTGATGGCTAGTCATTTATGCCTGATTATTCAAGAAACTATAATTCTAATCTTTTACTTACTATGGCATGGGAGGAATAGTGTAAAAATAATTTTGATTTAATGCATGGACATTTTGATTAACATGTAGAATTAGATTTAAATATGTAAAACCATAATTGAACATTTCACCCCTTAACATCTAAGTATTGAGCTATGGATTGAGTTGATTATTAATGTTGATAGCTTATTTATATTCTAAAGCTAAGTATTGGTGATGATATCTCTCTTTATAAATACTACAATGATAAGATATATAACATTCTTATAAATCTTGAGTGTTATATCTACTTCTAGTTTATATGCAATATTCAACCAAGTGTACATCTTATGAAACCTTATATTAAAGGCTTTTATTGACTCATTGGGCTTCCTCTTCATGCGAGTGAAATGATGATACACCAAACTTGGATTAATAAATTACCCAAATTATGCAAGGAAAGTATTTTAACATGCATTCCATGAGGTGATGTAATTTTATTCCAAGTTAAGATACAAATCATAAGCATAATCCTATAGAGTGAATAAGAAAAGTCTACATGTAACATCCTTATTTTTGACATTCATTAATCTCAGAGTAGCATTAAAGATTTAATATTCTCCTATGTTGTCCTCCCACTTGATGGGGGAATTTAGGAAAATATTTCTATGGGTTCCTTGGTAAATTATGTTGATCTCCAAGATTGGAAATAATAGATCTGACTAACTAAGGTTGAGTCATAGGATGGTTGATGAATGAGCCATTTCTCACTGGGGAAGATGTCTTGGCTTAGTGTATCTTTAGGGTGATCAATATTAGTCTATGCCTCCTATGATTTAAAAAATATGAAATCAAAAGGTTATCTTGGTCCCTATACCTTGTTATTCTTCTAATAATTTCTAATGTAACTCTATGTAGTGATTAACTTATACTATTGAGAAAACACACAAGTTTCCCTCCTTCTAGCATAAGCTTTTATTTCTATTAATGTGGGTTTTATACACACAAAAAAACTTGAATAAGGTATCCTCTAACATTTTAATATCTCTATAAAAATGAATTTTCACTCCAAGGCATAATTTGCAAGTATTTAGTTAAAACAACCAGTTAGTGGAATAGTAGATTGAGCATGTAGGTAATTTAACTAGGTATATGGATGGATATGTGAAATATAAAATAAATCAAATACTAAGTGAGTTGGGTAGGTGGAAAATTTATCTATTATGAATATATAAAAAAATAAAATCAAAAAAGAGGGGAAGGTAAAATAAGAAATAAAGTCATGTGTTCTCAAAAAGTCACTTCCAAGACTATTTCTTTAGTGGATGAGTATCTCCAAAATAAATGTTTATCATTTTCAACTACTGCACACTCATAAACAAACACAGCTAACTAGTCTAAGGAAGTAGGTATAGGAAACTTAGTGGTCTAAACTAAAGTTTACTCTCTTTAGAGTAGATATTTCACACCCTTAGTTGAGATATTATAGCTTAGACCAAGAATGTATCTAGAGTAACCACATCACACACCTAGAAGACTATACTAAAATGAAATACTCCTACACACCTTATAATATCAATGTAATCTAAAATAATTTCTTAAAATTAATGAAATTTACTAACTTTTAATAAATTTTACATATCAATGATTAGTACACATAAATGATAACAACCATGATTATCTATAGCATTTTCACACTTCAAAATTACTGAATTGACATAGACAAAGAAGCTAAAATCTCAATAACATAGAAAAGGGAGAAGAGAGAACTAACACAGTTGCATTAAAATCAATGACTCAATTTATTCCTATATTGATTAAAACTCTAACCCTTTTAATGAGGGTTTTACGTGTATTTAAAGACTTAGGGAAGGGGCTGACTCATCCTTCAAGTGTATTAAATTTTTAGATTACGTTAGAATAAAAAAGAACTTAAGTTCTACTTTAACTTTACAAAATTGCATGTTAAAAATTATAGATTACAATAGTTATGCATTGTGTGCATGCTATAAAAAAAATTTAAGCTAAGTATAACATGAATGTAATGAAGCATAACTAATTGTAGTTATTTTAAATGAATCCAATATGTAAAATTACATACATGATTGATATCAAAATATCTATGATTTGGTCATAACTAGAGTCTAGGTGACTGGACTAGTACATGGAGTGGAGATAAACGTATTCTTTGCCCTTAATATGCTCATATCAAGTAGAGATGGTTTATCCACCCTATTTACTTATGTTATTAACTTTGCATACTTAGCTTTTATGGCTCTAAATCCTACCTAAAATATCTCCACTTTTATGGCCTTCTTCTTCATAGAACTTAACATAGCCTTAATGTCTCCTAAAGTTAACCCTTGAAGATTTGACTTGAAGATAATTGAGGATTTTTGTAGCATTTAATCAAAAATAGACATCAAAACCAAATTCCCTACACCATCCCACGTGTTATTTAACTCTAATTTATTTAAAATTTGTATTGATTGCATATGTTGTTTAGTTATCTTTGAGACCAAGGAGTCAATAGATGTTATCCATTTCATTGATTCTTTGGTTTGGATGACCACTAAATTAAATGAATTTGCTACTTCCAAGTGTGAAATAAATTTTAGATGGTTGAAAGCCTTATTTATGATATATAAAACCAAAAAATTCAACTTGGTTTGATCTTATTTAGAGTTTTGAATAATTTGGTTATTAGAGTTGCTTGAGGGGCCAATTATGCCATTATTAAACCAATAGTGTCTAGTATTTAATATAGCCTCAAGGTTGTATTTTTAACATATTTATAAATCTTAGAGGGAACATGAATGACTTGGTGTTGTTCTCTAAGGTTCTCTAATTCTTTCTCTATCTCTTTCTTTGCCTATTCAGTACCCTCATGGATTGCTATCAAGGTTCACATGTGGGTCTTCATATAGGACTTAAAGTCCTGAATGAAAAGGGACCGCCCCATATTTATATCTTAAATATTGGAAAGAGAATAGATTTCTTCTCTTTCTTGTAAAATTAAGCTTCACCCAGTGTTGTCTTATACCTTTATTTTCCTCACCTTTTGCACAAAGCTGATAGAATTATAAAATAATGAACTTATAGTGGGAAATTTAGTTATCTTTAGGTCTAGCCTCTTAGAAATTGATGCTCCTAATTTTTTTCCCATTATATAAGTGTCAAATATGATGGGCGTAATGGTTATACATCTATTCGGGTGTCCTTTGAAGGTTTAATCTCAAGAGCTAGATTTGACATGAAAGACCAAATTATTTTTGACTAGTCTACATTACCTAAATGTGGAACTAGGTGGATAATGTAGATAGGATTATTATTTAGAGTATTATTAGTGTCCACCATTTCCATGGCTTGAATTACTCCTAGGTAAGGCATGGGTGAAATCAATTAAGTTTAGGATGCTAGTAATTAGGCACTGGTTTGGTTGGTAGTAATAACAATAGAGGTGGTAACCAAAGGAATGGTTGTAGTAATGGATGTGGAGATAGGTCCTAATGGGGGTAATAACACAATAGGTAAATAAGTAACAATTTTTAATGTGGTAACAATATATTGGCTTAAGGGAGAAGTAAGTAGAAAACCCTTACCTAATTGGTCACCCTTGAGGGGTTCCTTTCCTTTCAATCTTTGAAAGATAAAAAATTTAGCTTATTATACTTCATATTTATCTACTTTGACCATTGAATCACCTTAAATTAAGGGTTATGTTTACTCACTTAGTCCCTCTATGGATTACACCTAGGGATTTCCTACCTTGGACTTTATATTATAGCACATAGTTATCTTATTAGTCAAAGGAACAACCACCTGTTATGTAGGAAGAAGGACTATCACACTAGATGTTGTAATTTCCAAAGTTGCCAAAGTGGGTGTGAGGTCTTCTAAATTAGAGGATTCTGTACAAATAAGATCATCTTCCTTCCCAATATATCTCTCCTTTACATGAACTATTTATTCTATATATTCCTATTTTATTTTTCTCAATTTAACTGTGGGCACTTAAACTTGAGGAGTTTCTTCTTCTATTTGTGTTATAGTAACTAAAGTTTCCCCTTCACCCTGATCTTGATCTACAACCATCATCATGGTGGGTGAATTTTGGGAGACTTGACTTTGATCTTATGGTTTCTATAAAGCTATATTATTCTAAAAATATTAATAGGTCCATCCTTCTAGTGGTTGAATTTTGTATTATGATTGGTCAAGTGTGATGGAAGGATTTACTTAAATTACCTCAAGTATTCATTTATTTTAGTTGTTCTTGATTTTTCTAAGACTTTGGAATCATATTTTCATTTATTGGTAATATGATTGTCCTTGATGTCAAAAGGGACATTATGATCATACCATTGATGTCAAAAGGGAGATCATTGGCATTTTGGGTGTCATTGATGTTCATAGATGAGTATGGTGATTTAAGGATATACAAAGGATCCTATAAAATGTTAAATATGATTGGAATTCTTGTGTGCATGAGTGGAATTCATCTGGTTCTTCGTATTGATCATCTAGACATTTTGGATCTATGATAGGAAAATCTAAGAAGGTAGTTTTCTTACATCACCATTACCACATGTGGATGAGTCTAGGGGAGTTGGTCAAATGGTTGTGATCACATTAGTCACTAATTATTTTGCACTAGTTTTGAAGCCATGTGATGAAACACAATTGAAGATATGGGGATGCAAAGTTGGCTACTTAGACAAAATTCACTATGTTTCTATACTTAGCCAAATTTGCAAAAGGGTTCAAATAGAGCCAAGTAATCATGTTGATGAGTTCAACATTTACACACATAGAGGTGTTAGGAAGAAATGATCATATAGGTTTATCATCTTTGTGCTTAGTTTCTATGTGTTAAATCTTAGGTCGCACAATCTAGCACGATAAAAGGTATGCATGTGTAAAGTTAGGCTTATAGACATTTTGATAGTCTTTTCCCACAATTAAATTTGCAAATAGAAAGAAAAAGTTGAGTAGGCATTTTTATGATGTCATATCTTGAAAGTATGAAGTTTTATAGAGAAGATGAATATATGATGTAACTCCTTATGTGAGAGGATCTTATGCACTAAATTATAGGTCATGTGATGAAGCGCATCAAAGTTATGCAAGAACAAAGATGGCCATCTAAGTAGTACTAATCATAATTAGCTCTATGGAAGAATAATATAAGTGAGTAGATTAATGACATTATATCTCATACATACAAAGGATTCAAGAAGATATGAACATATGGGTTTGTTCATTATCATGCCTAGTTTATGTGGTCCAAATTTTAGAATAAGTAGATAAACTAAGAAAAAGATATGAAGGTGAAAAATTAGCCTTCCTTGCATATTGAGATGGTCCCCATACTTAGTTAAATCTACATAAAGTAAAGTTTGATCTTGTTATAAGATCTAATAGTTAGTACTTAATTATATGTTGAAGATCCAATGATGCATAGAAAAGTCAATATGTCAAAATCACCTATGAGTGAACATGCTAGTGATAAGTGTCATAATCATAGAGCTTGAATAGTAAATCTATGATGCAGTTCAAAGTCAATTAATTAATTATCAATGTGAGGATGCCAAGTGTCTTAATAGAAAGAATTGACAACAATGTGTAGAAATCACATGTTAATGTCAAGTGTCACATTCACATGAGCTCATTAGAGATAAAGCTTAAGCTTGTCATAAAATTAAATGGTGAGAAGTTTATTATGTAATGCAGATCCAATGGAGTGAGTAGACTTAATGTGATAAAGTATTTGATGTTTATCAACAAATAGGTAAGTTAAAGACTGATCTAGTTTGATAAGATTGATGGAACATATTTATTCGAAAGACTCAGGAAGCTATGCGATGAGATTAGGAGCTTGAGGTTTAACCATAGATAGAGATAAAGTTTGTGCAACTTTGAAGATCTAATGGCACATAAGATCTCAAATCAGAAAGATCAATGGACACATTTTAAAGTCAAATAATTAAAGTATAGAAGAATATAAAGATTGAATGGAGTATGTAGGATTATCAAAACTCTATCGAATAGATGCATTTTAAAGTTGAGCATTTTGAATTAAAACCATTAGATCATGAATCCAAACTGAAGATCAATAGTTGATATTTAAAGATATGATCATCCTAATGATAAAGCATAGGAACATGTAGGTAGGCTATAAATTATGATATAGATAATAAGATTGATTACAATGATTGATAAAATTTATTGAATAGTACATGTGCATCAAAACTAGATCCCAATATATGATAAATATAGTAAAAGACCAAGAAACATGGTGGTAGAGCATGGGTTCAAGACATGGGAAACTTATAGTTAAAGACATGAAATTAAATTCCAATAGAATTGAGTGTGATGTGTTAGTGAACTAGTGTAAACATAGATGAGGTAACAACCCTAGATCAATTTCTTATATATATGTCATCTAAGATACAAGCAATAACTATTGGTATTATTGAATTATGTCAAATTGATAAATATAAAGACATAGAAGTAGAGAGGTAGAGTGGAAGAGAAGAGAGATGAACTATAGAGCATGAGTAGTTACATACCAAACCTGTAATAGAAAATAGAGAATTAGATTCATTTATGAATCTTAATATAATATGGAGTTGTACCTCCATAGTAAAATTTGATAGGTAGGTGCCATCAGATAAGCTAAGTTGGTGCTTAGATAGGGAGTGGGTGCTTCCTTAGAGTAGGTGCTCTTAAATTAGGGGATTAGTGTCACCTTAGGGTTGGTTCCCTTAAACATTTTAATTAGTGAGGTTCTTTATTATGAGGCTAGATTAGAATGGTAGATTATAGTAGCTATTATCATGATGGTTTTTTCCATATTGGGTTTTCCATGGTATATCTAGTGTTGTGTCTATTTGTGTGTTTGTGATCTCTGCATATAATTTGAATCTAAATTAAAAGGTTTTGAAAAGGACTAAGTTAATCAATATACTGATTCATCCCCCCTCTTAGTATATAGTTGTGTTCCAAAAATTGGTATCAAAGCCCCAATTCCTTAGAAGAAGCTTAATCAGCTTAGGTAGATCTTTGATGGTAAACACAAATGGCTATTCAAGAAGATTCTTCCTAAAATAAGGTATCTCTCTTTGATGGATCAAACTATGTATTTTAGAGCATAATAATGGAAGCATATTTATCTTCATTAGGGTTTGATGTATGGATGTTTGTTGTAAATGGATATACAACTCTTACTATGACTCCTACTAATTAGGCTATAAAGAAAGCATATGAGAGTAATGCCAAGCATAAGAATGCTATTTTATGTGGATTGTCTAATTTAGAGTTTTTCAAAGTGATGAATTATCAAAATACACAAGATATCTAAAAAAATTGAAAATCATCTATGAAGGTGATGACAAGGTAAAGCAGGCCAAGCTATAAATGTTCAGAGGCAAGTTTGAAAGCCTTAAAATGAATGAAGAAGGTAAAATTATAGACTACCTTCTTAGATTAGATGAAATAGTTAATGGTATCAGAGGTTTTGGAGAATAGATGAAGATCTAGTCATTTTCAAAAAGGTCCTAAGATCTCTTCTATCAAGGTATGACTCCAAAATATTTGTGGTAGAGGAAGCAAAGGATATGGATAAACTCACTATTGATGAGCTTCATGGAACATTCATAGCCTATGAGATGAGAATGGGAGAAATAGATACCTTTAAGAGAGAAGTTGCATTCAAAGCATCCAAACTAGTGAAGGTAAAAACACCAACATTTTTATATGAGGATATTGATGATGAAGAAGCCAACTTTGTTATAAGATTGAGAACAGGGTTTGGAAATTACAAAGGTAAGTTACCCTTCAAATGATTTAAATATGGTAAAGTAGGATATTTTGTTGCTAAATTCCCTTATAACAAGAAGGATAACTCTAATAAAGAAGAGAATAGTCAAAAGGTAAAACCTCACTATTCAAATAAGAATTACTTCTTCAAAAACAAGAAAAGGCCTATATATAAAATAAGATAGTGATTCAATGGATGACAATGGTAAATCTGATGATGATCATGACTATGCTTTTATGGCTAAGGAAAAATAAGTCCTATTCATGATAATATGATCAATTTTTATGGATCAAGAAGAAGTTTAAGAATTAGATGAAGAACAAGAAGGATAAGTGGATTTATAATGTTAAATCATCTATGATTTAGAATAAATAGACAAGTTGAGAGAAAAGAACTCAAAATACAAGAAGCTTAGATAAAAGGAGATTGAGAAAATGCCCACAAGTCTTGAAAAGTCTGATAAGATGGTGGTTATCCTAAAGACACAAGTTGAAGAGGATAAAAGAATAGAAGATGTATTCAAACTTGAACTACAATCTAAATTTGATGAGTGCATGAAGTTAGAAGTTAGAAAGTTAAAAGATAACTAGACAAAAGTCTAAAGTTGATAGGAGTATCAGACATTCTTAATGAATTTATCAATTCTTAAAAGCCTTCAAAAGAGAGATCAGGTCTTGGCTATGAAAAATGAAAAAGTTCCATAACTAGTACATCTACTAACCTATATGACAACTTCAAAGTAGAAGGAGAATTATGATCAAATAAAGAGAAAACTTACAAGGACACAAAGATAGACATAAACACTATTGATGTGAAGAAAGTTAAAGTGAAAAATAAGCTTGAATAAAAGAAGAAGACAAAGGTAGCTCATGTAGATGGATACATAAAAGTGAGAGAATTAAAGAATCTAGAGTTTAGAAGAGCTCCTCATGATGCATAAAAAATGATATGACCATATATTCCTCATCTTTATATGGTTATTATTATACCTATAATCAGTTTGGTCATAGGGATATTAATTATAGAGTGGTACCTAAAAGGAAAACAAATTTTGTAACCAAAAATTCATTGCTCCCTTTTTAGATACAAATATAATATGCTATAATTATAATAATTTTCGTCACATAGTTAAACAATGTATAACAAACTTTGTAAGACCAAAAACACAAAGTAAGAGAAAAGGCATGCCTCCTAGTGTAAACAAAGGTTTACAAGTCTCTAAAAAGGAGAAAAATAAGCCAAATAAGAAACCCAAGGATGTGTGTAAAGTGAAAGATCAATCTATGATTGCTCTAATTGCACTCCATGCCAAGAAGTAGAATTTGGGGGTAATAGATAGTAGTTTCTCAAAATATATTATTGGTTATTAGAGCAATTTCATCATATTGAGAAAATATAATGAAGGATATATCAACTTGGGATATAATAGTATAGTAAAATATTAGAGGTAAAAGAACCTTGAACATAGATGGAAAACTACCTACACATGATGTCCTTTATTTTGAAGGATTGAAGCATAATATACTAAGTGTCAGGCAGATGTGTGATAATGGATACAAGGTCACATTTAATGCAAAAGGTTACAAATTAAATAGATATAGAATACTAGTTGTAAAAGGGAAAAGAACTAAAAGGAATATCTATAATCTTATTGAAATTAATGGTAATAATTTCCTGATAGGAAAGATTGATGAGAGTTGGTTATAGCATAGAAGAATGGGTCATCTCAACTTTGATAACCTAGTCAAAGTAAGTTCAAATAAGTGTGTTAAAAACATGTTTAAGATAACCAAACCTATAGACACTACTTGTAAGTAATGTTAACTAGGAAAGTAGATAAGGGTTAGATTTCAAACAAAAGAGTATGTAATTATAAAGCTTCTAGAATTAGTTCATACTGATCTTTATGGTCTTACTAATATATGATCTAAAGGAGAGAGATACTTCATGTTATTTTATATGATTACTCAAGAATGACATGGGTAACCTTTTTGAAGGACAAGTAATAGGAATTTGAGAGATTTAAGATCTTTAGGGCCATGGTGGAGAATGAGATTGGATGAAAAATAAAATGCATAAGATCTGATAAAGGTGGATAATTCACCTCAAATGAGTTCAAAGAGTATTGTGAGAAGTATGGAATCAAAAAACATTACTCTATAATAAGGAATCCATAATAAAATGGAGTTGTTGAAAGAAAGAATAAGATAGTCAAGGAGATGGCCAAAATAATGCTAAAAGAGGCCAAGTTACCTAATGGATAATGTAGATTAAAAAATACTTTATGTTTCATTCTGATTTTCAGTTGCGCACTATAAAATTTTGCTCCCACCTACTTTGGTTCATGATGGTAAAGTTTTGAAATAGAGCGCAGACTTGATTTCCTTTTGATTCATTTTTGTCTAAGTGTCGAAGTCAAGCAAAAGTTGCCAAGTGTCATCAGTTGAAGCACCTTTCATAATTTTTATAAGATGGTTAGGACATGCCACGTATCTCATAACAACTTAGTGGAACGCGACAAGTGTCAACATCCACATTTCATATCAGCACCTACATTTCAAATCTTTTCAGTGGAAGGTTTCAACAAGCTAAGTATTAGGATCAGGTGGAAAGTGCCAAGTGGCAATCATAGAAGGTTTAAATTTGCTTTTCTAAAAGTGACAAAAGATGCCACATATCCTAGCTAAAGAGAGTGGAAGCCACCATGTGTCAAGATCCAAATTATCTTCATTTTGCTTCATCAATATAGCAAAGATTGTGGTGGGTCTTAGGTTTGTTTCTAAAGTAAGTGGAAGCCACCAAGTGTTGTTGTCCATGTAAATATAAAATGAGGCCCAATTTTTTCTATAATATAAATAGAGTAAAGTGGAGACCAGCATGTGTCACCTTCCACAGGTTTCTCAAAAGGTAGCTAAAAGTAGTGGAGATCACCACATAACCCTAGTTAAGTAAAGTAGAGATTGCCATGTGTCCTTTGTTGAGGCAATAAAAAATTGCCACCTATCCCTATGCCCCTCTTTAAAGTTGCTCGGGCAAGAAATGCTGTGGGTCTTATTTTTGTTAAGTTTTTAAAGTAAAATAAGTGGATTAAGATAGGTGTCAAAGGTGGAACACTCTTGAGCAAAGACATAGTAAGAGTATAGGTAAAGTGGAGAGTGCCACATGTCTTCAGTAAGTGTTGTGGAACATGCCAAGTGGCATTCTCTAGTGTCTCCTAAGTAATATGAGGGTTTTCAAGGAATTGGCTAAGTGTCCTCTTTTGTTTAATAAAAGAGAGCATCCTGCAATCTATTTCAGCCAATGAACTACTGGAAGATAGAGCATTTCAAAATCTAAGAAATATCTTCTGTTAAACACTTTTAGTTTAGTTAGATTTTAATTGGGCCATTATATTGGGAACATACAAACAATACTAAGTGAATCCAAGGCTATAAATAGAGGTGTAGAGATCACTAGTAAGGACATCATCATCAAATACCAGAGAGAATTTTTTGAGATAATTATTGTTAAGAGTTTAGACTTTCTAGCACTGTGATTAAGAATATCATTTGCCTTTGTTCTATTTTCTTAAGTTGGAAAGTTTATGTAACTATGCATGTTTTTGTGCCTCTTATGTGACTGGAGAATTAATGAGAAGATTGAATCATGTGCCTTTACTGATATTATCTGTGTTGTTTGCAAAAAGTAGTCTAGACTATGTTGTCAAGATTTTTAGACTTTTTAGAGCTGTGATTAGGAATATCATTTGCCTTTGTTCCATTTTCTTGAGTTGGAAATTTTATGTAACTGTGCATGTTTCTATGCCTCTTATGTGACTAGAGAATTCAAATAAGAAGATTGATCCCTGTGCCTTTGTTGATATTTTCTGTATCACTGTAAAAGGCAGTCTATGCTGTGAGCCTTTATTTTTATTGTTTTTCATCTTTTACATTGATCATGCCTTGTTTTCTCTTAAATGTAATTGAATCTTACATATAGTCTCATTGTGTTCAAGATTAAGGTTGAATTACATTCAAACACATTGCCATAGTTAGATTTTCTTTCTTGCATTTGTGTTTCTGTTAAAATTCCTATCCCTTTTCCTAGTATACACTTGATATAAAGAAGAGACTAGCTTCTTAAAAATTTGGAGGTTATTTCAAGTCGCAAGTCCCACATCTTGAAAATTCCCATTGTTTGTGTTAGAAACAAGAACAATTTTAACCATCAATAGTTTTTGGCACACCTGGTGGGACCCTCTATTGAAGTTTATTTCAAGATCATATGAACTAGAGAGCTACAAGGAGTTAGAGCTATGGACTAGTAACCAGATCTTAGTCTACTATAAATCCAAGTATTCTTTCACCACCTTTGGTAACTAGTCCTATAAGAAGAGTCAACCAGTTTATACCAATACCAAGAGCAAATATGGGAGCCCCTATAGCCCCAAGAAATTATGCAAGTTGGAACACTGGTAGTCCATTGATTCTCCCAATACCACCAACCACTTGGGACCCTATCCCAATGAATGCCTTGAAAGCTCTACCCAAATTCAGTGGGCAAGATTTTAAAACACCTAAAGAACATCTACAAGATGTATCAGATGTCTGTGCTATACATGTTGTCACACAACAAAATGTGGCCATAAGATTATTAACAACTTATTTTAAAGGGAAGGCTTTGGAATGGTATTGGTCTTTGACCCCAAATACCATATCTACATGGGATCATCTCAAAGATATTTTCTTTGAAAGATTTGAAGAGAAGGGTGATAAGTCTTCTTTATTACAGTAATTGATTACCATCCAAAGGGCACCACAAGAAGCAATGACTGACTTCAATTCTAGATTTCAAAAGACTTGGGAAAGAATCCCCGCTATAGCTAGAACATTACTAGGTATGGATATAGTTTTCTATCTTAAGGCTTTAAATTTAGGCATATCTGTTATGATTCAGTCACTTGGAGGTCAGACTCTGCCAGAGGCTTATGACTGTGTAAGAGGCTTATGACTATGCAGTCAGAGCTAAAAATAATTTGATAGATGCTAGAAAGTTGTCTCCAAGGCCTCCCATGCCCATGTTTCTAGAGATTTCCTTGCCATTACCTCAAGAATCCCCTAAATCTATAGCCCCACCTATGTCTATGTACACATATCCTCAACCACCTACTAAAGAAATTGTCCCTACTTAGTCATCTGAGCTGAATGATATCAATAATATCTTGAGGACATTTTCTAATGAGCTAATTAATATAAAAATATAGCATAATACTTATACTAAACCTCAATACCATGGATATTAAGGAAATAGATTTTCATCTCAACCAAACCAATACCAGGGTCCTCCAAGGCAAAATAACCCTCAGCCACCAAACCAATTAGTTGCAGTCCCTACACCCTCACAGACTATTCCTCCCAATTCAAATAGGGAAATTGTTCCAGGGAAAAATAAATATGTAGATGGTACTAATGCTTGGTGTTTTCCTTGCAATAATGCTCATACACCTAGAGATTGTCCCATGGGTAATCTATAATAAAAGGTGGTAGAGCAAAGAAGAATGGATGGACAGTTTGCAATTTCCAGTGACAATCAAGCCTACTAGTCTTCTGGTATGCAAAATTCAGTCCTAGTGGCTCAGATGCAAGGGATTTCCTTGAAATAAGAGGAAGAAATAGCCTCGAAACATGCCTTGTTCTCATGGGTTGAAGATGAAGAATTAATTTTCTTGAATGAAGCTTCCACTTCTAAGAAACCAGTGGTGTAATCTGATTATTATACTAGATCAAAGAGAAGGATGGTGAAACAACTTGAAGTTGTAAATAGTCAAGTCATGGAGAATCCTCAATTTCAAGGACAAAGAAACATAGTTGTCAGATAAGAAGTGCCTCAGTCAGTGCAGAATCAAGTGATTCCTGCACAAATTCAAGAAAAAATGAGATATCCTTATTCTTAAAGAACTCAGACTCTGGGACCAATAAATGTGGTGGATCAATTAAAGAAGACTCCAACACAAGTATCAATATGGGATATATTTTCTATTCCAGAATAGAAGACACTACTACAAGAAGTTCTACAAGGCTAAGCAGTGCCCAAAGGTACTGTTATCAAAGGACCTGCTGAAAAGGAAAAGCTCAAAGACACAGTTCATCTGCAGACAACAAACCTAGTGAATAATTCACCAGAGGTAAGCAAATCCAAACCGGATCCCTTCTATTTAACTTTAATAGTTGGTAAGAAACTGCTACATAATGTAATGATTGATTTAGGGGCTAGTACCATAGTAATGCCTAAGTAGATAGCTGATGCCTTAGAAATAAAGTATGAACCACTCACTAAAGGAGTCATGCAGCTAGATGGTAAAGTAGTACAAACATTAGGGAGAATTAAATAACTCCCATTACAATTATATAATTGTCCCAATATAATTGTAAATCAAGATGTAGTAGTGATAGATATACCTCATATTTTTGGCCTATGTTTATAAAGAGACTTTATAGCCAAGATAGGAGGATATATGTCCCTTGATTGGTCTCATCTCATCTTAAGAACCAAATATGGTTTAAAGATGGAGATATTATCTGAGCCATCATATAAGGATCATATCACCGATGAACCAATTAAAAAGTTAGAGGCAGCCCATGCTATGATGAATAAAGAAGAAAGGGTTTTTGTTGAGGAGTTAGATGAATGGACTGAACATGATCAAAAAGAGGAAAATGATCATTTATTAGCTATGATGCAAAATGACCCATATGGAAATTATGACTCCATGGGTCTGGGCACTTATGTCATATTCGAGGAAGATCATAAAATCCCAAATGTTTTAAGGGAAGAAAAGTCAAAAGATACCTCTTCTATTAATCATCGGGTCTCTCGACATGAATTCAATATTTTAATTGAGAAGTCACAAGTGTATGCCTTAATCTCTGATGAAGAAGAGATAATTTTTGACTTTCTTCTTACTTTGCAAGATGATATGGAGGAGCATGGACATTTCCTTGATCATGATTTGAATGACTTGTTTGAAATCATTGGGTAAAGTTATACTATTTTTCAAGGAGTTTGTGAGCTGGTTATAGATGAACAAGACAACATTAAGACTCAATTACATATGCAAAATTATTGCAAACTTTTAGAATTATCCTTTTGAGAGATTGATAATTTTGAAGTCATTAAAGAGGATGATCATGCAATAGAACTTGAGTTTGAGGCAGAAGGAGATAAGTCAATAAATGATATATATCAAAGGGCTTTTATTGATGAGCAAATAGTCATTAATTTCTTGATAAGACATACCAGTATCAAGAACTGGCATTTGAAAAGCTTTCAAGGACAAGAAGAGTTTATATATGTTGGAAGCATGTTTGACTAAGACTCACTTGAATGCAGGCAAATCAATGTGGCATATAAAGAAAGCAAGTCACCAGAGTTACATCCAATGCAACCACTTGTTTGGCAACATAAGTCATCTTGTCATAAAGGAGACTTTAGAAATTATTCTTTTGATCCAGGAGGGAGATAAAGATACTTAATGTATATAGTTAGATAGCTTCCCCTTTCTGTATTGTTTTGTTTTCCCATTTTTGTTTTCCCACTTTTATTTTAAATAAGTGTTCTTTGAACACGTAGTCGGCATCTCGGAGAGTTTTTCAAAATCTTCAAAATTTATCAATGCATTGAATGTCTCCCAAATCTTTAGAAATCCCCAAGGTACCTTGTGCTACCACTTGCATAACATGTTTGCCTCACTATCCCATAAAGATTGAGTAAGATTTGCTAATGGTTATCTGAGTTTAATGCCATTTTGAGACTTAATAGGTCAATAGATACCTCTTAGTAAGAGTTAAAGCTTACAAGTTCTCAAACATTCTTGCATCTACGAGAAAATATCTTGCTACTTGCATTTTTTAGTGCCTAGTAAACTTGCTCTAGTGAAAGTGTTTCTATTTTGAGAAAGTTCATACTAGTTGTCATAGAAAAGATATAGAGATGGAGGGAGCTCAGTCTTCACAACAAGAAGTTAGGATGTATGAATCCATTGATAAGTTTCTTGCGAGTTAGTCATATGCTTAAGCTCCTGCACAACCATTGAAGACCTATCCATGAACCAGAATCCTTGAAGTTGGTCAAGAGAGTGATCTAGCAAAGATAAAAGATTATGCAAATGGAATCATGGACCCAATCCTTCAAAGAGCTAGTAGCAAAACTATTAGAGAAGGGGCACATCAAAGGTGTCTATAGAGGGCTAGAGTAGGGAAATATGAGACATTTTCCATGAGGATATGGACTTCACAACTAGCACAATTCATTGTCCTAGCTGTGAATACATGCCTTGACTTAGTCGAATTATGTGTAGACTTGTTCCACGCACCCTCATACACCATTCAATAGGGTCCATTCATAGTGAAAATCACACGGTAGGCTATCAACGACATGTTAGCCTTGTATCATGATAAGATAGCTACGTTTCCCACTATTGCTAAAATGAAAAGAACGTGGGCAAACATCAATACTCAGTTGAGGTTCTTAAGATCCAAATTACAAATGGGTGATGATGACACTACTGTGCCTACTACCTATAGTAAGAGCCTAGTTCACACAAGCTAGCCAAGATGCACTATCTATGATGGCTTTCATCTATGTCATGAAAGATGATATGGTAGTTTATGGAGAACAAATGGCTATCCTCTTTAGGCTGAAGATCGTCGACAAGACTTAGGAGTATAGGCTTGACCTTTCTAAACAAATTGCTTTCTCAATGGTGGAACAACTAGCCCAATTTAAATCAAAAGGGGTTTTTAGGTACTCTTCTTATTTGTTTCACCTCATGATATATCAAAGTTTTGACCTCTTTGCCCAACATATGCATCTTGATATGTGTGACCCAATTTTTGATCTCCAAAGGACCATTCTTGTGTTTGCATGGACACATATTTTGTCAAAGACTAGTGACCCATATGAATTTTGGGAATTATTTGTTACCCCTACTTTTTGTCACCTCAGCCTTGAACTAGTTATAAATAGACTATTCCCAAGTGTTTCAAACCTTCTGGCCAGTTTCCCAATTCCTTGTGATTTCTATTTTAGATCCCACCATACAATTATAAGAGTCCATGGTTTTTGTGGGGAACCAATGTTGCCACCTAAGATTTTGACTCTTAGGTTAGCATTCTTAGAGGTCACTAGGTAGGTATCTATAGTTGACAATGAATATGGCTCTGGGAAGAGGAAGAGAAAAATGTATGACCTTCCATGGATGACAACCAACATGGTTTTGGAAACCAGAGACACTAAGATTGTGCTGCTTAGAAAGTTGGCCTTCTTAGGTTTCCTACTAGTCGAAGACAAATGGGTATATGACCCAAATGGTTTCATAGCTTCCTAGATAAGGACTAATAGGGTTGCAACCAGAATTGCACATGAAGGCCACCCTTTTTGGGAAAACAAGAAAAATCCTAGAGAAGATACTCCTAGATTTTATATTGAATTAACAGACTTGCCCCTTCCATAAAACAGACCCTGGGAAAAATTCTATGTTAAGCAGAGGGATTATGATCCTAAAGTTAGAATGACTTTTGGCTTAAGAAGGACACTAAAGAATAGAGATTGGGATGCTGAGAAAATAGAAGCCTATTGGAAATATAGGCAAGAAATTTGTCAAATAACCCATTCTTTTGGGAACATAGACACAAATGAGAGATGGGAAGAACTATGGGATGAGTGATGTCTCTCCCCTGTATCTAGCCCAAAGACAAGTAATTTGTTGACACCAAGTGTGGAGTCAAAAGCTAGAGCAGGGTCCAACCAAGAGTCACAGGCCTTAGGGCAAATTGCAACTACAATAATTATATTAGTTTGGCCTCAATCTCTCAATGTCATGGAAAAACAAAAGAGTGTGGTGTCTTCACCACCAAAATCTTCCCCATCAGCATCAGTTATTGAAATTTCTAGTTCTCCACAAGCATCACTGATGGTAGGAAAAGAAACACAGACAGAGGAAGAGACACCCAAGAAGTGAAAGAGGGTGCAATTTCAATTAGATTCATAAGAGGAGGTAGATTCCCCATAATGCCAATTACAGAGTACTATAATTGCCCCTCAAGTAAGTATTATTCCTCCTTCTCCTTCTCAATCTCTTTCTTCTCTTGTTGGCATGATGATTCCATCTAGCTAGATGACATCCCCTACCACCTCTGGCATTCCCATTTCTCACTTTTCCCCATCTATGCCACCTCAAGCTTTAACGTTACCTCACTTTTCCCCTTCTATTCCCAAGAAACTTTCCCCTCAAATTTCCTATAGCCAACAATTGGCTATCCAATATGGTTTTCCATAGGGACATCCTTTTACGAGTGGGCACATTGCCTCTCCTTCTACCTTTCAGACCCAAGCAGATGCTGCTAAGAAGGCAAAGGAAGCCCAAAGAGAGAAAAATAAGATCAAAGAAAATAAGGCATTAAATACACCCCATTTGTGGTCACAATTTGACCCCATTCAATAGTAATTGATGGTGACTCATTTGTCACCAAATGTAATCAAGCCAACTGAGCAGATGTAGCCAGAGGACTACACAATGAATGCAGTGGCCATCGACATGTCCCTCTTTAGGCCACAAGATAAAATTGAGATGGTAACTGAATCCACTTCTACAATTGTTGAAGACTACTTTAAGACATCAATGAGACTATAGAAGATGGAGGCTAATTTAGCCAAGGAAAAGGTAAATTGTAATATTTTGACCACAAAAATCAATAAAAAAGATAATGAAATAGAGAATCTGAATAAACAATTGTAAGATACTATTTCTCTTTAGACTCATCGGGTAGTCTAGGCCTAAAATGATTCCTTAAAGATAGGGCTAACACAGGTAAAGGATGCAGTAATGACCCTAAGGTGTGAAAAGACATCATTAAAATAAAAATGTGAGGAACACTTGTTGCAGGTTACTCAATTACAATAGAAGCTACTGTCTAAATAGAATAATACCATAGCTATACAAGCCTAATTTCAAGTCGAGCAATAGAGAGCAGCATAATTGACACTAGAGCTAGCCAATAGGCCAAGGAATGTTAGAGTGTTAAGTCTAGTGAAGGAGATCTATGAATCCATGTGGAAAATAATCTCTATAGAGATTATTCAGCTCAGGCCTTCTCTCACCTTCCTACTAAATGCACAAAAATTGTGCAAAAAGGTGGAGAATTCAGTTGCAAACACTCTAGCTACAGTTTCTAGGAGAGTAATGGACCCTAAAACATTGATACAAAAGCTTTATGATATAATAGATGCAACATTATTAGTATCAAGAATTGAGAATAGAATGGTCACTACTAAGCGAGTGAATGAGGTTCTTAGTTGCAATTCCATAGCCATCAATTGTAAAGAGCTCCTAGATGTCATGAAAGAAGGAATCAGTAAAATGAAATAACATATTGAAGATCTAGTGAAATTAGGTCTTCTTTATCCATTTCTTGATGATAACACAATGTTAATGGTTGATGAAATTGAACCTTTGATGTTGGCCAAACATAATGATCAGATAGTTTTCTAGGATCTAAGGGATGATTCATTAGTCCCTGAAGTAGAAGTTGTTTTGGTTCCTGTTTCCCAGCTCGAATTCAAATTGAAGGCTACGGTTCAAATTTTGTAAAATTTTTCACACAAGGATATTATTAACCTTGATTTAGTCTTCAATAAATTATATAATAAATAGGGTTTATCTGAGATGAGTGGTCCGCCTACCAAATAGCATTGATGAAGCTGTGATTTTGAAATTTTGATCTAGTGGGAGTTGTGGTTTCTTTTTGAGCATGCTCAAAATTCCTTAGGGTTGCCAATAATTGTAGAGTAAAAAATACTCTATGTTTCATTCTAATTTTTAGTTGTGCACTGCAAAATTTTGTTCCCGCATACTTTGGTTTGTGACGGCAAAGTTTTGAAATAGAGTGCGAGCTTGATTTCCTTTTGATTCATTTTTGTCTAAGTGTCAAATTCAAGTAGAAGTTGCCAAGTGTCATCGGCCAAGGCACCTTTCATAATTTTTATAAGTTGGTCAGGACGTGCCATGTATCTCATAGCAACTCAGTAGAACATGACAAGTGTCAGCATCCACATTTCATATCGACACCTGCATTTCAAATCTTTTCAGTAGAAGGTTTCAACAAGCTATGTATAAGGATCAGGCAGAAAGTGCCATGTGGCAATCATGGAAGGTTTCAATTTGCTTTTATAAAAGTGACAGAAGATGCCATGTATCCCAACTGAAGAGAGCAAAAGCCACCATGTGTTGAGATCTGAATTATCTTCATTTTGCTTCACCGATATAGAAAAGACTGTGGTGGGTTTCAAGTTTTGTTTCTGAAGCAAGCGAAAGCTACCAAGTGTCACTGTCTATGTAAATATTAAATGAGGCCTAATTATTTCTATAATATAAACAAAGTAAAGTAGAGCCCAGCATGTGTCACCTTCCATAGGTTTCTCAAAAGGTAGTTAAAAGTAGTAGAGATCACCATATAACCCCAGCTAAGTAAAGTAGAGATTGCCACGTGTCCTTTGTTGAGGCAAGTGGAAATTTCCACCCGTCCCTATGCTCCTCTTTAAATTTGCTCATGCAAGAAATGTTGTGGGTCTTATTTCTATTAAATTGTTAAAGTAAAAGAAGCAGATTGCGATAGGTGTCAAAGGCAGAACACTCCTGAGCAAAGACATAGTAAGAGTATAGAACAAAGTAAAGTAGAGACCAGCACGTGTCACCTTCCATAGGTTTCACAAAAGGTAGCTAAAAGCAGTAGAGATTGCCACATAACCCCAGATAAGTAAAGTAGAGATTGCCATGTGTCCTTTGTTGAGGCAAGTGGAAATTGCCACCTATCCCTATGCCCCTCTTTAAAGTTGCTCAAGCAAGAAATGCTGTGGGTCTTATTTTTGTTAAGTTGTTAAAGTAAAAGATGCAGATTGTGACAGGTGTCAAAGGCAGAACACTCCTGAGCAAAGACATAGTAAGAGTATAGGTAAAGTAGAGAGCATCGCGTGTCTTCAGTAAGTTTTTTGGAACATGCCAAGTGTCATTATCTGATGTATCCTAAGTAATAAGAGGGTTTTCAATGAATTGTCTAAGTGTTCTCTTCCATTTAATAGAAGAGAGTGTCCTACAATCTGTTTCAACCAATGAACTGCCAGAAGATAGAGCATTTCAGAATCTAATAAATATCTTCTGTTAGACACTTCTAGTTCAGTTAGATTTTAGTTGGGCCATTAGATTGGGAACATATAGACAATTTGGAGTGAATCCAAGGCTATAAATAGAGTTGTAGAGATCACTAGTAAGGACATCATCATCAGATACCAAAAATAATTTTTTGAGAGAATTATTGTCAAGAATTTAGACTTTCTAAAGCTGTGATTAGGAATATAATTTGCTTTTGTTCCATTTTCTTAAGTTGGAAAGTTTATGTAACTATGCATGTTTTTGTACCTTTTATGTGACTAGAGAATTAATGAGAAGATTGAATCCTATGCCTTTGTTGATATTTTTTGTGTCATTTGCAAAAAGTAGTCTAGATTGTGTTGTCAAGAGTTTTAGACTTTCTAGAGCTATGATTAGGAATATCATTTGATTTTGTCCCATTTTATTGAGTTGGAAAGTTTATGTAACTGTGCATGTTTATGTGCCTCTTATGTGACTAGAGAATTCAAATAAGAAGATTGAACCCTATGCCTTTGTTGATATTTTCTATATCACTGCAAAAGGCAGTCTATGTTGTGAGCCTCTGTTTCTATTGTTTTTCATCTTTTACATTGATCATGCCTTGTTTTCTCTTAAATGTAATTGAATCTTACATATAGTCTCACTTTGCTCAGGATTAAGGTCAAATTACATTTAGGCACATTTCCATAGTTAGATTTTATTTCTTGCATTTATGTTTCTATTAAAATTCATATCCCTTTTCCCAATATACACTTGATATAAAGAAGAGACCAGCTTCTTAAAAAGTTGGAGGTTGTTTCAAGTCGCAAGTCCCACATCTTGAAACTTCCCATTGTTGGTGTTAGAAACAAGCACAATTTTAACCATCAACAGATACTAGAGAGAAGCAGTCCAAATAATAGTACATATCTTGAATAGAGTTCAACTAAGAGTAAATAGTGACAAAACTCCCTATGAATTATGGTATGGAAAACCTGCCTCTGTTAAGTACTTTAGAGTGTTTGGAAGCAAATTCTACATTATGAGAAATGAGGACAAACTGGGAAGCTTTGAGTCAAGATGTGATGAAGGAATATTTCTTGGTTATTCCACCCAAAATAAAGCCTACATATTTTACAATAAAAGGATAAACAAGATTTTAGAGAGCATCAATTTAAGGTTGAAGAAGGCTTGAAACATGTTAAACCTGATAAGGAAATTTGTATTAAAGAATCATATTTTAAAGAAGAAGCACATAATGAAAAGGCTAAGGAAATGAATGAAAATGTACCTACAAGATTTTTTCAAAAGGATCATCCTATAGATAAGATCATTGGTAATAAAAATGAAGGAGTTCAGATAAGGAGGAGTTACACAAAATAAGGAGCAAGTAAGTTTTTCTCTAATGTCTAAAATTGAGCCTAAGAGCTATGTTAAAGCCAATAAGGATGAGAATTGGATAAAATCCATAGAAGAAGAACTAAGACAAATTTAAAAGAATAAAACTTGGTAATTAGTTCTAAGACCTTCAAATAAGAATGTGATAGGTACAAATTAGGTCTTTAGAAACAAGCTCAATGAGGATGGAACTTTCATAAGAAATAAGGTAAGATTGGTGTGCAAAGGATATGCACAATTTGAGGGCATATATTTTGAGGAAATATTTTGTCTAGTTACTAGATTATAATCCATGAGAATGTTTCTAGCATTTTACATTTATAAGAAGTTCAAAGTCTATCAAATGGATGTTAAATCTACTTTCTTGAACATGAATCTAGAAATGAAAGTTTACATAGAACAACTTGAAGGTTTTTATCTATCAGAGGAAGAAGATTGTGTGTAGACTAAAGAAAACTCTATATGGTCTAAAATAAGCACCTATAGCATGGTATTCAATATTAGCCCAGTACCTACAATAATAAGGATTTAGTAAAGGATGTACAGATAATAATCTATACTTCAAATCAGAAGGTGAGTATATGTTGATTGTTGTTTTTTATGTAGATGACATCATCTATGGTGGTAACAATAATAGAATGTGAAAATAATTTTCTACACAAATACAAAGTGAGTTTGATACGTTTATGTTTGGAGAATTTTTTTACCTACTTGGTCTACAAATAACACAAATTGATTAAGGGATTTTTTATATCCCAAACCAAGTATGTAAAGGAAATGCTCAAGAAGTTTGGAATGGAAGATAGAAAACTAGTTAGTACACCCATGATAACTAGTTATAAGTTGAGAAAATAGGATGAGTCCCTTGATGTAAACTAGACTATGTACATATCAATAATAGGTAGCTTGTTATACCTAACTACATCAAGACCTGATATCATGCAAGTAGTGTGCATGGTTATAGGATTTCAAGATACTCCTAAAGAGTGACATGTCAATGTAGTGAAACAAATCTTCAAATATATCAAGATCACAATTGAAAATGGCCTATGGTATCCTTATAGTGAAGACTTCACTTTGATAACATATACAAATGTTAATTGGGTAGGAATTGTGGATGATAGAAGAAGCACTAGTGGCGGTGAATTTTTCCTTGGAAATAGACTTGTTTCATGGTTGAGCAAAAAACAAGAGTTAGTTACTCTTTCCATAATAAAAGTAGATTATGTGGTAGTAATGGCATGTTGCACTCAAGACTTATGGATGAAGAAAACACTAAAAGGCATCAAGGTAGAGTACAAATCACTTATCTCTATTCTTTGTGATAATTCAAGTGATTAATATATCAAAGAATCTAGTGATGCATTATAGAACCAAGCACATATCAATCAAATATCACTTATTAAGAGAAAAGGTTATAGATCAAGAGGTCATAATGGAGTATGTGCCAACTCAAGATCAAATTTTAGACATATTCACCAAACCTCTTCCTAAGGAATAATTTGAGTATTTGAGACAAAATTTGGGAGTGGTGGCTCATATATCACATCACTAGATCCTAGTGATCGGGCATGAGTCTAGGGGAAAATAATAGAATATTTATTATTACCTAGAATAAGAGAGAAATAGAAACTTAGGTGTTCATATCTTTGTAAATTTCTAATGAGTTAATGGTTTTAGATTATTGGATAAACTCCTTTATCTGATAAAGGGGGGAGAAAAAATTGGACAAATAGTGAGACAAAGTCCCTTTGCCATTGATGTCAAATGGGGAAAAAAGTGAAAATTTTCTTTGTGGGAGAAGAAAATTAAATGATCTCTACAAAATTTTGGAGAAAAAGTGCAAATTATAAATAAGATTAGAGCAAGTTTCCATTTTGAGCTTAAAAAATATGTCATTTACTAAGGGGGAACAAGTTTAGTACGAATAGATTCATTTCATACTCATCAAAAGCCAATGCAAGAAATACCAGAGAAGGAGTAAAATATTAGAATATTAAATCATTTAGTTTGCCATCAATGAAAAAAGGGTAGATTGTTGGAAATATGATTGTTATTGATGTTAAAAGGGACATTATGAGTATGTCATTGATGTCAAAATGGATATCATTGGAATTTTGGTTGTCATTGATGTTTAAAGATGAGTATGGTGATTTGAGGATGTACAAGGGATCCTATTAGAGGTTAAGGATGATTGGTATGCTTGTGTGCATGGTTGGAATTCATCTGGTTCATTATATTGATCATCTAGACATTTTGGATCTATGACAAGAAAATTTGAGAAGGTAGTTTGCTTACATCACCATTTCCATGTATGGATGGGTCTGGGAGAGTTGGTCCTATGGTTGTGATCACATTAGTCCCTAGTTGTTATGCACCATATTTGAATCCATACGATGAAACATATTTAAAGATATGGGGATGCAAATTTGGCTACTCAAATAAAATTCATTACGTTTTTATACTTAGCCAAATTTGTAAAAGGGTTCAAGTAAAACCAAGTAAGCATGTTGATGAGGTCAACATTTGCACACATGGAGGTATTAGGATAAAATGACCATATGGGTTTGTTCATCTTTGTGCCTAGTTTCTATGCAATAAATATTAGTTCATGTAATTCAACATGACAAAAGATATGCATGTGTAAAGTTGGGATTCTAGACATTTTGACACTGTTTTCCCACAATTAGTCAAATTTGTAGATAGTAAGAAAAAGTTGAGTAGGCATTTTTATGACATCATATATTACACATATGAAGGTTTTTAGAGAATATGAATATATGGATGGAATCCCCTAAGTTAGAGGATATTATGTGATAAATTATAAGTCATGAAATGAAACACATCAAAAGTTATGCAAGAAAAAAGTTGGCCATCCAGGTAGTTCTAAGCATAATTAGCTCTGTGGTAGAATAATCTAAGTGAGTAGATTAATGGTGTTATATCTATCACATGCAAAGGATTTAGGAAGAGGATCATATGGGTTTGTCCATTATCATGCCTAATTTATATGGTCCAAATTTTAGAATAGGTGGATAAACTAATCAAAAGATATGAAGGTGCAAAGTTAGCCTTCCATGCATATTAAGATGGTCCCCATACTTAGTCAAATCTGCACAAGGTAAATTTTGAGCTTGTTAGAAGATCTAATAGTTATCAGTTAATCATAAATTGAAGATCCAATGATACATAGTGAAATCAATATATCAAAAGCACCTGTAAGTGAATATGCAAGTGATAAGTGTCACAATTATAGATCTTGAATAGTAAATCTATGGTGTGGTTCAAATTCAATTAGTCAATGATCAAAGTGAGGATGCAAAGTATATTAATAGTAGGAACTAAAAATAATATGTAGAAATCATGTGATAATTCCAAGTGTTACATTCATGAGAACTCATCAGAGATTAAACTCGTGCTTGTCATAAGATCAAATGATGAATGGTTGATTGTGCAATGAAGATCCAATGGAGTGAGTGCACTCAATGGGATAATGTGCTTGATGTTTATCAACACAGAGGCAAGTTAAATATTGAGATAGTTTAATGAGATCAATGGAATGTATTTGTTTTAAAGACTCAAGAAGCTATGATATGAGATTAGGGGCTTGAGGTTTAACCATAGAGATAAATTTTGTGAAACTTTGAAGATCTAACAACATGCGGGAGCTCAGATCAAAAAGATCAATGGACACATTTTAAATTTGAACAGTTAAAGTTGGAAGCATATAAAGATTGAAGAAAGTGCATAAGCCTATCAGAACTTGATCTAATAGACATAATTTAAAGTTGAGAAATTTTAATGAAGACCATTAGATTATGGCACCAAATTGAAGATCAACAGTTGATATTTAAAGATATGATCATCCTAATGGTTAAGCACAAGAACATGTAGGTAAACCATAAATTATGATACAAATAATGAGATTGATTTTAGTGATCAATTAAATTTATGGAATAATGCATATGCATTAAAAATAGAGCCCACTATATGATAAATATAGTAAAAGACCAAGAATCACAGTGGTGGAGCATGAGTTCAAGACATGGAAAAATTGTAGTTAAAGACATGAACTAAAGTTTAATAGAACTGAGCATGAAGTCTTAGTGAACTAATGTGAAGATAGATGAGATATGAAACCTAGATCAATTTCTTATATATATGTCATCTAGGATATAGGTAGTAGCTATTGGTATTATTGAATTGTGTCAAATAGATAAATATAGAGACATAAAAATAGAGAGGCAGAGTGGATGAAAAGAGAGATGAAGTGTAAAGCATTTGCAGTTATAGACTAGACCTATAATAGATAATAGAGAATTGGATTCATTTATGAATCTATACTATAATATGGAGTTGTATCTCCATAGTAGAATATGATAGGTAGGTGCCATTAGATAAGCTGAGTTGGTGATCAGTTAGAGAGTGGGTGCTTCCTTAGAGTAGGTACTCTTAAATTAGGGGATCAGTGTCTCTTTAGGGTTGGTGCCCTTAAACATTGTAACCAATTAGGTTATTTATTATGAGGATAGATTAAAATGGTAGATTTTAGCAACCATTATCATGGTGGTTTATCCCATATTGGGTTTTCTATGGTATATCTAGTGTTGTGTCTATTTGTGTTTGTGATCTCTGCATATAGTTTTAGTCAGTATTAAAAGGTTTTGAAAAGGACTAAATTAATCAACATACTATTTCACCCCCCTCTCAGTATATAATTATGTTCCAACAACATTAAGAAATAATAAATTGGGGGTCATAAGGCTCATTCTTATAGTGAATACCAATATTATGAATACATTGTTATACTTTACCATGGGGGTTCCAATATCTACGAGGCAAGGTAGCCAAGAAATAGGATTTATTGGAAATTTTAGCTTCCTTAAAATACCATAAAAAGGTGTAACACATACTCCCAATCATGAGATGGGAGTCATGAAATGTTTTTTTCTTACTTTTAGTTAAATATTCATCAATCCCCTTCCATAAATGATAGGTAATTTATTTCTCAACTATCTTGTAAGAAACATGTTTTAGGAGGTGTAGAGGATTGAACCTATACCCAATGACCATTATCATGGTGTAACTAGGATATAACCAATATTTACCCAAAGACACAAGTCAAATGGAAATATTTTTATATATTTTGGGCATAGGTTTTGCATGAATTACCTTCCAAACTTGAGGATACAAATATTCTGTAATCCTTAATATATTCCTTGTATATACATAAATATAATTAATGAACAGCTTTCATAGATTATATTTTTTATATATTCAAGATTTGGGTCTTAGAGAGCCCCATTATGTCTATATATATTACCCATGATATCAACAAGAAGGTAGTCATCATGTAAAAATTTATCACTTGGGGCCTCTTATCCTTATGCAATATTAGTTCATGCAATCAGGGGCTGACAATCTCTCCCAACACAAAGGTGAATTTTATGGTGATTAACAGGTTGAGCAATGGTAACCATTAAAAATTAAGGAAGTGTATGCTTTAGTGACCATATAGGTAGTTTAAAAGTTCCATACCAACATAGATTCCCATCCAAAATTTTGTGATAGGTATATGATTTTTGTGCTTGAGCGGAAAGGTTTCTCTAGGAAGAAGCCATTTGCTCATTGTATTTTATATATTATTTATCTTCCTCTAAAGGGATAAAATATGAAAATAAAAATGTGTCATCTGATATTAGAAAGAATAAATACATTTGAAGTGCTTCCCATGATATGTAGGAAATAATGGTGCTATTATTGATGCAGTGGAGAAAACTACCATCTGCAATCCTTCCTTTGAAGAACAAGTCACATAGTAGGTCAATGCATGACATGAAATCAAGCTTGGTAGTAGTATAGTGAAGTTATAATCACTTTAAGGGAAGTAGGTCAAGTGATATATTTTATTATTATAGAGAGGTTTCTTCCTCATAGGTGAATGGGTTGATTCTTTCTACAGTCTCCCATAGAGTTGAGTAGTTGGCATAAGTTCCATTGAATATAGAGGCATTAAAAATTAGATCCATTTATTCCATTAAATTATTGAGAGAAAATCTATATGTTACCTAGGATTTCCTTTATGATCTAGATGAAGAAACTATTATTAGTTCTTAGTGTTGATAGATTTTTGATCAAACTATAATGCTAGTTTGGCTCTCTCCTATACAAAATTTAGCTTGATTGAATGTAACTAGGGCTTTAATTCTTAGAGGGAAGTATAAAATTGATCTCTTTGATAAAAAAATGGATGTGAATTTGGTTACCAAATTGATGTTACAGCCTTTTAACATTAAATTTAAATTCATGCACCATTAATCACAAACATCTCCAAGCCTGTCATCTTCATTTAATTTAAACTTGACCACCTTGGCCTAGTGGACATGCCATGTAGAATGCTTATTCATTTGGGGGAGGGGTGAGATAGTACCAATATATTTTGACACCTTTCAATGTGTGGTTTATTTTGGCATTGACATTTTTATTTAGGATGAATCATTTGATTTTGTGAGCCTAGAGTTTCAAATGAAAGACCCCAAAGACCAAAATGTTCTTTAGGGAGATTCATGAAACTTTTCCCAAAATCCAAAATGCCAAACAATTTTTCTAAAGAATAAATTATCATTTAAGAATATTTTTTAGATAAATTTGTTGAATGAAAGTTTCTCATGAGAAAGTTATCAAAGATAAATTTTTCATAGACTAGAATCATGAACAAAAGTTTCCAAATGAAAGTTATCAAATAAAAGTATCCAAAGAAAACTTTATCAAAAATAAATTTCCCAAACATAAAAGTTCCAAAGAAAATATTTTGACTATAAATTTATCAAACAAAAATCTCCCAAAGACCAAAATGCTAAATGAAAACTACCAAAGACCAAAATGCCAAATGAAAACTACTGTAGTCTAAAATACCCATAATTTTGAATAAGTAAATCTGAATATTGATCATTTTGAAGAAATATCATACATAATAAGATTACAAAAATTCTCATTAATATATCAATTCAAATAAGTGATTCTAATGAAAAATGGGTTGCAAGAGGAAAACAAATTCTACAAAGGTTATTTAATGTCAAAAAACTCATAACTTTCCATAGATAATAAACTAGGTTAATCATTCATGTACAACCCTACAATGGAAAATCCTTATAAAAAAAAGGCGGGGTCCCCAATTTTCCTTGAATAATGAAATATGGGGTGTGTTGAATAAAACAACTATGAAATTTTACACTTCGATACAACACCCCTATTTACACTCATACAGGTAATTAGAATTGTTTTAAGGATAGGGACAACAATTTTTTTCAAAATGGGACATTGAATCCATATCCCAATAGACAAGGCTTGGATTAATTGTTGATATATAAACTATTACTCAAACTTCAAAATTATGAAACATTGATTGATTTTCAAAATAATATTATGAATGGATATGCATTCAAGTAGAACACTTGGTCAACATTAATATGAAAGTGTTGAGTTATAAAGTTGAGTAACTTACATATATGTATTTACAATCTCTCTTTCATTAAGAGAAGGTGAGTGATTTGATGGAAACCTAAGGTATGGAAACGTTTTGGAAATTATTTCTTCATTTTATATCATTGAAAGATTATTGTCAACATGGAAAACATGCTATAAAGGAAGATATAATCAAGGATACAACTTTTAGTACAAGGTATGAAGACTACTCTTGCATATAATATTTGAGTGATATTTTGAAGTTCAAAGAGACAATGTTATATAGGATCATTGTTTATGATTCATATATCATACCCTTAAGATAGGTACCCCACTCAGAAATAATATTATAAGAGAATTATTTAACAAGGATAGTCACAAAGAGATACTTGATGTTAGATGATGACTATTCTTGGTCAAATATAAAAGAGGAATTGATTTATTTTGGAGTTGGTCCCACTAAAGCACCTTTCTCCTTACAAGGGAAATAGTTTCAACCATTTGAGGTTATGAATATGTAATATATTTCATAGTCATAGAGAGATTAAAAAAAGTGTGTAAGTAAATTTGTTCTTACTCTTAAGTGTGGACTCCATTGGCTTGTTTGGATTTATTCTTATTATCATACACAAAATATGAGGAGGTTATATTATTGGTTTGGCCATGGCATGCTCAAATGATTTTGGTCTTGTTATAGTTTATTTTATTTTTAAGATTAATTTTATTGAAAATTCCTAGGAGCATTTGGAGGAATGAAAACTAGACCTAACAACAGAAAGTTTTATCCCATCAAATTGATAAGATAGTCATTAAACTTAATGATGCTCATAACTAACTCACATATGTAATTTCAGTTAATCAAGAAGTCTTCAAAGAAAATATCACATAGAATTATACTTGTAAAAACAAATTTACATGTGGAATTATGATCGAGAAAATCATAAACCATGATGAATATATTACTATATATGCACTGGTAGAGATTAAGCTTTGTCAAGTGGTACTGAGTATGGATAATCCTCCAATGAAATTAAGTTTTATTGATATTGATTTCAAGGATATTATAAAAACAAAAATTACATGAAATAACATAATTTTTGTCAATGGAAACTTGATCCATGCTAGACATCACTTGAATTTTTGAATCCTACTTAGATGGCTTCACATTATTGCATCACAAATGCATAAAAGTTTTTCAACACCTCAAGCAAAAATTTTATAATACCATTTCAAAATCACAAGGTTTAAACATAAACCATATGCAATAGGCTAATGGATAATTGGTCACCAATTCATGTTCCATGTTTATTAAGTCTAGTTTGAGCAATAATGCGGATTCTATGTAATAGTACTTGCTTGTAATTTTAAGGCAAAGAGAGAATTTACAACACATGGAGAGATATCTTAGAGTATAAATTATTACTTGGGAAAATGTGATTTGAATTCAAAATAAATTTAAAAATTAGAGAAAAGAACATGCTATAATTGTTTCTAATCTCCAAGAGTAACTATAACAATGAGACCATCATATACATGAAGTAGAGCAATAGTTAGAAGAGAGACAAAGACAAATTCATGTGAATCAGATATAGACCAGTGAAACATTATGGGATACGTATAGTGTACTTAGAGATCATAATAATGAGCTATCTACTTTATTAAAAAAATATGTAGATGGACACTTCTAGAATCAAATGTTAATATTTCACTAGAAAAGTAAAATGACTTGATTAATTATAAGACTAATAGGTTTTTTACTATGTGCTCACAAACTTAAAAAATATTGATAGTCTTATAAGCATCTTCCTCAAAAATTGTGTTGAGGTCAACATAACCCCATTTTTTGATAATTGGGGCCCTTGAGATACTTTGAACCTTAAACACTGAAAACTCAAAGTGATTAGATCATTGTTATAATTTGAAGATCATCCACTTTGATAAAGTTGGCTTACTAATTTATGGTTTTGCTTTGAGTTTGCCTAATATTGCTAATAATTGGTCTTCATGTCTTATAGTTTCAAGATTCATGGAGCCCTTATGAATGTATCATGATATATATATATATATATATATATATATATATATATATATATATATATATTGATTCTATTCAAGTTTTCACTAGCCTTTGGTTTGTGAAAATTCAAATATGAATTCATTTTTTGAAAGCTCTCATCCAAAAAACCCTAGCATAAACCCTTGGTTTGAATTTACATTTTGTGGGAATAATTGGTGGGAACATTTCAAATCACTTTAGACTTAAGCTTAATTTTCATGTTAAGGCTTGGTCGTATTTCTTAACACAACCAAATCTTAACCCAAAAGTCCTAATTGGTCCCTTTTACTTTCACCCTTTTGTTTCTTATATTTATGATCAAGTCTAATGTTCATGTTGGTATGGTCATTTTATTTTTTCTAGCATGGTCCCCTTTGATTATCTATTTATCATAAAGTCTTAACTCTAAGGCCCCATTCATGTTTATTGACACAAATGAGACCTTAGTCTTAATGTTTTAACCTAAGTTTTTAATTTTATCCTACGTCTTAACTTAAATACCTTGATTCTTTGTAGATCTGATGGCTCATGCTTCATCACAAGGGAATAATCTAATAGATTTAAAAAAACCTAACAAATCTAAGCATTTAGCCCTTTGGACCAATCATGTGTGAGCATCCAGATCATGATCGATAGCTCACACCTTGTCAGGACTGAGGATCCAATGGAGTGAACGCAACGATGAAAATTCAAAATCACAAGAAGCCCCACAAAGTTCCACATGACACTCATGTAATTAAAGCTTTATAACAAAGGGTCCCACACATTAAAATTAACCAATGGCATGAAACCACTTGAATCATGATCAATAGTCTACATTTCATCATGGAGATTGATTCAATGGAGTGTATCAAATCCAAGGTCTATGGACTAAAAAGGTTTCATGAGCTTAAAATTGATGTTCTCATGACCATCATTTGACATCTACAAGGCCATATTTGACGTCTATGGGACTTTCAACTTTAAGCCCATAAAACCTAATGATCTACTACTTTAAATTTGATGTTCACACGATCATCATTTGACATTCATGAGGCTATCATTGATATCCATAGGAATGTCAAATTTAAGCTAATTGATTATTTTATTTAGACATAGGGATATACTCCAAAAATGTTACTAAAAGATTTTGGATTGCATTATAGATCAATGGGACTCCTTAGAAGATGTTCAAACATATAATATCTTTAAATTTATAATTATAAAATGACCTCATGATGTAAGTATTTGTAGATATAGTTATAATCTAAATTAGTTTCCTAAGGTTACAATTACATTTATTTTAATGTAATAAACCTTAGGCTAGAGACTTATATTAAATATTATTTTAAATGATCCTTATGGCATAAGACTTATATTAAATGCTTTTAACATAAGTTTTCATCATGTTTATTAACATGATCAAATCCTAGGTCAAAACCTAACAGTTCATCCTTTTATCATTTGGCCCCTTCAGACATGTCCTAAGAACTTAGCATAAATATCTTATCCTACAGTATATGTGTTTATTAACACAACATAAACCTTATCCTAATACATTTAGCCTAGGTCCCCTTTATATATATTATGAAAACTTAGACTAAAATAATTTAGCCTAAAGTTTATAATGTGTTTATTAAACATGAAATAAACCATAGCCTTAAGTATTTGAGCCTAAGTCCATTTCTTTATCATGATACTGATTAAAGTCCTCACCCTTTTATAGGATCAATGGCTTGTGCTTAATTATATAGATTAATCAAACAAAGTATAACAACCAAAGAATTTTAAATGAAACCTAGGATGCCTATGGGATCAACACATGGTGAGCATGTATTCACTACACATAATGCAAAGCTTAGAAGGCCCATGAAGGCACCAAGTGTCATAACCATAGAGCCTGACATATAGAAACTCCTTGGAACCATGTTGACCCATCCTAAAAATTCTAAAGTCATGGTCATCATTGATGATGAAGAGTATAAGCACAAGGTCACTCCAATAATGTAAGAAGTGTGGAGTAAAAGCCAAGGCTAGTCTAGGGTGGATAATAGTAAGATCCTAAACATGATCCTCAATACAAGAGAAGGAATAACTGAACCCAAAAGCATTAAGGAAGCTATGGCTAGAAATGATAGGGAGTTAAATGATCTAGCTAAAAAGGAAGAAGAGTGTGTCTTAAGGATAGATATGGATTTGAGACTCATTAATGAGGAGCATCAAAAGGCTATGAACATCCTTCAACAACAATAAAAAAGTTCCCAAACGAAGGGCCCACTAGCTAGTTAGTTAATATTCCACTTTTGAAGAGAATTGTAACATTTTGAAAATGGAATATTCTTTTGTAAAGGCATATGCTAGTTTTTTAGCATATTTGCCTCTAGGTCAATCTATTTTAGAAAAACAAGTGTATTCTAGAACTTGGTTGAAAAAGGATAGCTGTCCTTCTTATACATTTGTATCTTGCAACTGACTGGTATACTACCTAGTCCTTCTATAAAATATAGTACTATCATTTTGTAAAGAGGGGGAGTTCTTAGAGCCAAAATTACATTATAAACTTAGAGCAAACAATACAAGCAAGGAATTTTGTAAAGATTGTCTAATATTTGTCTGTGTGTTTGTTATCATGAATTCTCTCTCATTTGCTTGTTCTAATTTCAAGATTTGAATGGTTATTATGGATTTTTGGGGAGTACCTTTGATATTAGAGTTATTAAATTGTGTCAATGCTAGGTTGAATAAAAGTTCTTAGGTTCATTTTATTTTCTTACTCTTCTTACATTTGGGCTAATGTTATTTGTTTACAAGAGTAAATATTTAAAGTGAGCCTAGTTCTTATCTATATCTTTCCATACCTTAGAATTTTTATTGATGTGTGATGTGATTTGGACTAAGTTATTTAGCTTCACATGTTGGTTTTAAGTGCATGCTTAGATGAAATCTAAAATTTTTCATAATGTTTAGAATGAAGATCAATAATATTTATTTCTACCCTACACTTCCTTTTGATCTTTTTTTGACCTAGATCACCTTAATTTATCTTGTCATTATAAATATCCATCATAAATTTATTCTTAATTTAGTTATTGATCATAATTCACTATTCTTTGCATAGTTACTACACATTATACATAGATTTGTTATTTGGAAATGGTGGATCTCAACCACCACTTAATATAAATATTGTGAAATAGTCACTTGTTCTACCTCTGTTCCACCAACAGGTAATAGGATTACCACAACCTAAAACCCATGCATTGTATTCTCAGGAATTAAGAAATGAGAAGTGTTTATTAATACTCTAGACACTTGTGGTAGAAATTTAGGCAACAATAACTTGTTATACTATTTATTAGACCTCAAAAAATCCATGTTCCTAGACACTTCATGGAACCTATTGACATACTAAATGTATACATGTAAATTTGGCCACTAATGGATTTATATCTAACTTTAGACCAATTCTTGCCAATCATTGAATACCTAGCCCAAGAATTTATATTAGTCTTGAATTTAAATTTATAACCTTGCATTAAATAAATTTGGCCTATTAAATCAATTAAATAAGGCAAATACACACATTGAATTAATCAAAATCAAACAAACAACTAAATGCCTAAAAAGAGTTAATTAACTTGCACACCCTAATCAAAATCAATTCGTAAGTTAAATCAATTTCAAATCTTAATTTAGTTTACCCATGAGCTAATAAATCAATCACTAAAAAAAAATTCAAGAGCATCTTAGAATATTATAGAACACACTTATTACCTTTGTGAGTTGTCACTTTTGGAAAATATCTAAAATAATATTCTAATAATATGCTAAACTCAACCAAAGTTAATAAACTTAACCATGGTCAAATTTAACCCATTCTAAGGGATTTGGTAGCCTATAAAATCAAGCTTAGAGATATTCATTTAGGGAGTTAAATCAAAGTAGAGTTATAATGTAGGAATAGATTTATGAAGCTAAAATTTGAGTGTTATAATGTTGAAATTGAGCCAAGCCATATCAATCAAGAAAAACATTCAACAATGTTGCATAAAGGAGATGATGTTAACCATATGTCATTGATGAAGACTTCTTATGCATAAACTGAGCAAGCCAAATGAATAAATCATTTGGATCTCTTAAGGAAGGAAAATATTGTTGTTCTTTGCATTTTATTTGGGTTTTAAATTGTTGTTTGTTCATTAAGCTCCTCCTAAGATCTAGGCTTAAAGATGTTAGTATGTTAATGTGTTGACTTCATGGTTTTATGGACTAACACTTGATCTAACCTCCTCTCTTTGTCAAATTCCTTGATCACAAATAGTACACTCAATGGGAAGATAAACCCCACCTCATTAGACATCCATAAAAACATTCTCACTACCACTAAATATTTTACTAAGTGGGTTGAAACTATACCCCTCACTTACATGACTAGAAATCAAATTTAAAAATTAATCTTTAACCATCTTATCTACCACTAAGATATCCATTCTAACATTATATCTGATAATGGGGATCATTTAAGAACAAGGATGCCAAAAAGCTATGTGTTGAATACAAGATTATGCAACACTTTTCAATGACATATTACCCTCAAGGTAACGACCAGGCTGAACTATCAAACAAAACCATTGTAAACATTCTCAAAAACATTGTCAATGATGTTGGTCATGATTATAACCTTTAGATATTCTATGCCCTTTGAGAATACCATACCAATCATCACACACCCATAGGAGCCATTCCATACTCACTTTTTTATGGCACTGAAGCCATACTTCCCATTGAGGTCAAGTTGCCTTCATTGTGCATATATTTCAAGTAGGTTTTTGATGATAATGACTATCAAGTATCTCACTTGAAATATATATATTTACTTTATGAGAAGTGCATGGATGCTATGAACAATCTGTAGGCCTATCAAAATTGACTTCAGGGTTAATACAATTGGTGTGTAAAATATAAAACATTTGAACTTGGTGATCTTGTCCTAAAAGAGAACTAAAAGAATACTATGACCTAAAAGAAACATAAAGAAAAGTTCAAACCCAACTGGGTGGGTCCTTTCATCATCACTACAGACTATGGCATTGGAACATACATGTTTTCCACACTAGATGATAATGAAATTGATGAATGGATGAACATTATTCACCTCAAGTAGTACTATGCTTATGTAACTTGATGTATTGTCTATAAGGACCATTTTAAGTTGTACCATATTATCAATATTCTTCTTTATAACATTATAAAACTATTTATTCTACCATCCTCTCATTTTGACATTCTAACCAGACCATCCAACCATTATATTCCTACTTGACCAAACATGTTTTAATCCTATCAACCTAGGGCATTTAACCTTGGTTCATCCATTGGTTTCATGTTTTTAGCATATAGAATCAAATCAGTTTCAATAGTTATTTCAAGAATTTCAAATAGAGGTTGTATTTTGGAGTAGTATGATAGAAGTTCTGGTAGTTACATCCTTTGTTTCTTATTCCCTTCTTATCAAGTTTGTTTATGTGAGCTTGATTACATCACCTACTAGGGCAAATCTATGTTCACCGATCTTGATACTAATTATATCACTTACTGGGGCAAATTGGTATCATTGATCTATTAGTTGTATCCTAGTTACAACTACCTATGTGCAAACTAGGGGCAAAATTTATCTATTATGCCTTGACATATCACCTAGCCATTCTTATGTTGTACTATGACATCATACAAACTATGCCTATTTTATTTGAATTGGCTACTACACTAGTTAGATTCCTCTACTGTGAGGTGAACTATTGTGAACTAAAACCATTTTGGAACTATGTGGGTCATGTTTGATTCATGTTGAGGTCAGCTTAGTCCCCCTTCAACCACACTTTCACTATTTTATGAGTATCATTTCAAGTTATAATGATCTCATAATTTTGTGAGAAACTTCAACCATGCTCTAATTATTTTTTGAGCATCATTTCAAGTTATAATACCCTCACCATTTTGTGAACAACTTCAGCCTTGTTCTCTCTACTTTGTGAGCATCATTTCAAGTTATGATTCTCTTTCCATTTTTCAAGCTTGGACCATTTTATTGTCTCATAATTCTCAATTGAGTTGATATGCTTCAAAATTTATAAAAACATTTGAAAATAATTTAGAAAAACCAAAAACATTGACCACTTATTTTCCTCAAGAATTTTGGGAACCCTCACTAAGACACAAACAAACCACTTGTTCTTTAGTTTCCCCATCCTTTTTGGCCTTTTATCCTAAGTTATCCCCATTTTGTGAGTTCATCCTATTCTTCTATCACATCCATCATGTATTCTATCAATCATCATTTTCTTCCCATTTTTTGAGAGAAATACATTTGGCCTGAAGTTTTGTTGGATCATCATATCCATGGAAGTATGTATGCAACATCCACTTACCTAGCACATATGGAGACAACTCAACTACCCCCTTATTTTTCTTCTATTCCCCCATCTTGTTTGTTTGTTCAATTGTGTTATCTATACTAACATAGGGACTAATACCTATTTTTTTCTTTATTTGTCTTGTTTGTTTGTTTGTTTGTATGTTTTTATTTACTTTCAACATTGTGGTCTTGATTCAGTCTATGTGTGTTCATTGGGTGATTCATTTCACATTATTCTTAAATCTATCCATATTCAAATGTCTACATTTTCATCATGGTTTTTATCATTGGTGCAATTATTTTCCATTGAGTATTGGATATTAGGGGTCAGTCCTTATGCATATTTTGGCCAAATACCCATAGTGTTCTATCATGAGGCCTACCATAAAATGCTATAGAAAAATAATCTTTGAGAGGTCTACAACATCAATGCAACATCACCATCTCCTCAACACTGACATCAAAAACAATCTTAATCCAATACCCAATCATATCCCAAATAGAGTAATTAAGTAATGAAAGAATTTAAACCTTTGTTAGTTTAGACAACCATCTCCATAATATTTTTTTTTTATAATTGATCTTTATCCTTTATTTCAACTTATCAATCATCAACCATTAATCATGTTTTTCATAATTGAGGTATACTACATCAACACTGTACACCATCCCAAATGCATTCTCAATGATTATATTTCTTGCTGGGGAAAATCAATGTGTTATCACCAATTTTCCTTTCTTGTTTATCTATCCTAACTTGGGAAGCTCCATCTTCTCAATGATTATATCACCTGCTATGGAAAATCATTATTTTATCATACTACATTGCTACTATCAGGGTATAATGTTTATAACCACCTTTGATCAAACCATTGTACATTATCCCACTTGCATTTTTTAGTAATTTTTCCCAGATTTGGGTAAATCATTATGTTTTCACCCCATTATATTTATTTTTTTAGTCCCCTCAATTTGCTTATCTATTTCAAGGGATCATTTGTCAACCCACTTGCCAACCACTCCTTCAAGGGGGTAGCTATAGATCAACCATTACCATTGTAGTCATAAGCATAAAGAATCAAGTTATTCCTTAAAAAGATATTACTATGCTTACAACTTACAACATCTTCCTAAATAGGGGTAAATTGTAGATATGTGAATTTGGCCACCACTAGATTCATATATGAGTTTAGACCAATTCTTACAAATCATTAAATACCTAGCCCAATAATTTATATTTGTCTTAAATTTGGCTTTATAACTTTCCATTAAATCAATTTCGCCTATTAAATCAATTAAACAAGGAAAATACACACATTGAATTAATCAAAATCAAACAAATGATCAAATGCCTAAAAATAATTAATTAACTTACACATCCTAATCAAAATCAATTAGCAAGTTAAATCAATTTCAAATCTTAATTGAGTTCACCCATTAGCTAATAAATCAATTACTAAAAATGAAATTCAAGAGCATCTTAGAACATTATAGAACACACTCATTACCTTTGTGAGTTGTAACTTTTAGAAAATATCTAAAATAATATTCTAAGAATATTCTAAATTAAACCAAAGTTAATAAACTCAACCATGGTCAAATTTAACCCATTCCAAGGAATTTGATATCCTGTAAAAGCAATCTTAGAGCTCTTAATTTAGGGAGATCAATCAAAGTAGAGCTATAATGTATGAATAGATTTATGAAGCTAAAATCCTAGTGTTATAATGTTGAAATTGGGCCAAGCCATATCAATCAAGCCAAGCATTCAAAAATGTTTCTTGGAGGAGACGATGTTAGCCATATGTCATTGACGAAGATTTCTTATGCATAAATTGAGCAATCAAAATGAATAAATCATTAGGAGCTCTCAAATAAAGTAAAGATTATTTATCTTTGCATTTTAATTGGGTTTTTAATTATTGTTTGTTCATTAAGCTTCCCCTAAGATCTAGGCTTAGATATGTTAGTATGTTAGTGTGTTGATTTCATGGTTTTATGGACTAACACTTGATCTAACCTCCTCTCTTTGTCAAATTCCTTGATCACAAATAACATGCTCAGTGGGAAGATAAACCCCACCTCATCAGATGTCCATAAAAACATTCTCACTACCATCGAATATTTCACTAAGTTAAAGCTATATCCCTCATTTATGTAACTAGAAAGCAAATTTACAAATTCATCTTTAACCATCTCATCTATTGTTATGGTATCCCTTCCAACATTATATCTGATAATGGAGGATCATTTAAGAATAAGGATGTTGAAAAGCTATGTGTTGAATATAAGATCATGCAACACTTTTCAATTACATATTATCCTCAAAGTAATGGCTAGGTTAAAGCATCAAACAAAACCATTATCAACATTATCAAAAATATTGTCAATGACATTGATCATGATTGGCACCTTCAGATATTTTGTGTCCTTTGGGAATATCGTACCAATCATGGCATACTCATAGGATCCACTCCATACTCACTTGTTTATGGCACTGATAGCCATACTTCCCATTGAGGTCAAGTTGCCTTCATTGTGCATATATTTCAAGCATGTTCTCAATGATAATGACTATCGAGTAGCTCAAATCTAAGAGATAGATTTACTTGATAAGAAGTGCATGGATGTTATAAAAAATCTATAGGCCTTTCAAATCTAGCTTTAGGGTCAATACAATTAGTTTGTGAAACATAGAAAATTTTAACTTGGTGATCTTGTCCTAAAAGAAAACCAAAGGAATACTATGGCCAAAAAGAAACATAAAGAAAAGTTCAAAACCAACTAGGTGGGTCCTTTCATAATCACTATAGACTATGGCATTGGATCATACAAGCTTGCCACACTAGACAACAATGAACTTGATGAACATTATTCACTTCAAGTAATACTATGCTTAAGTAACTTGATGTATTGTCTATAAGGACCATTTTAAGTTGTACCATATTATCAATATTCTTATTTATACCATTATCAAACTATTTGTTCTACCATCCTCTCATTTTGACATTCCATCTAGACCATCCAACCATTGCATTCCTACTTGACCAAACATGTTTTTAATCCTATCAACCTAGCCCATTTGACCTTATTCCATCCATTGGGTTCATGTTTTTAACATATAGAATTATATTAGTTTCAATAGTTATTTTAAGCATTTTAGATAGAGGTAGTATTTTGGAGTAGTATGATAGAAGTTTTGATAGTTTCATCCTTTATTTCTTATTCCCTTCTTATCAAGTTTGTTTATGTGAGCTTGATTATATCACATGCTGGGGCAAATCTATGTTCACCAATCTTAATACTAATTATATCACCTCCTAGGGTAAATTGGTATCATTGATCTATTGGTTGTATCTTAGTTATAACTTCATATGGGCAAACTAAGGGAATTTTTTTTTATTGTGCCTTGACATATCACCTAGCCATTCCTATGTCATACTATGCCATCATACAAATTGTGCCTATTTTGTTTAAATTAGCTACTACACTATTCATATTCCTCTACTATGAGGTGAAATACTATAAATTAAAACCATTTTAGAACTATATGGGTCATGTTTGATTCATGTTGAGGTTAGCTCAGTTCCCCTTCAGCCATGCTTTCATCATTTTTTGAGAATCATTTCAAGTTATAACACTTTCATCTTTTTGTGAGCAACTTCAGCCATGATCTCATCATTTCAAGTTATAATGCCCTCACCATTTTTTGATCAACTTTCAGTTTGTTCTCTCTAATTTGTGAGCACCATTTCAAGTTATAATCCTCTCACCATTTTTCAATCTTGGACCATTTTAGTGTCTCATCATTCTCGATTTATTTGAGATGCTTCAAAAGTTCTAAATTTTTTTAAAAATCATTTAGAAAAACCAAAAACATTGACCACTTCTTTGCCTTAAGAATTTTGGGAACCCTCACTAAGTCACAAACAAACCACTTGTTCTTTAGTTTCCCCATCCCTTTTGGCCTTTTATTCTATGCTATCCCCATTTTGTGAGTTCATCCCTATTCTTATATCACATCCATCATGTCTTCTATCAATCATCATTTTCTTCTCATTTCTTGAGAGAACTACATTTGGCCTAAAGTTTTATCGGATCATCATATCCATGAAACTATATATGTAGTGTCCACTTACCTAGTGCATATGAAGACAAATCAACCACCCCTTTCTTTTTCTTCTATTCCCCCATCTTGTTTTTTTGTTTAATTTTCAATTAGTTTCTAGGGGAAATATTCATCATGTTATTTATATTAACATAGGGACTAACACTTGTTTATTTCTTTATTTGTCTTGGTTATTTGTTTGTTTGTCTATTTTTTTGTTTGTTTGTGTACTTGTTTGTTTGATTTCAATATTGTGGCCTTAATTCAGTCTATGTGTGTTCATTGGGTGATTCCTTGCACATTATTCTTGAATATATCCATATTCAAATGTCTACATTATCATCATGGTTTTTATCATTGGTGTAATTATTTTACATTGAGTATTAGATATCGGGGGTCATTCCTTATTCATATTTTGGCCAAGCCCCCACAGTGTTCTATCATGAGGCCTACCATCAAATACTACAATAAAAATCAGCTTTGAGAGGTCTACAACATCAATGTAACATCACCATCTCCTCAACACTGACATGAACAACAATCCCAATCCAATACCCAAGCATATCCCAAATAGAGTAATTAAGTAATGAAAGAATTTCAACATTTGTTAGTTTGGAAAATCATCTCCCTACTAACAAGTTTTTCTAATTCATCTTTATCCTCTATATCAACTTATCAATCATCAAACATTAATCATGCTTTTCATAATTGAGGTATACTACATCAGCATTGTACACCATCCCACATGCATTCTCAATGATTATATTTCTTACTAGGGAAAATCATTATGTTATCTCCAATTTTCCTTTTTTGTTTGTCTATCCTAACTAGGGCAGCTCCATATTCTCAATGATTATATCACCTGCTAGGGCAAATCATTGTTTTATCATACTATGTTACCGCTATCAGGGTATATTTATTATAACCACCTTTGGGAAAACCATTGTATATTGTCCCACTTGTATTTTTTAGTGATTTTTCCCAAATTTAGGTAAATCATTATGTTGTCACCCCATCATCTTCATTTATTTAGTCCCCTCATTTTGATTTTTTATTTCAAGGGACCATTTGTCAACCCACTTTCCAACCACTCCCTTGAAGGGGTATCTATAGTTTAATCATTACCATTATAGTCATAAGAATAAAGAACCATTTTATTCTATACAAATATGTTACTATGATTACAACTTGCAACATATTCTCAAATAGGGGAAAATTGTAGACATGTAAATTTAGCCACCAATGGATTCATATTTGACTTTAGACCAATTCTTGCCAATCATTGAATACCTAGCCCAAGAATTTATATTAGTCTCAAATTTGGATTTATAACCTTGCATTAAATCAATTTAGCCTATTAAATCAATTAAATAAGGCAAATACACACATTAAATTAATCAAAATTAAACAAATGACCAAATGCCTAAACAGAATTAATTAACTTGCACACCCTAATCAAAATCAATTAGCAAGTTAAATCAATTTCAAAGCCTAATTGAGTTCACCCATGAGATAATTAATATATTAAATAAATAACTAAAAAGGAAATTCAAGAGCATCTTAGAACATTCTAAAACACACTCATTACCTTTGTGAGTTGTCACTTTTGGAAAATATCTAAAAGAATATTATAAAAATATGCCAAACTCAACCAAAGTTAATAAACTCAACCATTGTCATATTTAACCCATTCCAAGGTATTTGGTAGCCTATAAAATCAAGCCTAGATCTCTTCATTTAGGGAGCTCAATCAAAGTAGAGTTATAATGTAGGAATAGATTTATCAAGCTAAAAGCCTAGTGTTATAATGTTGAAATTGAACCAAGCCATATAAATGAAGCCAAGCATTCAACAATGTTACATATAGGAGATTATGTTAGCCATATGCCATTGATGAAGACTTCTTATACATAAACCAAGCAAGCCAAATGAAGAAATCATTTGGAGCTCTCAAGGAAGGTAAAGATTGCTAGTTGGGTTTTCAATTGTTGTTTGTTCATTAAGCTCACCCGAGGATCTAGGATTAGATATGTTAGTATGTTAGTGGGTTTATTTCATGGTTTTATGGACTAACACTTGATCTAACCTCCTCTCTTTGTCAAATTCCCTTATCACACTAAATACCTATGTAGATTCTACCAAGATACTAAACATTTCTTTAGACTCTGCTACCTTGATTAACATAACTATAAATTATACCACATGCATATATACTATGTGGAATATGCCAACCTATCTTGAAAGACTTGAAATTCCACCATTGGTTAAACATAAAATTGTTACTTATTTATACTATAGAACTTGAGCATTGGTATATTTTTTTTCTTGCATTGACAAATGATGATAGTGATAGTAGAATTATTATTTAAAAACACACCATGATAGGTATAGGGAAACATGAATAGGGATATCTTAAGTTTATGATGCTTAGGGATAATAAATTATTTATATATATTGTAAATCAAGCTCACATAATTTTACTGGTAGGTGTAACACTTTAAAAAATATAAGAGAATAAGTAAATACTACTTCCTCTCATCAAACCAAATCAATTTTACTTGTTCTCATCTAGTCATATTGTACCCCCAAAAATAATTTTACTTGTTGTAGTTTCACATGGACATAAAATAAGAATATTTGATTTTACCTATCATAGCCAAAATTTCCCAAGAAAAACGGAGGAGATTAGAAGCTTATGGTGAAATTAAAGAATAGCTCTCCACCAGATAAATGGCCTTGATATTAAAGATCAATACATTGGCTTGTGTTATTTATTCTATTCCTAATTTCTTTTCAAAAAGGATCACCAATTTATTGATGAAATAAATAACTATCATATGCTAGGTGATTCACATGAGAATTAATCAGGGGATTTTATATAAGGAAATAATTATAATCACATAAGTAAGGTGAATTTTTTTGACAAGTGAAAATAATACTTCTATATTGTCATTGAAGAAGAAGAATGGATATCTATAATATTTGGCTAATTCACATTTGTAACTTTTAATTCATTCTCACAATCCAAAATTGCACATGTTTTTAATAACACATTTACACATTTTTATGTTGTGAAATATTTTTAAGTCCACTGTACAATAATCAAGTTGTGTAAAAACACTAGCACACTTTTGCAAGTCATGTAAATTGTTCATTACATTGTGTAAATTTATTAATACATTTTTTTCAATTTTTAAGTTATGTATATTTTCTAATGTGCTTTTTCAAACCCCTAAAAATGAAAAAGGTCATTACACAGCATAACCACCCATTGTAACCTATAAATAGATGTTTATGACTCAATTTTAAGGGTTAGGAACTTTTGGTATTTGTTCTAAAGTTGAGATATGTTAATATTTTGACAATATGAAAACTTTTGGAGAGATGGAAAGGAGTATGTATGTACAACCCCTCAAAGGATCAATGCAAAAATAATTTTCAAGGATGATGATATGCATGAGTATGACAATTCACTTTGATTTTGGTTATTTCATTTTAATAAAATACTAGTGTTAAATAGTCAATTAATTTGGAGTTTTTAATGTCTAAAGTTCTATTGAATCTACATTAGGAATTCTTGATGTTGTGAAGCCTTGGTGGGAATCAAAATAAGATTTTGTGCCTAATTTTATTGGGAAATACAAGGTTGAATATCATTTTTATAAATTTATCCAATATCCTTGGTTTATGTACCTATTATTATGTTTATAATATATCTTTCCCATCCCATTTATATAAAGGATTCCCATGTTAAAATCTTAAATCTTGGGATGTTCTAGTGAATCTCTATGTTTAACTACCTAGGATTACCCTTCATATTTTTTGGGGTTATCATAATAGATTATTTGTTTAACCATCTAAAATAATCCTTTTATTCATTTATCCTTTCCTTTCTCTTTTTCGTCTTTTTCCCATCATTCCTTTCATTTCATTTCTATCTCCTTTTTTTACCTTTTGGTTAAAAGTATGAAACCCCCACATAAAACATTTTTGTTGTGAATAGTTATAAATAGTCCTTTCCTACATTTCATTTTTATATTTAAATAAAGGTAGATTCACTTACTAATAATAGAGGGTATTTATATCCACATTTTTGACTAATATAAGGATTTTGTCCCAACACTACCGATTGAAAGCCCATGCTTGTCCCCCCAACAAAAAATTTAGCCAACAATTTTTGTATTTTAAAAACTTTATTGGGGATCAAGGTGATTTATGAAAATTATTTTTAGATATTTCAAGGAACATACCCTACAATGGAGGCTGGATAATCCATTGAGATACTATACCTATGTCTACATATTTCTAATTGAAAAAATGGTGTTGGTTCACCCCAACTTTAATATTCTTTATGTCTAATGGAGAAAATGTTTTGGGTTAATGGTTTTGGACCAATGCAATGAGTTACCATCAAGCTCAATGAAGATATTTCTGAATCTTTCTAGTGTAAATGGTCAATAGGTACATATCCATATCCTAGCTTTTAGAATGTCTTATAGTATTTTAGGAGTTATGCATGAAGATGTCATAGTGAGACTTTTTGTTGAAACTTTTAATGGATTTACTATTGAGTGGTTTTATCACCTAGAAGATGGATGAATTTTGAAATGAGAGTCCTTTAAAAATAAGTTCCTAAATAGATTCAAACCAAATATGGACACATGTGCATTGTTATCATATTTATTCCAAATCTATAAACAAGAATATGAACAAATGAGAGAGTTTTTAGCATGATTTAAAAAAATGTTGAGGCTGATTCCTCAAGTATATTGGCCAAATCTCAACAATAAACTATTTTTCTTAATGGGATCTCTACACCTATAGATCAAATTCATGTTGATAAGGAACAAGCTAAATGACCTAGAAGCTTCTCAAAAAGAAGCTATCAAAATTAAAGATGAATTCATTCTATTTGGGATGTTGAAGAAAGGAATTCCAAAACATTCTAAAACTATCATAAATAGTGATGAAGTAGTGAAAAATGATATAATAAAGAGTCATTGATATTCATAAAAGAAATCATGAAGGAATTTGTTTATCACACATGTCATAACTCTAATAGGGAAAAAGAGAAAGTGATTCCTATCACATATGATTATTTTAATTTCACAATTGTAGAAGGTGAATAGTTTGAAGAAATAATGATTGATCAAAGAACAAATGAAGAATTTAGCTTCCCACTTGGTAGAGAAGAAAAAGATTTTATGGTTTTGAAATATTGTTTGAACATCATAGTCTTAGGAGAAAATGAGCTATTTAAATAACAAATGATTGGACCATAAAAAAAGGAATAATAATTCATAATGTGATGTCTTACTTTTTTAAGGAAAATATAACAAGGAACTAATTTTATGTAAATAAGAAGAGGCCTCTTGTATCAGGATGGAAGGATTAGTAGTTAAAAGGGAAGATTCTATTGACACTTCTTTTTCATGTCCCCTTGTAGAATATTTATTAAAAGGATTTAACTATAAAGTAATCAAACCTACATAGATTAAATATCACAGTTATGCCAAGATTGAAATCAAAGAATATGTGAATGTGGAGTGAAATGAAGGGTGTCTAATTTTGATTTTAAGTGAAATGGAAACTATTAAAGAAGAATAAATTAATGAAGATGATGATGATGACTCATTTAATTATGAATTAATTTATATCATGGGAAGAAGTTTGGAAAAGAATATCAACACTCCATTCATTCCAAAAGATAATCATATTGTAGTTGTAACTCAAGAACAAATATAAGACAATTATTTCTGATTGAAATCATGTATCTTGTAAAAATGCATTCAAAGACACTCAAGAAGATATTGGTAAATTAAATTCATACATAAGAATGCTCATAGAAGATTGTAAAATTCACATTGATTCTATTTGAAGACATGAACACATTTCCAACTTGTTCATTTATGATCATCCTTATGTGAATAGTGATTGTAAGTTACTATTCCCACATGCTTGGCTCTACTAATAAATGAATTTAGATTTCATAAGTCAAATCCATTATTTTTAAAATGGTAGGTAATTCTCCTAGCTAGTTAATGGTTTTATATAGTCTTTCATTTTATTTTGATCCTAGTAAATAACTCTACTTTATTGATTTTGTCTTGTTTTATTTTCCCATCTTTTTTTGGTTTACTTGTGTTGGTTTTCAATAAATGTAGTAGGTTGTCTATTATTCCTTCCTCTCCATGGATTAGTTTTTTTACCTATACATTATTGTATCTATGCTCCCTATCTTGAAACTCTCAATGGATGACCACATTGTTTTCAAAGATGCCAAAATATCCATTACATTAGAGTGGATGAAAAGATAATATTTTCAAGGATATATGATTATTATTTGATGGTTTAGTGTCTACATCTATATTTCCTTGGACACCTATATTAGATCCAAATTAGTTGAACATATTTGATCCTATGCCAGTTTTATAATGAATAGGTTTTCTAGTTTTTTAGAATGACATGAAAAATAGAACTTATGAAACATTTTAGTTAAAATGGGTCTCCAAGATGGACATTCAACAATGTATTTGGAAGATAGTTTTTGTAGTATTGAACATGGTGATATGAATGTTAATTTATTAAGTGACATAATAAATAAGTTTTTCATGGATCTCTTCAAGTGAATAGGTGATAAACATGCAAATTTTTCATGAGTATAGGATTTTACCCAACATCACATGTTCATTTCTCATAAGATTAAGATAAGTGAACTAACTGTTGGTCAAATTAAAACATGCAATTTTTTAGAATAGGGGATTTGGACCAATAATGTATGTTCATTTATCATACAATTGAGATAGGAAAATTGGATATTAGTTGGCTAGATCAAGATGTACAAATGTGAATTACAAATACGTTTTAAAGAATTTACGCTAATAAGGCAGCAATATTTTAATATTCTAGAGTTATCTTGCATTCCCTTTGTAAATGTGGTCCCATAATTAGAGCCAATTATTATTGTAAAATTTTACATTTCATGACAACACCCCCAATAATGATCATATAGTAATTAGAGGTGTTTTAAGGACAAGGAGAATACAAAATTTTAGAATGGGATATTGATTTTGTATCCCAATAAACAAGGCTTGGGTCACTTGCTAAGATTTTTACTATCCTTCAAGATTATAAATGGTTAAACATTGAATGATTTTTAGAATAAAATTATGAATGGATATGCATTCACGAAAAACACTTGGTCAACATTAATATAAAAGTGTTGGGTTATAAAATTGAGTGTGTTTAATATATCTTGAAAATATCTCTTTTAATAAGAGAAGGTGAGTGATTTCATTGCAACCTAAGGTATGAAAACATTTCAAAAAAAATTACTTCCTTTTATGTCATTACAAGATTCTTGTCATCATATAAAGAATGCTATAAAGGGAGATATAATCAAAGATCCAACTTGCAGTACAAGGTATGAAGACTAATTTTGCATATGAGTGAGTGATCTTTTGAAGGTCAAAGAGAAAAAGTTGTAAGAGATCATTTATTATGTTTCATATATCATACCCTAAAGATAGCTCCCACGCTTAGAACAAGATTATAAGATAATGATATAATATGGATAGCCAAAAAATGATACTTAATTCTAGATGATGACTATTCTTAGCCAAAGATAAAGGAGAAATTAATTTCTTTTGGAGTTGGTCCTACTAGAGTACCTTTCTCCTTACATGGGAAATAGTTTCAACCATTATAAGTTATGAAGATGCAATAGATTTCATATTCACAAATAGATTAAAAATATGTGTGTAAGGAAATATGGTCTTCCACTTAAGTGTGGGCTCCATTGGATTATTTGAAATTGTAATTATTATTCTCATACACAAAAGAGGAGAAGGTTTTATGGATGTTCTAACCATGGCATGCTTAAATAACTTTTTTCTTGTTATAATTGCTCCTAGGATAATTTGGAGGAATGTAAATTATACATACCAATAGAAATTTTTGTTCCATTAAATTACTATGATAACTATTAAGCTTATTTATTCTCATCAAGAACTATAAAATGTAATTATAGTTAATCAGGTAGTCTTAAAAGATAATATCACAAAGAATTATACTCATAAAATTAAAATCACATATGGAATAGTGATTAATAAAATCATAAAACATGATGAATATATTACTATATGCACCAGTAGATATCATGCTTTGTCAAGTGATACTGAGTATGGATAAACATCTAAAAACATTGAGTGGTACTAATATTGATCACATGGCTATTATGAAAATAAATATTACATGAGAAGAAATAATTTTTGTCAATGGAACCTTGAACCATGCTAGACATCACTCAAATTTTTGAGACCTACTTAGATGACTTAACATTTCTTGCATCATAAGGGCTTAAAATTTTGTCAACACCTAGAGTAGGAATTTTATTATACCATTTCAAAATCACAAGGTTAAAATATAAAGCATGTTCAAAAAGATAATGGATAAATGGAAATTAATTTAGGTTTCATGTCTATTGAGTCTAGTTTTATCAATAATGAGGATTCCATGTAATAGTGAATGCATGCAATAGTAAGGCAAAGAGAGAAATTAAAACACATGGAGAAATATCTTAGAGCATAGTTTATTACTTAGAAGAGGTGATTATAATTTAAACTAAATTTGATAAGAAAATAAAAGAACATAATAGCATTGTTTCTAATCTCTAGGATCAACTAGAACAATGAGACCATCATATGTGTGAATTTGAGAAATGGTTAGAAGAGAGACATAAATAATTTCATGTGAATCAGATAGAGAATAATGAAGTAGTATGGGATAAAGATGTTTTGATTATAAATAATAATAATGAAATATCTACTTTATGAAAAAAATATGTAGACAAGAACATCTAAAATCAGATGTTAATACTACACTAAAGAAGTCAAATGCATTGATTGATTCTAAGCCTTATGGATTTTTCACTAAGTGCTCATAGGATTATCACATCTTGATAGCCTTATAAGCATAATCCTCAAAACCTATCATCCTAATTATAAAACCTTTATAACCCACCATGTTCATAGATCTCCATGAAACCTATTGATATGATAAACACCTATGTAGAGTCTATAATGCTGCCAAACAACTCCTTGAACTCTGCCACCTTATTAAACATAACTATAGATTCCACCATACGAATATGCACTACATGGAATCTAAAAAAATACTTAGAAATACTTGAAATTTGAACATTATTTGGATGAAAAATTGGTACTTGTTCATACTAAAAAACTGAAGCATTATCATATTTTGTTCTTGTATTGATAAATGATGATAGCGATGGTAGAATTATTATTTCAAAACAAATTGTGATGGGTATAGGGTAACATGAAAATGTATATATATTAAGTTTTTGACATTTAATGATGAAAAAATATTTGAAAAGATTTTTAATCAAGATCACATAGTTTTTCTGACATTTGGAACTCTTTAGCTAATAAAAGAGGTTAAAGGAAATAATGCTCCCTCTAATCAAACTAGACCAATTACACTTATTCTCATGTGGTCATATTGACCACCTAAAAATAATTTTAATTATTATAGTTTCACTTAAATATAAAATAAGTACATTTTATTTTACCTATTTTTTACCATTTTGGGTTACCATGGAAGAGAAATGTTCAAATTTTGCTCAAGGCTTCAGGTTTAGCAAGGAAGGCTTCTCAAAGTTTAGTGAAAGTTTGGATAAATGATCTAAGGTAGAAAAGGAATACAAATTTATGTTTTAAAGTTTTGGTATTCACATGTTTTTATGTGAATGGATTATAAGGATAAAAGACTTAACACATTTTCAAAAAATTTGGCCTTCACACTTTTTTTTATAAAATACTAGTCAAAACTTTTGTTGTGAACAAAGTTACAAAGACTTAATGAAGATTGTTTAAGTTTTTGGTCTTCAAAAAAATTATGTGAAGATTAATTGAAACTTTTATTCTGAGAAAATTTATGAAGACCAATTTTAAAAATCAAAAGTTATGAATTATAAATTAGGAAAGACAAAATTTCTAATGATAAAGTTGGAAAGATGAAAATTAAAAAAAATGTTATGACAAGTTCAAAACAAAAATCATGACAACAATTTTCATGAAGACTAAGGAAATGACAAAAATCATGAAAACACAAAATCTGAGGGTTTAGGTATTCAAACATTTTATGAGCAAAGATATCGAAAGTAAAGGTTGCAAATAAGAAGGAACACTTTCAAAATTTTGGGTCATGTTTTTTTCATGAGTGTAAATAATACACAAAGGTTAAAGGCTGGGTGAGACACATCAAAGCATAAATCTTGAATGAATATCACTTGTCAGGATCTTGCTCCACCAAAAGAGCACAATATGATTACCAAGCCAAGCAACTTAATATACAGAAATTAACCAGATTCACCAAGTAACTAGAATTCAGAATAACACATGATATGAGAGACAATACACAACTTATATTAATACTTTATAGAAAAGAATACAATAAAGAAGATGCCACTTCTTCTCCACCACCTCTTCAGAGGCTCGCCACACCTCAAGTGAATAGTAATTCTCTCCTCAAAGCTCTCCCTCTCAGGTCCCAACACCCAACTCAAAATACAGAGTTGGTGTTCACCTCCTGTGCTCCATGCACACCACAAGTGCTCCACGCACTCCACAAGTACTCCACGTACTCCACAAGTACTCAACGTACTTCAAGTAGATCTCCCATGAACCTGCAACAACTTGCAATTCAACAGACCATACTTATGGAAGGAAATCCCTTGCCTTCCTCTTTGCTCTATTCGAGTACACACCTATACTCCAAGTAGATCCTACCTGATACTGCTCCCTGTTGTGTTACTGTCCTATATGATCCTGCACACCTGCAAATCAACCCGGTTCTACACACCTATGAACCTTGACCTTGCATACACATACACCTGTAGATCAACGATCTTACTTACCATGTAGATCTCCTATATAGGCCATGCACCTGTGACCAAGATCCTACACACCTGAAGAATCCTGATGACTCTCCAAAACCAGCACCCACCTAGGTACTGCTATGGAACTAGGAGGAACACCCTTGCTCACCTCACACATAAAAGGAGCAAACCTTGCTCAACTCAAACTAGAACACTTTTCCAATACAACCATGAGTCTATTATATAGATCTCATCCAAACAATAATTAGACATCTAATTACAATAATTAGATCCACAGCTCTCAGTCTAAAAATAGATCTAATCATGCAAACACTTGGTTCGTTAGCTAACTTCCCGTAATAAGCTCACATTTGAACCACACAGGCAACTGACGTCGGTCCCTGTCTGCCTGGAGGTGACCGACGCCGACCGACCCATGACCGACGTCGGTTGCTTCTCTTCACTGTCCTGCCGATGTCGACTGATCAAATCGACGCCAGTTGCTCTGACGCTCAGTAACCTTTAGAAACCCCTCCAATGGCCTTCTCTGTGTCTGCATCAGTGAAGCTTTTAGCTCCACAACCTAACAATCTCCCACTTGGAGATAAATCACTGCACTGTACCTGTACCTGTACTCTGTCTAATCTATTTCCTGGTTTGTATCTCTCTTCAAGCTCAATCCTGAAGACAACCCACCACACATCCCATGGTGTACATCCTGTCATCCAAGTACCCTGCCACATTCAAACCTACAAACACATGTAGTGAAGTCCTGACCCTACATAGCATGAATCCCTGCTACCGGTCCCTCTCAAATACCTGAGAACCCACTTCCCTGAATTGGCTCCTAACTCTCTGACAGCTCCCACTGCATGGGAATACTCAGGTCTATACCAGACCTCATGTGATTTCAAACACTGTACCTATCCAACCCTTAGTGTGCTCCGGCTCTGCATCCTAAACCTCACCAACACCTGATTCACATCAGCTCCCACTGGAAACAAAATCAACCTGTGATCTCCATGTCTCCCATGTCAAAGAATTTTGCTGCTCCAAACTCCTCATGACATGCCACTGAACTAATCTTACCCTTAGCTCAGCAAAACCCTGTATGTACAAACCTTGCTAGCAAAACATACCATCCACATATAGTAACAGAATGATGTCGTGACTCATCATCCACCTGGTAAGTCTAACCACAGCAGTTACCCTGACATTGACTGAAGCAATGCTTCATCCTCCACCTGTCAAAACCTGTACCACTATCCTGCACCTCCTTAAGACCATATACCTAGTCTTCTATCTCATGTATCTGTTCATTCTATTATTCAACTAAGGTATCCATTTGTCTCTATGTTTTCATACCTGCTGGTAGCCCTACCAAAACACACATGTTTGGTTCTCCTCTAAGGAATCACATCCTCATCCATGCCAAGCTCACACCTGTTTCCTAGATCCTTCCTACTCTACAATCAGAAATGAGTATAAAGAAGAGGAACAACGAATTTGAGGGCCTACTTATGTCTTCAGTCCTCCATATGGGTGTTTGAGACTCCTTGACAGCGTGCTGTCCACCCAAAATCCGTTACAGTGACCGACCTCAGTCACTCCACAGTCTGCATCTGACCGACATTGATTCCCATGCGTCTGTCCCTGACTACCGACACTATAGACATCAGTGTCCCTACTGCCGATGTCGGTCCTCCTGATCGACATCGGTCTTACCTACTACCGACGTCGGTACTCCTGACTGACGTTGGTCTTACCCTGTACGACATCGCCAGCTTCGGTCTGCACATGACCGACATCGGCACCTGTCTGTTCGACGCCGGTTCCTCCTGACCGATGTTGGTACCTGTGTTCACCTGTGAGTGATGACTTTTTACCCGCGAGATCCTTTGAATCAAAACCCATGTCCAAACTACCCTGCTCAGAAGTATCCAGCACCATCCACTGGTTTCTGTCTGCCATCTCCTCCAAGTACACCAAGGCTTTCCAGTTCTTAAGCCTGTCAAATATATCTATCTTCCACTTAAGAACATGCATCTCCTTCCTGCTCATGTGACCAAGCCTATGAAGCCACATCTCTGCGATAAAAGAAGAATCAGTAATATAAACAAGTAGATAAAGAGTACCTATTTTCTTACCACCAGCTAATTCAAGTGCATTCGCTGTGAGAGTTCTTGTGCATCTCTCATCACCCAATCTTTTTGAAGAAATTAGCCATATCTCCAAACCTGGGACCTACATGACCTTCATCAACACCTGTGTGTTGGCCACCTACAATTTTAGCTTCACTTCCCCTTTGCCAATTCTTTGGCAAGGCTCACCAGCTCCTCTACCTGGGGCTGCATGGAAAGAGGCAACCGAATCTTTTATCCAAGATTCAACTTTATCCAAGAAACCTCCCAGAGCATCCTATGCAACAACACCTGCTACATCTGCTTCTTCAATTCCTTCATGCTGATCTGCTACCAACCAACAATAATCTTTTACCTGCTCAGTCTTTCCATAGGACCTTAAGAGACCATCTGTGCTTTTCAACTCTTCCATTCTTAGCTTAATTTCATCTACCATTGCTCTACTCCCACTCAATTAGAAACCCCTGAGAGTGACCTGTAATCAAAACACACTACCCAGATCTAAACCAATCTGTTAGTATCCCAACTAAAAGCTCTGATACCACTTGTCAGGATCTTGCTCCATGAAAAGAGCACAATATGATTACCAAGCCAAGCAACTTAATATGCAAAAATTAACCAAATTCACCAAGTAACTAGAATTCAGAATAACACATGATATGAGAGACAATACACAACTTGTATTAATACTTTACAGAAAATAATACAATAAAGAAGATGCCACTTCTTCTCCACCACCTCTTCAGAGGCTCGCCACACCTCAAGTGAACAGTAATTCTCTCCTCAAAGCTCTCCCTCTCAGGTCCCAACACCCAACTCAAAATACAGAGTTGGTGTTCACCTCCTGTGTTCCATGCACACCACAAGTGCTCCACGCACTCCACAAGTACTCCACAAGTACTCAACGTACTTCAAGTAGATCTCCCATGAACCTGCAACAACCTGCAATTCAACAGACCATACTTATGGAAAGAACTTCCTTGCCTTCCTCTTTGCTCTATCTGAGTACACACCTATACTCCAAGTAGATCCTACCTGATACTGCTCCCTATTGTGTTGCTATCCTATATGATCCTACACACCTGCAAATCAACCCGGTTCTGCACACCTGTGAACCTTGACCTTGCATACACATACACTTGCAGATCAACGATCTTACTTACCATGTAGATCTCCTATATAGGCCATGCACCTGTGACCAAGATCCTACACACCTGAAGAATCCTGCTGACTCTCCAAAACCAGCACCCACCTAGGTACTGCTGTGGAACTAGGAGGAACACCCTTACTCACCTCACACACAGAAGGAGCAAACTTTGCTCAACTCAAACTAGAACACTTTTCCAATACAACCATGAGTCTATTATATAGATCTCATCCAAACAATAATTAGACATCTAATTACAATAATTAGATCTGCAGCTCTTAGTCTAAAAATAGATCTAATCATGCAAACACTTGGTTCATTAGCTAACTTCCCGTAATAAGCTCGCAGTCGAACCACACAGGCGACCGACGTCAGTCCCTGTCTTCCTAGAGGTGATCGATGCCAGCCGACCCATGACCGATATCGGTTGCTTCTCTTCACTGTCTTGCCACCGTCGACTGATCAGACTGACGCCGGTTGCTCTGACACTTAGCAACCTTCAGCAACCCCTCCAATGGCCTTCTCCATGTCTGCATCAGTGAAGCTTTTAGCTCCACAACCTAACAACATGACCTAAGGAGAATCAATAATGGTTGATGGGAATCTACCCATCATGTGGGTGTCATGATCAATTAGTTCACCAGTATCTAAGGAAATTTAGAGCTCATAATGAACAGGTTCAATTCAGAATAGACAAACCTAAGCATGAGTTTCTTAATGAATAGATATAAATAGATGGTAAATAGGTCAACCTTATACAAAAAATAACACCTATCTGAGGATAGATCAAAATCCATAAAGAATATATGTTAATATTTAAATCAAGAAGATATTAGGAGATGATCTATCCAAAGTATGCATTAATGAATATGGTTGAGACACAATAAAGATAAGTGATAAAAATTGTAGAATTAGGCAAAATATCCTAAGGCAAGTAATTATCAAAGATCTATAACTAAATTCCTACATAAATAAGCTTACAAATTGAGTTATAGTCATTAAGATATTAATGATTGGTTACTGCCCAACCCATGATAAATTTATTGAGATAACAAGTTCAAGTTTGAGGCAATCATCCCCATGTCTTGAGGATGCAATCAAGATCCTAATAAATTTGGCCATCCCTATCTAAATTGCATAGATATTATGTGTCTCAAATTATGATGTTCATTTAATTTTATCAAATATACTCTTGATTATATTCAATGACCCATGGAATTCCCATTACCTATAAAATCCCAAGTCTTATATTGTTAAATGGTCAGAATTTCTAGGCACAATAATGCTACCAAAATTTTCCCTCCATAAGACCTTTACCACCTGAGCCTTGAATTTTAATGAGAACTAAGTTTGTCTTTCTCCATTTTATTGTATTCTATAAATATATGGTTTATTAATCTTTACTTGTGGATAATATTCATCCCTCTCATTTTTGTCCATTCCCCATCACCTTTGTGTAAAACTTGTCTCTCTCTTATAGGTTGTATGTTGTGTATACATAGTTCTATATAGATACCACCTATGGATTATTTATCATCCCTCTTGGTGTTATATTACATCCTTTGCCTCCATGCAAATCATTTATGAAATTTAAGTGTCAATTTTGGAGATTGTGTAATATTTTATCATCCTATATGAATTTGTAGTGTGTTCTTTAAGGCATGTAGAGGTGATCTTTATAGTCTTGGTGCATCATCACCTTTTACATTTTAGTAACCCATCCCTCCCTTTTCCCCTCAACATATTTTATATTTAAGATTAGTAGTATATTTCCCTTCAAATATTTTAGAATTGCATGTTGATCCTAAATCATATGCATTTGGATTAGAAAGAATTCAACCTTCTTCATAGGTTTATCTTAAGGAGTGTAAGAGTACCATACCTTGGGGGATGATTCCATTGTCTCACTGAACTAATTATTCTAATTCAATGGGTGCATAGTTTGAGTGATAATAGTTTATATTACACATAATAAGACCCCATTAGAGATTTAACTAATAATTTGGTACTATTATTGGTCAATAATATTGAATACACTCTATAAACACCTATTGACTCTAAGTATTTCTAGTTTTCAAAGATTGGTGATTCATTTATATGCCAATAAAAATGAGATCATCTTTAAGAGGTATTATTTTTTAGTTTATTTAATTACTTGTACCTTTTATAAAAATAATTTAGGCATCCTTGTATCCTATTAGGAGAGCTAGTGGCTCTAGAAAATCATCCCCAAGAGATCAATCTATCCCTCCTTTTGGTAGATTTACCCTAGCTAGAGAAATATTATTTCATATTACTTTTACGGATACACAAAAAAACCAACTATTTTTGCCATTTAATGGAGGTAGTCCTTTGGCTCTATCCTAGTATGATGGTATTCTATTTTTATCACTTAAAATCTTATTATATTTTATCAGTGAGATTGCAATCACCCCTATATAACACATACAAGATATTTCTAGTATCTGCTTAGTCCATAATGTCATTGAAGATAACATAGAAGTCAAAATACTTGTCTCTTCTTAAAAATGAAAATCCCTCTAATGGTATGGGAGTTTGATCCCTAATTCCATTCATAGTTGGGACAAGCTAGGAGAGTAGTTGTGCAAGAAATTTGATGACAAGATTGACTACTTATCATTGATGGAACAACTTACCACCATTAAGAGAGTCCCACAAGATCTAATGGTTGATTTTAATGACAAATTCCAAAGGGTCTGGGGTAGAATACCACCCTTGTTTAATCCATCACCAAATATTACTTTTTTATATTATTTTAGGGCTCTAAATAGTGTTATAGTTGTAATGGTACAATCTATGGGAGGATTAGTACTCCCTAATGCATATGATATTATTTTTAGGGCTGATAATTATCTAGTTTAGGTTAGAAATATTGCTCCTAGGTTTGCCATGCCTCTTTTTCTATAAAAACCACCCATTTAGCCTACTTATCAACCTTCATTGGTACCTATCCCTATTACAATCAACCCACTAACTATATCTACCATTCCTCTAGTGAACTATATGAAGTTATGTCATTGTTTCAACATTTTTGAAATGAGCTAGTAGGCTTAAAAAGGAAACAATACCAACATTCTAGACCATACCAATCATTTAATTAGTCTTACCAACATGCTATGTATCTTTATCAAAATAGTGCGAAAACCCAAGGCCAACTCCCTTACTCTAGACTTCGTAATATGTAAAATAATAATACTTATTGCACCTATAGAGACCTTTTTCTTATTTAAAACAATCTAGTCCAAGATTATGAGTAGTGTTTTCCTTGAAATAAACCATATAATTAGGCTACCTATATGAATGGATTACTAAACCAAGATTTGATGGTGCAAATTATATCATACCCTCAAGAACAAATAAAGTAATTTAATTTATATAGGTAATAAGTGCATAAAGATACCCAAACATAAGTGGATGAAGCCACTTTGATAAATTGGTAGGAGAATGACTTCATTGGCATAAATCAGAACCAAGTACCAAATGTAGTAAAAAATCTAGTGGCTTGAAAACAAGATTCAAAATAAGGGTAATGGAGGGTGAAAAATCTTAATAAATAGGTTAAGCCTCTACTTCACAAGTTCCATGTGAAGCTTCCAAAGATAAGGTGATTCCTAATGCCACCCATGGTAAAAAAAAATCCTATTCAAAAGTATATTCACCTTTAAGCCAGTCAACACACTAAGGAGGAGGCTTTTGTCCCAAAGTTTTAGATAAAAGGGACTCAAATTATATTCAACATAATAGAACAAATGAAGAAAATAAATCTAAACATGAAATGTGGGAATCCCTATCCATTCCTTCTCAAAAGAATTTTTTGCAGGAAGTGTTAAAGAAATTTCATCCTCATGAACCAATAAAGGCCTCTCTATATGCTTCCATAAGTTTGTGCCAAGAAAAAATAAGGAGAGCCTAAAAATCACTAATTTGACACTATTCTATAGATCCTTGATCATAGGTAAACACCTCATCCATAAATATATGATTAATTCAAGTACAAGTAGCTCAATCATGTCTAAGAAGATAATTGATATGTTAGGTATAGAGTATACCACAATTGCAAAAGGAGTTATTCATCTAGATGAAATAACTAAAAAAAATTATAGGGGTTATTAAATTCTTAAACCTTACCTTGAATTCATGTCAGAGTTTCCATTATTTAGTACATCTTTTTTATAAACATGCCTCCCTTTTCACCATTTGTCTTTTAAGATACTTTACTACAAAAATGGGTGGCTACTTATCTTCTGACTGGTCACACATGCTATTGAATACTAGATTGGAACCATGATGACTATCAAGGTAGAACCTCTATAATGCATGATCTTGAAGATAGTTTAGTCCTACATGAGACTACCAAACCTCTATAGGAAGTCTTAGATGTAGTATTGGTCGACTGGGATAATGAACATTATGGATTTGATCCATATAAATGTATGGAGGAAATAGGACTATATAATTACCACATCTTTAAGGATGACTCTATTGTTCCAAAACTCATAAAATCTCAAGAAGATCTTAAAGTTACATGTCAATAATTTTTCAATGGATCTAGAAGCAAAAATGGTGTAGGTGAAAGCATTATGATGAATCTCCTCAAAAGGAGAATTAATTTAATTCATATAGGCTACAATTCAATTTTACCAATAATGTGGCCAAATATAAGTTGCTAATATAAGGCCTCCAATTGGCACAAAATAAAGGAATTAAGATACTATAAGTGTTCAAGGATAGTTATCTAGTTATAAATCAAGAGAGGACCCAAAATGCATCTAAAAATAACCTATTAAAGGCTTACAAACATAGAATCTAGGACCTCATTGAAATATTTAATTCTTTCAACATACAAACTACACTAAGAAAGTAAAATGATGATGTAGATGGGCTTGTCATAGTAGGATCTTAGTATGACCTCCTTATTGATGTTGTGAGAGATTTAGGACAGATTTCCAAGCTTATAGTTAGACCTACAGTGACTCATAATGATGCTAATTGGCAAGTGTTTGAGAATGATGAGTAGAACATCAATTTTATACAAGAGGAGGTAGAGTTTTCTACCAAAAACTAGTCAAGGTTGTATAAATAATACGAATACCAAATCATCCAATTAAGATGAAACAAGCTACCCAAAGGATTGATCATCCTATAAAAATATTTAACTATGATGACTAGTTCAAGCATGAGAGAAGAAACATGCTGGTTAAGGAAGAAATATTTAAGCAAGTAACCATTTATTATGATAATTTATTTAAGGTTAGTAAGGTGTTCTATCCATATGAAATAAAAGGTTTCATAAAAATAATTAGAAGATATGATGATATATTCATATGGAGTTACTAAGGCCTTAAAGGTCTTGACCCAAGATTAACCCAACATAATGTCAAGCTTGAACCCAACACCAAGCCAATTAGGTAAAAGCAAAGGCCAGTATACCCCAAGATTGAACCCCTAATGAGAAAAGAGATCTCAAAACTCATAGAGGACAATATAATATTTCCAATCAAACATTATTCATGGGTGGCTAATCTAGTCCTAACACGAAAGAAGAAGGAATAAATATGGTTGTGTTTGGACTATAGGGATTTAAAAAAAAACATCCCTCAAATATCACTACCCCCTCATACCAATAGAGCAAATCCTCCAAAAAATTACAAGTGTGGAGAGGTTTTCACTACTATATGGTTATTCAGGTTACAACAAGATACTTGTGCAGGAGTGTGATCAATTTAAGACCACATTTACCACTAAGTGGGGCACCTTCATATACTAGGAGATGCCTTTCAGATTGAAAAATGATGGAGCTACCTTTTAGGGAGCCATGGCTATAGAATTCAAGGAATTCATAAATAATATCATCCTTATCTACCTTGATGATATCATGGTCTTCTCTAAGTGTGATTACGATAACTTAAGTCATTTAGAGGAAGTCTTTAGAAAGTGTCAAGAGTTTAGGATCTCTTTGAACCCAAGCAAGTGCACATTCACTATCCATGAGGGCAAGTTATTAAGGAATATTTTATCCAAAGAGGTAATCATAATTGATTTAGAGTGAGTCAAGGCCATCCTATGTCTTCCTCTCCTAGGTCAAAAAAAAGGCCTTCAAAGTTTCTTTGGAAATATAAACTTCATCATAAGTTTTGTGTCAAATTTTGCTACTTTTACCAAGCCCCTAAAAATAATGCTAAAGAAGGTCACTACATTTAGTTTGGCCCACAAATGTAGAAGAAGTTTTAAGGCCATCAAGTGCACCATTGCAAAATTACCTACCTTGATAAACTTTGTTTATAGTAATGATTTTATCCTTTACACATTTGTTAAAGTTGAAGGCTTCTCAACCATTTCAGTGAAGTAGAATAATGACCAATTGGACTAACTTGTTACTTTATTTAATAAAGTGCTAAAGGATTAGGATATATACTAAAAATTTATGGAAAAACATGCCATCATAGTCATAAGGTAACTCAATAAGTTTAGGCATATTCTTTCTAACAACAAGATTCTACTCATGGTTTCTCACTTAGGCATAAATGATTTTTTGTTAAGTAAGGATTTAAACAACAAGAGAATTGGTTGGATCATAAAGGTAATAGAGTATGACATAGATATCCAAATCAAAAAGCAAATGTGATGGAAAGGACTATGTAAATAAATAGAAAAATATGTAAAATTTGAAGATAGAGAATTTATTGTATTGTGTGAGGATCAATAAATAGACCATAGCACCCACACAAGTCAGACTCAAAGCATGAGGATTTTACTTAAGAATAATGTGTATCTACATAGCTTTAATAAAACCAAATGTAGGTACTTTAGATTATGAGCTATTCATTTTTTACTATTAGTGGTGTTCTATTTAGAAGAGATGTTAATGGAGTTTTATTAAGGTGTGTGGAAAAGGATCAAGCAAGTGGGATCCTTAAAGAGTTCCATGACGGGCTATTAGGATGCCATTACTCACATAAGACAACTTCTATTAAAATAATGTGAGTTAGCTATTATTGGCCTACTTTATTCAAAAATTCACATGCATGGGTACCAAGATGAAAGAAGTTCACCTTATTTTTAAGCAAGGAGAAATTGGTAGCTCTACCCTGGTGCCCAATACTAATAGATCATCCCTTCACCTAATAGGGATTGGAATTCATTAGAATTATAAATTCTCCATCAAACACTAGACATAGATATATCCTCATGACAACTAACTTCTTCACAAGGTAGATGCAGGGAATAAATCTTAAGGAATCCAATGAGATTTCTATTCTGTATTTCTATGAAAGCCTAATAAAATAATTTGGTGTTCCATCCACCATAATTTATGACAATGCAATGGATTTTATTGGAACCAAAATTAGTGAATGGGTAGTCAAACACAAAATCCACCTAATAAATTCCTCAAATTATTACCCTCAAGGTAATGGTTTCACTGAGTCCACCAACAAGAATTTGATTTACATCATCAATTAAACCATCAAAGACAATCAATGATATTAGCACACCAAACTCAAGGCATCCTTGTGGGTAGACAAAGTAATGCCAAAAAAGGTAATTGGTAGTTATCCCTTCATGTTAGTAAATGGAAGAGAGGTTAGGCTACCTATGTCACTTGAATTATAGTCACTAGAGATTTCCCACTAATTGGAGCTAATTAAAAATGATCCCATGATGGTGAGACTAGATGAATTAATGGAGTTAGAAGAGATTAGAGGGCAAACAATATATACCCTAGATATTCAATAACCTAAAATGAAGAAAATATTTGATAAGAAACTTACCAATAAAAGTTTCTAGGAAGAGTACTTAGTGCTTAGAATGGATGTAGATAGAGCAAAGGCTAGGAAGCACACAAATTTTGATGCAATATGGAGTGGTCCTTATATCATCACAGGTTGCAAATAGGCTAATTCTTTTCAAATTTCAAATTTGAATGAATAAAAACTACATATCCTTGTCAATGGTATCCATCTAAAGCACTACCCTTGAAGTTATTTTCAAAGTGTATATAGTATTTTAGATGCATTTTATTTCCTCTAATTTATACGGTATAATATATTAGTCATTTTATTTCCCTAAGTGATTTTGCATGATTTTTATTGTTCCTTGTTTTCTCTTTTGTTGAAAGTTAAATCTTAGTTTAGTTATTTAGTGATGAACCAAATAGGTTCCAACTAGTTTGCACTATCAGAATATGAGAAGTTTTGGATGCTTATACAACTCCATGCTTAATGTATTACTTCAATGGCTACTAAATTATTACTTAGTAGAAAAAAAACCATAGATTTCACCATAATTTTAACCATTTTGGGTCACCATGGAATAAAAATATTTTAATTCAACTCAAATTTAGTGGATAAGGCTTCTCAAATTTTAGTCAAAGTTTAATGAAATGATCTAAGGTAGAAAGGGAATCAAACTTCATGTTTTGAGGTTTTGGTTTTCACATGTTTTGACACAAATGGATTAGAAGGAGAAAAGACAACACATTTTAAAATGTTTGGTCTTTTCACATTTTGGCAAAAGTCTAGTTAGATATTTTGTTGTGAATAAAAGTTCTAAAGACTTTACGAAGATTGTTCAAGTTTTTGGTCTTTAGAAAAAATATGTGAAGATTAATCTAAACATTTATTCTAAACAAAATTTATGAATAACAATTTATGAAAGAAAAAGTAGAAAAGTATAAATTGTGAAAGACAAAAGTTACGATGGCAAATTTTTCAAAGACTGGGGTCTTAAAAAAATTATTATGAGAAGTTCAAAACAAAAGTTGTGATAATAATTTTTGCAAAGACTGAGGCAATGAAAAAAATTGTGACAATGAAAAATATGGAGGTTTAGGTCTTCAAATATTTTATGAGCACAAATATCTAAAGAAAATGTTGTGAATAATAAGAGGGATCAATTTCATGAGAATTGTGTCACACTTTTTGCATGAGAGCATAAGTAAAAGTTGTGAAGGCCTAAGGTAGAGTAAGATGAATCAATGAATAAATATTGAATGATTACCACATGCCCCAAGAAGACATCAATAAATTTTTATGGGAATCTACCCATAACATAGGCATCATGACCAATTAGTTCTCCAATGTCCAAGGAAATTCAGAGTTCACAATGAGAAATTTTGATGTAAAAGGGAAAAGCTCAACCATGAGCCACTCGATGAACATAGAAAAAAAATGGTGGCCATGTCAACCTTCTATAGTAGATGACACATGTCCAAGGACATATCAAAATTAGAAAATAAGATGTATCAAGATTTAAATCAATTAAATGGTAAGAGTTGAGTTACCCATAACACACATTGATGAATATGGTTGAGCCATGATAAAGATAAGTGATAGAAATAATGGAATCAGGGAAAATATCCCAAATCAATTCCAAAATATCTATAGCTACATTCTTACACATTGATTCTTTAAAATTGAGCTATGGTCATTGAGTGATTAAATATTGGTTACTTCCCAATGAATGAGAAAGTGTGTTGAGATGACAAGTTCAAGTTTGAGGCAATAATCACCATATCTCAAGGATTCAATCACGATCCTAATTAAATTTGGGCATCCCTATCTAATTTTTAGAGAGATTGTGTGTCTCAAAATCTAATGTTAAATAAATTTTATCATCTACATTATTACTGTAATCAGTGATCCATGGGCTTCTCATTGCCTATAAAATCCTAGATCTTACATTATAAAATGGTCAACATTTATAAGCACAATAATTATTCCAAAATTTTCCCTCCATGAGCCCTTTACCACATTAACCTTACATTTTAATGATAATTGAGTTTTTCTTTCTCCATTTTATTTCATTATGTGTGAATTTTATGGTTTGCTAATATTTACCTATGGATAAGCTTCATCCCTCTCATTGTTTTCCATACACTAGAACCTCTATGTAGAGTTTGGCTCTCTCTTATAGGTCATATGTTGTGTGCACATAGGTCTATACAGATACCACATGTGGATCATTTGTCATAGATCTTGGTATTGTATTGCATCATGCACCTCTATGTGAATCACTTATTCAATTGAAGCATCCATTTTGGAGATTATGTGATATTTTGTCATCCTATGAAAATTCATAGTGTGTTTTTCAAGTCCAATATAGGTGCTCTTTCTAGTCTAGGTGCATCACCTTTTACATTTCAATAATCCTTATCTTCCTTTTCTCCTCAACAAATTTTGTATTTAAGATTAGTAGTAGATTTAATTTTAGCTCTTTTATACCTAAATTTTGATCCTAACTCAAATGCATTTAGATTAAAATTCAACTATACCTCTTTAGAGGTTCATACCAAGGAGCGCAAGAGTCCCAAAGCTTGAGGGATGATCTCATTGTCTCACTAAACCAATTCTTCTAATTAAGTGGATGAATGGTCCAAGTTATAATACCTATAATAGTAAACATTCACCAAACATGATGAAGGAGATTGGAAACTTATAGTGAAATTTAAGAATAGCTTTCCACAAGATAAATGGATCTAATATTAAAGATAAAGACATTATCTTATATTGTTTATTCTATTCCCCATTTATTTTCAAAAAATGCTCACTAAGTTATTGATGAAACAAATATATATAATATGTTAGGTGAAGAGCATGATAATTAATAAAGGGATTTTATATACATAAATAATTATATTTATATAAGTGGGGTGAAGTTTTATGATAAGTGCAAAGTAAAATTTTAGATCATAATTGATGAAGAAGAATAGTTTTGCATTAGATTTTAGTAATTTTGCATATATAACTTTTAATTCATTATCACAATCCAAAATTGTGCATGCTTGTAATATCACATTTTCCACATTTGTATGTTAAGCAAATTTTCTAAGTCCCTTTTGTAGTTTTTAAGTTGTACAAAAACACTAACACACTTTTGAAAGTCATGCAAATTGGTCATTGTACTTTTGCAAGTTGTGTAAATTGCTCAACACATTTTTGTAAGTTTTAAGTTGTGTAGATTTTCTAACAAACTTTTTTAAGCCCCTAAAAATTTATAAAAGGTGGTTACACAACATAACCATCCATTATAACCTATAAATATATGTTTATGATTCATTTTAAGGGTTAGGTAGTTCTAATTTGGATTCTAGTTCTATTTTAAGTTCTGGTCTTTGTTCTTGAGTTGAGTTATGTTGATTTTTTGACAATATGAAAACTTCTAAAGAGATGAAAAGGAGTCTATATGTAAATAGCCTCAAAGGATCAATGCATATTTTATTTACATAATTTTTTGGCATGAATTTTTTTGGATTATGATAGGCATGAGTATGTCAATTCACTTTATATTTTTTCCATTTTGATAAAATAATATTTTTTTAGAGTTTTTAATGTGTAAAGTTCTACTAAATCTGCATTAGGATTTATTATTATTGAAAAGACTTGGTAGGAATTAGAATAGGAAACTGTCTTTTTTATTGGGAAAAACATGGTTATTGAATATCCTTCTTTGTAAAGCTATCCAATCTCCTTGGTGTATGTACCCTATTATTATGTTTAGAATATGAAGTTTCAATCCCTTTTACATAAAGGCTTCCCATGTTACAATCTTGAATCTTGGGATATCCTAGTGAGTCTCTATGTTCAACTACCTAGGATCATCCTTCATCTTTCCTAGGGTTATCATAATAACTTATATGTTTAGTTAGATAGAATAATAATTTTCTTCCTTTATCTTTCATTTCTCTTTTTCATATTATTCCCATCATTTCATTCATTTCCTTTCTATCTCCTTTTTGATCTTTCTAGTTAAAAGTATGAAACCTCCACATAAAACATTTTTATTGTGAATATCTGTAAATTTCCTTTCCTTTATTTACTTTTTAGATTTAAATAAAGATATCTCCACCTAATAATAGGAGAGGGACTTTATCCCCAAATTGTTGATTGATGTAAGGAATTTCCCCCCATGTTATTGACTGAAATCCCACATTTATCCCCCTAACAAAATTTTCAACCAATAACATACAACTTGTGTTGATACAAGGTGTCTAGGACATGAGAGATGTAATCTATATGACCCTCCAAAGTATTTTTGAAGATGATTATTTCATCCAAATAGAAAATTATGGAGTTTATGAAATGTCTAAGTATATCATCCATAAAGTGCATAAAAGTGTCTAGTACATTAATTAGGCCAAAATGCATGACTAACTATTCATATAATACTTCCCATGTCTCGAATGATATATTTTAGACATATCTATGATGGAATAAAACCTAAATTCAAGTTGATCTTGGTGAAGTATTGTGCACCTTAGAGTTGGTCTAAAAGTTCATTAATGTGTAGAAGTGAGTACCAATTTTTCACTATTGTTTTGTTGAGTGCATGATAGTATATGCAGAGTTGTCAAGACCCATTATTATTGGGTACAAGGAATATCAAACTCATGTAAAGAAAATATATAGGCCTAATATTTCCCTAATCAGGGAGCTCTTGTATCTAGCATTGAATTTCATCATTCTCCCAAACTGATCTATGATACATGGGTAGGTTCAAAAGAGGGGATCTAAGACCCAAATTGATATGGTGTTTTACTATGTAGTGTTTTGAAATCCCTTCATCATCTATAAATATTTCACTATGATACTCTATTAACTTGTTAATATATTACTATAGAAAAATTATGTGAGTGTTACACACTACCAAAGTGTGATTCATCTTCTACATAGGTGTATGAAGATGAACCTTGAGTATCATGAAATTCTACATGTGTGATACAAAATTGCAACACTACTTAGAAGAGACCAAAGTTACTTTGGTCATGGGTTCTAACTCAATTTTTTTTTATAAGTAATCCTACACATAAATAGTCCAATATTATGGCTTGGATTGATACATAGATTTATGGTTAACTAGATATGGTCTTCTTAGCATGATGTCACAAACATCTAGAGGTATGACATCACAAGTGACATTGTTCTCCATATCCTTGAATTTATACTAAAGAGTGCATTATCTACAGATCTATATATATTTCCCCTATTGCATCCATCCTAAATAATATGGCTTGGGATGAATGATGGTGGCAAGACCAAGATTAATAGTTATGGATTGCATAATAATGTTCTTCTGACTGCCACTATCTATGATGACAAGGAGAGTTTGAACCTTCACTAGAACTTGGTGTGGAATATATGTTCAAACTCCTTAGATATGCCAACCATATTGGTGTTGGTGCTTATACAAGAGGCATATTGATTAGTGTGGGTCTTGATGTAGATTATGCAAGTAAGGATTGATATACACAACATTCAAAATAATATTCAGTGGATGAGTGATGGTGATGGAACCATATATCACTAGATTTTGTATGTTCTTTATCAAAAGTAGAATATGTAGGAGCCTTTTAGTGTTGTGTATTATTCTAAGGCTACTCATATTTTATGATAACTATTCTACTTATATATAGAAGGCTAGGATGTGGATTTATGTCAGGGTTATCCCTTATTTATTATGTTGGAGGAAAAGGTGGAATGTTGCTTCATCTTTGCCTTGATTTAATCTTTGTGATGTTGTTATATGATTGAAACAAAATTTTATAAGTAACTAAATCCATATTCACATAGATATAGGGTGGAATTCTTCTGATGTATTTCAACACCTTATGTTGTTCACTCAAGTTCTCTTGTAGATTTTTGAATTAGTCATGGAGTATGCTGGTGTACTCCTCCACTAACTGATCCTTTCACTAACATAGTTTTTGGAACTTGATTTATTCATATTCAAAGTGTTAGAGAGGGTAGTAATACTCCTTTAGTGTATTGACAAATTTTTTCCATGATTTGATTATAACATACTCTTGCACATGATACACACTAAAGGTATCCCACTAGTGAACAATCAAAATAGACATCTTCAGTACTATGAAGGTGATATTCTTAGAATCAATTAAATAGTAGATTGAGAAGTATGCCTCAAGTTATCAAATCTAGGCATTTATTACTTTGTCATTGATATTTCCTTTAAATAGAGGGATGTGAATATTGACTTGTAATTTGAAAGGAGTTTGTTGCTAAAACCACTTTTGAGCATACTATAGAGGTGTAGTAGAAAGCATTAGGTTGAGTTATATCATCAACTCAAAAAAGTGACCATTTTTTTGGTGTACTATGCCTCTAGTACATCAATGATGAACCTTCAAACCTTTATGGATACCTTAGGTTAATTTTGGGCAACATACATCCTGATTTTGCTATGAAATTCTTCTAGATATTATAAAATAGAACCAATTGATAGACCTTATTTATCAATTTGAACTCACATATTTACATGCATATAAAGGAAATATCTTTAATGCTCTGATACTAATGATCTATACCAAAAGGCCTAGACTGAAGTGTGCAAGGGAAAATCAAGTTTGGTTATATAGAGTGAAGTGTAGAGGTAATTCAAACATAAAAAAATAAACACATTTGATGGAGTGAAAGTATTTAATTATGGGAAATTTAACTTCTATTCAATAGCAAAGAATAGGAAAGTGACACAATGTATTACAATTCATGATTACATAGTAGATATGTGGAGCATGCTAATTGTGTTATGAATATGTATCACATAAAGCTTTATATGGATGAATATGTTACATAAGTATATAAAAAATATACAAGAACAATTACAAATTTTGTTGATTTTAAAGAAGATGGTTGAGTTATTTCATTTTCCTTGCTAGATGATGGTTGAGATTCTAGGCTGGTGGAAACTAATGGTTTAACTAATAAGATCCCTTGCTAGAAAGTGCCACCTAATAAGAAATTTGGTCAATGTAGGCTGACATATGGATGTGTTAGAGTGACAAAAAGTGTGGTCATGTGAATGTGTGTGTGTATCAGTGAGGTACATAAGGATGCAAGTTGAGTAGTGTGCAATGAAGTGCACCATCTATGATTGGGTGTGATATGAATTTGAAAGTCTATGAACACATGAAATAATTATGAAAAACTATGTAAGAAATATTTTACATAATTATTTCACATGTTCATAGACTTTCACACTCATATCACACCCAATCATATCGAGTGCACTTCATTACACACTAATTAGCTTGCAACACTATGCACCTCACTGATACTCATTCACAAACTTGCATGCCCACACTTGACATCATTCCATCACATCCATGTGTTAACCTTCACTGATCACATGTCTTATTAGTTGGTACTTTATAATTATGGATTTTATTAGTTGAACTATTAATTTCCACAAACCTATAAGTTCAACCATAATCCAACAAAGAAAGTGAAATGACGCAACCATCTTCTTTGTAATTGACATAATTTATAACTAATCTTGTATTCTTTTTATATAATTATATAAAATATGCATCTAGACAGGGGTCATTTTGATACATAATCATAACACAAATAGAATGTTCCACATATCTACTCTATAATTCATGAATTTGAATACATTGTGTCATTTCCCCTATTCTTTTTTATTGAATATAAGTTACATTTATTATAAGTAAATAATTTCACTCCATCAAATGTGTTTATTTTTGTTTTATAAATTAAATATACACATTCACTCTAAACAACCAAACTTGATTTTACATTTCACACTTGGTATTATGCCTCATGGTGCATATCATTGGTATCATACCATAAAAACTCTTTCACTCCTATGCATGTAAACATGTGAGTGTAACTTGAGAAAGAAGGTCTATCAATTAGTTCTAATTTAAAATATATTAAATAATGTCATATAAAAATTAAGATGTATGATGCCCAAAAGTAACCTAAGGTATCCCTTGATGTTTAAAAGTTCATCATTGATGCACTAGAGGCATAGTTCACCAAAAAAATTGGTCACTTATATGAGTTGATGATACAACTTAACCTATTGCCTTCTACTACACCTCCATAGTATGCTCAAAAGTGGTTACAACAAAAAATTACCTTCAAAGTAAAATTAAATATTCACATCCCTTTGTTCAAAGGCAAGATCAATGCTAAAGTAGTAGATGCCTATATTTTATAAAATGAGGCATACTTCTAAATAAACTATTTCACCAATGCTAAGAAGATCACATTCATAGTACTGAAGTGTGAACCATGTGTAGGAGTGAATTATAATTGAATCGTGGAATTTTTTTAATGCATTGAAGGACGAATAATACCTCTTTGACACTTTCAAGTTGAATAAATAAAGTTATAATTATTCCCCAATCTCGCTCTATGCATCTAATTCAATAGATGTATTTGGGAGAACAAGGTCTTGGACTAGACAACAACCATAAGATAAGACTCCTCAAGATAAGATTCTAAGCCACTAACTCTCCAAAATGATACTTAAGATATATGTGTGAGTGAAATCATACATAATAATGATATATGATATGATATGAATGAAACATGACCCTTATATATACAGTTTCAATACCCAAAACCAACCCTATACTCTAAACTAATGGTATCAATGTGATTGATACAATTAAAATACGGTAGCTAACATAAAATGGTATTAGCCAATATAATATAGTAAAAATGTCAAAAAACAAAGTCAACTATATTAGGCTAGCCACTATAATATAGTAAGGGTGAAGTCACAAAATAGAAAATATTAGCCATGTTGATATCATAGGATGTAGGGACAATAAATTTTTTTGAATAAGAGGTAAACATGAGAGTTATATAGATATACACTTATAGGAGGTCACACTAACAATATTAATGGTGTAATAATTATAAAATAGTTACATCTCTCACAAATCACCATGAGCCTTTTCCACCTAATTCTCGGTGCAAATTTTAAGGCATGCACTTAAGGAGATTGATGCATCAACAAACCACTACAATAGAAAGTGTGAGTAAATGATAAAGTGAAAAATATTATGTGTATACATTTTACATAGTGTTATATGGATATTTTAATTTAGTAGGTTGTAACATTGATGCACATTGGTAGTGTAAACTAGTGTGACTTGTTCTATATTGCATTTTTGTTATTTTTATTTCCTAATCATTACTTATCTATTGTGTGTGTCCCCTTGGCCTTATGTGTTATGAAATATTTATACCTCTTGATTTCATCCCCTTGGTCTTGTATATTTTGACATATTTAGGTTCCTTATTTATGTCCCCTTGGGAATATTTGTTTTGACATCTTCATGTCCCTTGTATTTGGCCCTAAGCCTTATGTGTGGCATTGAGTTCTATTGTGTGTGATTCTATTTTATGTGTCATGGCCATTACATTGTCTATTGATATTGTTGAGTTTAATGAGTTTGTTGAGTTTATGGATGACATGATCCATATAATACACCTCCCCATTTATGTATAGTGTCATGCTACATATTATGCACCTTTACTACATATAATTATTTAGTGCAATTATTATTTATTGTTACTAATGAATTCATAATTTATATATCTATATTTAAATGACACTTGTATACCTTGCATTACATGTATTTAATATATGCCTTGATGACACATACATTATTATGGTGACATATTCTCCACATGTTGACATGATCATACATGATTTTATATTTATAGTTAACTCTTTATTTTGAGATGACTTGTAGGATACATCCGTCACCACAAATGGGTGACATATTAGTGGGGTTGTCATAAATACATAAACCTACAAGAGAAAAAAATGTAGATTTTGGGATAAAATATAGGATACATATATTTTAGATTGATTTAGACATTAGCTTGGGTTAGATATTTATAGATTTTAGACACATTTTGGGTCACATATCATGCATATGTACTCAATTTATAAGGATAGGAGTAAAAATTTAGACACACTTGAATGCATATGCCATGTAGGTGCACATAGTTTTACAACAAAATTTTAATTCTTGAATATATTAACATGTTTAGATACATCAAGGGGCATATGCAATGTATATGATCTCAAATTTTTGCATCATGAGATACATGTTTTTAGATTCATCATAGATATCATGTATATGCATAGAATTCTACATCTTGTTTGACACAAATTATAGAAATCTAGGGGAATGAACACAAATCATGTTCTCACTATTATAGTTATTAGTTGTCACTTATTCATGGTACATGAACAATGTTCATGGACATACAAAATATTAAAATTATTTATTTTCAAACATAATCAATCATACCTAGAAGTGAACAATGGATGATCTTCTTTTTGCAAGATATCACACAAACATGTAAATCATATACATGAAATGATAATGTCTCAATAAACATACTTTGGAACAAAGTTTTCAAGAATAATAATTAATAGTGATCTATAGATCAATCAAAATTCATACACACCACTTAATTAGATTGCCTTCATCTAGCATTGTGATGCTAGTAAGCCAGTGAAGTCCTTTCCACTCCTTACTTAGTATTATCAATGTGAGATTGGTCAAACATAATTTAAACACAAGATTAATATAATTTATATCCTACTATCAATCATATCACATAACATGTTAAACATAAGAGTAATCAAAGAATACATTTATTATGTCAAACATATGAATGAATCTTACATTATTATCTATCCCATACTAGAAATAATGAGTATAATTTATACCATCTAGGTAAAACACATATTTAACTATAGTTTCTAATTATGATAAGTATTTTCCAAATATACTACACCCTATGATAACCCATATTACCATAGTCTAGTATTCTAAGACATAACTACTAGTTTTTCACAATCAATCATATAAAGTAGTCTTAAATATATGGAAACATAAGCTTATATTCAATCAACTAGATATAACAAAGCAAATAACATTTCCCACGAAGCACATAATGTTTTATCTTATCATTCATTACACTCTCAAAGTTTGCATGCACGTATACATAAAATCCTACTATCACAAAATATGTTATTCATAGTTATAATCAACACACATACATTTAACTAGTCAAATGTAGGTGTGAGTTATATGTATATCAATTATAGTTTGTACCACCTAGGTTCAACATACATTTATACTGTAGTATTATATGACATCCCATAATATCATAATTGACAACTACATAATTAACCATAAATAAATTTATGATTTCAAAATAAAACAACCCAAAATCATAAATAATAATAAAGCAAGCATGGGATTATACTTCCTGGGTAAACCCCTATGTTTAAACTATATAGTATCACTCAAAAGAAACATAACTTATAGGTACACATCATGATGGGAAATTATATTCTAAATATGTCTAAACACTTGTACATGTTAATATACTCCCAATATGTACCAAACACACAAGTTTTCATTACTTAATATATACAAACTAACAGTTAATCATACTATCCTCAAAGAGTTAGATAATTTATAAATAAGTTATACCATAATCTTTCATTCAAAAAATTTATTCCATTCTTATGAGATTGTCTTCATATGGTTATAGTTTTGCTCCCATAAACACCTTATGACTCATTTAACCAACCATTTAGATACAAGTATAGGCATATGACCCAATACACTTACATATGAAATATTTTGTTATGACTACTTAAATCCACACACACACACACACACACACACACACACACACACACACACACACACACACAGAGGTATGTTTTCAGCATAATATTTGATTCACTAATCTAATTGTCACTTTTATTCCTAAAACAAGTCTATTAACAACAAATATAGGAACACTAACTAATACACCCATAATGTTATAAATATAAGTAATTTAATCTTCAGTCAAATATATTTCTTTGATATATTTAGATATGGTTTAAAGATAGAGAAGGTCCTTACGTCCTCAGTCAATTACTTAGTTAATTTAGTCTTATTAACAAGCTATTACTAATCCTAATAACATTTATATAATATTAATGAAAAAGCAATTATATTCCTGGGAAATAATAGTTTCTCAACTCTCATGTCCTATGACCAATTCTTTTATATCTATTCATAAAAACTTAGAGGCATACAACATGGTACACCCAATTCCTTATATCCATCTGTGCATATATTTTATGTATGTTTGATTTTTTTGACTTGTTGAAAATAATACTTACACACACTTAAGGACTCTAAATACATTGTATCTAGCAATGATATCACTCTATATACAAATATGTATATATGTATCATATTTAATGGATTCCATAAAAATAAAAAATTTCAAGATATACAATGCTACATATATATGTAGAACACAAATGAGAAATTCATGCTTAGTTATTATATACTACACATCTTCATTAACAAATAATTGTCAAAATGATCTCAATTTGATTTCAATTTTCTATGATTCCTATTTTCCTTCACTTTATTTAGGATTCACCACTATCTTCACATTTCATATTATATAATATATCATATTAGGAAACTTGACCCCATGTAAGTTGTTTCATATTAATTCAAGCTATATAGCCTAAACTATTGATTATATCCATAGATCCTATTATCATATAGCCATATAATCATGTGATTTACTATATTGATTCAATATATTCATAAGGCACTCAATACTTTATTCATTATAGATCATGTAACTAAGACATCAACCTCTTAATAAGAATCTATTGATGATTTAACATACCACATAAGGAATCATCCACTATGGACATAAAGACTATTAACGATCTGACTTAGCTTCATAGAGGGCTTCCATCTCCACTTAGAAACTACATAATTTACTTCCAAATATGTATAAATGTTATCATCATAGTACAAATGGGTTATGATAAGAGTTACTAGAGTGAAATATCCCTACTCACAATAATATAAACCTATACATAATTATTTGAGAATTTTTATTACATGTTGCTTATGGATGACATAGATGAAGTGTAAGGAGAGTTTAAAACATAAAGGATACTTTTATCTATACATAGAAACACAATAAGAAGGATATAATTTTGAGTTGGATACTAAATATGATGCACCTTATGTTTTTCAATTAGATAGATAGGTAGAGAATCAGTTTCAATTTATTACTTAGGAAAAAAAGAAGTAATATGACCAAGTTGAGCTCAATTATGGGGAAATGTTATAGCAGGGATAACAAATTGGTGATCCCAATGACCCACATATTACAATTAGATAATTATATAATCTTAAATTATTTCTAATTCAAAGTTTAAGTATTAATTAGAAAAGCTCACACTACCTCCAAACTAGCATTTTTAACCATAATGCTCAATTGGGTCTCTTCTTATGGGCCTAATTTCTATTAAATCATCAATAAAGTTTTGTTAAAAATCATATGTAGACTCATACATATCTAGCATTGATAATCACAATGCTCAATTAGGTTTGTTACTATAGGCTTGTTTTTTATCAATAATATTTTACTAGATATCATATGTAAATAAGGGTAGATTTTTATGAAGCTTTGATGTCATCTTGATATGTGATTATGTTCACACTTCTCTAATATTTGGTTATCAATTTGATTCTACACCTGATACTATGCATATCTCTCTCTAAATTTTATGTTATAGGTTTGTAATATATAAGTAGTGCTCTAAACCAAATACCAAAAAATAGAAATATATCCACAAGAAAATATATAATTAAATTATTTGGCCCACCTGGCAATATGTTGCTTGTTCCCTCTACTTCCTTGTCTTTTTTCCTTCTTGTCCCATCTCCATTTTATTCTTTTCCTCTTCTCTCTATTCTTTTCTATTCTCTCTCTTGCCAAATGCTCCCACCTTTTATTTTTTCCATGTATGAACTTCTTTTTTTTTTACTCCATTATTTTATTTCTTTTATATGTTTTTCTTTGTTTTTTTCTCTCTTTATTTAATGTATTTATTCCTTTAAGTTTTTCTTACTTTTAAACATTAAATTTTTCTTTATTTATTTTATTTTATTTTATTATCTTTTTTTCTATTTTTCCTCTCAATAGGAAATTCTTAAGTTATTATTCATTTTAATACTAATTATAAAAATTAGTATATCCACTAATTAAATTAGGATTTATGGAAGTTATGAAAATTATGACTTTAAAACATTTATTGGTCATATAGATCTTACAAATCTCAAAACATTAATGGACATACACATAAGTCACATAAGACAAATTTCACATAACCATTAATTATGCTAGCATCCATGTTAAACTTGCTAATGCAAACGACTCAAAACATGTTATGTTAACCATTTATTATGCATCTAATCATGTGCTAGTTAATGTGGTGTGTGCATGGTTCTAGCCAATTTTTCTATCATCCTCCATCATCTATATCTACGTAATCTAGAGGACATTTTTGAGCATCCCTAATTCTCCTTGAACTAACACCATTACATAGGGATCATTGAGAGATTTTCAATAGTATATAAAACTCAAGAAATAGAACTCATTTTCTTCTAATATGGTTGATTAAAGTTATGGTCGAAGTTGGTCAACTAGTGGTCAACTAATGATGTGGCCAATTTTGGGGACATGGTGAAAAATGGGTTTGCATGGCTTTAGTATTTGATGGTCATAAAAGGGCCAACTACGAGGATCATATCTAGTGGAGCCAAATTTTATAATGAAAGGGGACTCTATCATCATGGTATATTAGTGTAATTTTCATATTTCTAATTAAATTATTTATATACTATATCATTTTCTATGCTTTTAGTTGTGACAAGTGGCAAGATGAAGAATGATATAGTGGAATTATTAGAGAGGCCCATGTGGTAGGACCTCAAGCCACCACATGGACTACCACCACTCTCCACCTCTATTTTTCCAAGTCATAATGTTCAAGTTACTTGCTAACCTAACTCAGCATGGTAGGCCAACTCAGAGTCCAACCCAACCCAACTCAGCATCTCAACCTAGATAAAAGTCCAACCTGACCCAATCAACATGGTAGTCTAACTTAGAGTTTGACCCAAATCGATATGGTAGCTTGATTGAGCCCACATCCATTTTAAGGTTCCCATTAACCAAATCTTGAGTGTTGGGCATATAAAAAAGTGAGAGAATATGTGGTGAAAGCCACATAAATATTGGTGGCTTAAGAATATATAAATCCTTATCCACCACTATCCCCACAAATGTGGGATTTAAAATCATACACTACTGATAAAAGGTAGGATGGTTGGGGAGGATTGAACCCCCAACTTTAATTTTATATTTTAAGCCCTTGACCATTCCACCCAAGGTGGATAGTTGAAATGTAAAGGGAGAATATTCTATTTAAAGAGGATTTAGCCATAAATTAAGTAAGAGGGATTAGAACCTGTAACCTCCATGTAAAAAGATAAGAATCCTTCTCACTACACCTGAAGGTGAAATGGGTATATAAAGGCATGAATTTGGTTTTTTTAAACACAACATAGAGAAGACAACTTTGGATCCTCTTAGCATTATAAGGCTTTTTAAGCTAAGATTTTAGTATTTATTTGGTAAGCCTACAAATATTTTGTAAAGGGCTTATAGGGAAATCTTGGAGGTCAATATTAGAGGATTATTTTGGAGATGTAGTTATTTTATTACAAATTATAGAGGATTTATTTCATTCTAAATGTAAAATGCCTATGGGAGACTTCATATGATATTTTGTATCAAAAATTTTATAATCTAATTGTAAATGAGGTTATTTTCTATTGTAAAGGTAAATGCTTATGAAACCCTCATATGCTATTTTATCAAAGTAACTTGTCACTATTATGGAATTGAGTCATAATCCTTGGTGATGAGATACTAGCCTATTTTGGAGAGTTGTTTTACTCTTGCATGAAGAACTATACCTAGATTTTGGAGATGATGCATAGGTACTGTAGACAAAGGGGAGACGAGTTCTTGATCAAATCAAGTCTTCATGTAGTCTGATTTCAATATTATTATAGATTGATGATCCATGAATGTAAGTTTTTTAAAATTTTAATTTCATCTATTATGAGTGGATCAATTCATGACTTTAGTGAACTCTATTATCACATTGGTGTCAATGTATCACTATTTTCCATTCTACATTCAATTTTACTTGCAGTATGAAAGGTGAATGTTTAGAATGTGGAATAAATTTGAATAGGGTTTTATATTCACTCTATATTTATTTTAGAATCATATTATCTATTTAAGTATGGGGGGATAATTGAGATTTATATCCATTTAAAAACTATTTGATTGAGTAGGGGGTTCCCTATCAGTTTACAAATCAAATTTTGGTATTAGAGTAAGTTTATTGTGGTCATGTTTTCTAATTTTTTGATTCATGTTCTTCTATTTTATTTGACCATGTAGGATTGACTAGTGCAATGGATAATTGGAAGACATTCCAATCCATTGGAATAAGATAAGCTTCTAACATCCAATAGTCCAAAACCACTAGTCCTATAGGGATCAGTCTATAAGAGGAGAAAGCACACAATCACTAGAGGATAATGAGAGTATGTGCCAAATGATGTTATGATGGGATCAGTCCTTCTTTATTCGGAATCATCTAGATAAATTTCTAGGCATTTCTAATGGTGTACATCTAGGAATAATGAGTTTGATCTTGTTATCATACTAGCATAGTTTGAGGTAAAAATGGTTTTCTATTTTAAGTAAAATTTTTGGACTTGTATATTGTTATAAAATTATGTGTAGGGAAGTACAAGTTGTTTGTAGGGTAACCATAGGTAAAGTCTTAGAATCTATGCCAATGAGATATTAGTATATTGCTCTCATGGAACTTGCTTACAGGGTGATGAAGGTATGGAAATAGATCCAGTTGACAATGGTATTTGACACAATGTTTGGATAATCATGTTGTGTAGCCTTTATTTTTGGTGAAGTGACTATATTTTAAAAACCTATGTCCTTAGAAATAGTAATAAAGTGAAAAGACCACTTTTTATGGTAAGATATGGAGAATGGAAATATGGCATTGTTCATGAGTTGATCAAGTTTTGCACTTCAGTTTACTGGGTATTAATTGGTTGTCTAAAATTTAACCTTTGTTCAATGAAATGTGTAGTTCATAGTTTTGAATGAAGGTAAAACTATTCCAATGATTCTTGTCTATGAGAAAATGGTTATTTACATAGTATATTGGTTGATATCCATGTTTGATTGGATAACCTTATGTGGCTTATTGGAAATAAAATGTACCTTGTTTCAAAATTATTTTATAAATTATCAAAAAATAAGAAGTTTTATAATTACCTCATAATAAATGAGGTTTTATATGGTATAGCCTTTTATTCAAGTTGTGGAAACCATTAAGGGGGAAACCCTTGATTTGGTTAAAATTGTTTCTTGGATAGTTCTATTTTGCATTGCTACAAGTTTGATAAGCATGCTATTTTTCATCATCAACACTTTTTGGGATTCCTTATTTATCATATGGAAGAACTTTTAAAAAATGTTGAAGGCAAATATACCACTTGTTATAGTGGATTTGGAGCAATCAATCAGTGGAAAGAACTTTGAGACAGGTTTATCATTCCTAGTTTATCTTCTCATGTTTATGATATTTGTTTACTAATTAATTGAAGTAGATGGTGAGTTTGGTAAAGAATATATATTAAGAAATTATCTAAAGTTTAATTCTTGGATTCTAAAATGGATTTCATTTTCTCTCTTCATAGAATTTTATAGGATCCAGTTGGTGATAGCTTTTATGAGAGAAACTAGTATGGGTAAACTTGTGTTGTTTTGCCTCATTGTAATCTCCCCTATTCAGGAGATAACCCCTTTGCAGAGAAACTATACCTAATTATTAGAAAAAAATTGACATTATAGAACTAGAGTTACCTATATTAGGAAATTTATCACGAAAAGTTTATCATGCTTAGTATTTCTTCCTACATTTTTGGTTTTTAAGCTCTATTGTGAAATTATCCAAGATAGATTTGGAGTTTTGGCAATAGTATACGATAATTTTTGATACTTGGAGTTTCATATAATATTGAATTCATGTTCCTTATATTATATTTTCTCTTGTATATATATTTATGTGTGCAAGAAGATGTGGATAGAAGAGATGCATTACCCTAAGTTAGAGAGTTGACCCTGATTGGGAGATTTTTGACCTTGTGTAGAGAAACACCTTTAGTTGCTATTGGATCCTATATATTTTGATCAATATAGGAAGATGGATTTTGAAGAAAAGAGAGTTCATAGATGAAGTGTACCTTCATTTTTAGATAATTTAGAGATTGTGCTTTTTGGAGGCCAAAAGAACTTTTTGGGGAGGTTTGATTTGGAAGACATTTTTGAACATCCCTAATCCTCCCTAAAATAGAACCATTTCATAGGGATCATTAAGAGATTTTTGATGGTATGAAGAACATGGGAAATAGATATCATTTACTCTAGATATGGCTAGTCAAAGTTTTAGTCAAAGTTGAGCAATTGATGATGTGGTAAGTTTTGGGCACATGGAAAAAATGGGTTTACATGCCTTTAACCTTTGATAGTTGTAAAAGAGTCAGATACAGGGATTATAGCTAATGGATCCCACTTTTTTAATAGAAGGTGACTCTGTCATCATGGTATATTAGTGTAATTTTCATATTTCTAATTACACTATTTATATACTAAATTATTTTTGATGCTTCTAGCTGTGACAATTGGTAGGATGAGGAGTGATATAATTATGTTATTAGAGAGACCCATATGGTAGGACTTCAGGCCACCATATGGCTTATCAACACTCTCCACCTCTATTTTTCCAAGTCATAATGTTTGAGTTACTTACCAACCCAACTCAGCATGGTAGCCCAACTTAGAGTCCAACCCGACCCAATTTAACATGGTAACCTAGATTAGAGTCCAACCTGACCTAACATGACATGGTAACCTAGCTCAGAGTTTGACCCAACTTGAAATGGTAGCTTTACTAAGCCCAAATATATTCAAAGGTTCCCAACAACCAAATCTCAAGTGTTGGGCAAAGAAAAAAGTGGGAGATGTGGCTAGAGCCACATCAATATTGGTAGCTTAAGACTATATAAAGCCTTATCCACCATTATCCCTATGAATGTGGGATTTAAAACCATACACTACTAATAAAAGGTAATATGGTTTGGGAGCATCAAACCCCCAACCTTAATTTATTATTTCAAGCCCTTTATTTTTCTACCAAAGGTGGACGATTAAAATACAAAGGCAAAATCTTCTATTTAAAGAGGATTTGGATGTAGATTAAGTAGGAGGGATTCAACCTCGTAACCTCCATGTAAAATGATAAACATCCTTTCCACTATGATTGGAGATTAAATGGGTATATAAAGGAATGAATTTAGTTTTTTTAAACATAACACATAGAAGACAACTTTAGATCCTCTTAGCATTATAAGGCTTTTTAAGCCAAGATTTTAGTGTTTATTTTGTAAGCCTATTTATAGATTTTAAAGGGATTATATGACACTCTTGGAGGCTGATATTGAAGGATTATTTAGGATATGTAGTTGTTTTATTCTAAATTATAAAGGAGTCATTTTTTTGTAAAGGAAAAATGCCTATGGGAGACTTCATATGATATTTTGTATTAGGATTTTTATAATCAAATTGTAAATGAGGTTATTTTACATTGTAAAGGCAAATGCTTATGAAACCCACATACTCTATTTTATTAGATTATCCCCTCACTATTACAGAGTTGAGTCATATTATTTGGTGATGATATATTGGCCCATTTTAGAGAGTTGTTTTACTCTTGCATGAATAACTATGCCCAGATTTTAGAGATGATGCATAAGTACTACAGATGAAGGGGAGATGAGTTCCTAATTAGATCAAGTCTTCATCCAGTGTAGTTTTAGTACTATTGAACATTAATGATCCATAGTTGTAAGTTTTGTAAAATTTTACTTTCATCTATTATGAATGGATCGATTCATGATTGTAGTGAACCTAGAGATGTAGCCCTTAAAAGGTGAACTCTGTTATCACTTTGGTGTCAATGTGTCACTATTTTCCATTATAATATCATTTTTACTTAAAGTATTGAAAGGTGAATGTTTAAAATGTGGAATTAATTTACATAAGGTGTTCTATTGACTCTATATTATTTTAAAAATCTTATTATCTATTTAAGTATGGGGGGATAATTGAGATTGATATCCATATAAAAAATATTTGATTAAGTAGGGGGGTCCCTATTGGTTTAAGGATCACTACATCACCCTTTATGATGATTCTCTTCCTCCATCATGCTTTAATGGATGATTTATCCTACATCAACCTCACAACAAATAGGTACTTAAACCATATCAACATGATATACTAACATCATAAAATATAGATAAAATAATGAATAAACATGTTTGTAATGTAATATTATATACTACAACTACCTCATATCAAAGCAAACATGTAGCCTAAGCAATATCCTACTACCCCATAACAACATATATCTCAAATCTTAGTAAAAAATAGCTAAATCCAATTTTTTAGCTATAAATATCCACAAATAATTAAATAATTTGCTTGGAAAGGAATCAAGATGTGACATACTTCCTCCTAAAGCTAATAATTATCTTGGATGACTCTTATTCAAACATAAGTTCTAAATTTAAAATATTATTCAACAAAAAATAACATAAAATAAAGTATCAAATCAAGTAAATAATTATGAAATTACATGCAGAACCCACCATAATTATCTCAAATTGTATTATTCTTAGAGTGTTGGTCCTATAAGACCCTACTTTATGACATCTCCCTATTATGCAAACATAGTTTGCGATTATTACTTACTCTGATTGGTTATGTCATGACCACCTTTGGGTATAGAACCATGAATACAAGCCTATATATAATAAGAATAACCACTTCTATTACCTTGAAGGGTCCCAAATATCTCAGTGAAAGTTTCACAATCTTTTCAAAAGCATATGAGATCATGACAAAATCCAAAAAAAATGACCTGGAAGAGTTCCACAAAACCTTCTAGCCCTTCTACACATCTCTCTAACCTAGAGAGTGTTTTTATCATTTTGGAAAAAAGTATTAGGGAGCTTGGTAATAATGATGCATATAAGTTAATACCATTTATACTATGTGTATCTCTTGATAAGTATAACATGTCAATACTGCTACTACTCCATGGAGTTCCTTACAAGTATGATGATGACTAGGAATTGGAATACTACATTTCTAATGTATACAAAGTTAAGGAATAAATGTTCCATTCTATATGTATGTCCATACAAATAAATTTTACAAGTTCATCTATAAAATCCTATATTTGACAAGTCCATTTATTGAATCCAAAAATTAGTATCTACCAAATCAATATGAGGCTAAGTAGGATCTACTCCTATCACTTAGTACTCATGTTCCTAATTCACCACTCTTCCTTTAGGTCTTAACAATCTAATTATCTCAAAAAAGTGCACAAAGTTCAATGAATCATAATTCTATACTATCAAATCATATAAATAAATGCTATATGCTAGATAATTCTAAACATAACAACATACATTCATGAAAAATCATATGTAATCATTTTGTAATTGTATTAAGTTGCCTCTAGACAAATAAATATAGTATCATATTTCAAAACTTAACCTATTATATTATATTCATAGTTAAGAAGAAATAATCTTAATATTATCATGACATACAAAGGTCAAACATCATACCATCCTTACAACCTTATAAAGGAAAAAGTGACACAATGTCTCCTTAATTGTTTGGATAGTTACACAAGTTAAAAGTTTATCTCAACCCTTTTAGACTACCAAGATGTTCCACACATCCTATACCCTACTCACTCTTGATAAAGGTATATAAATATTTTTTCAAAACAACATGCTCTAAGCAAAAGAGAATATTATAGATCTAATCAAGGGTATAAAATAACATAAAAATTATAATCAACTTATAATTCTCATACTAGAACCAATATAAATTCAAGGTTCACCACTCCACATGGTCTAAGTTCACAAGATTAGATAAAATAACCCTAGAAAGTGTGACTCTAAAAATACACAAGTGGAAAATAGAGATATAACATCTCAACTAGAAAAATCTTAAATACCCTCACATAGTATAAAGATAAAACACTACAACCCAAGTTGGCAAAATCACTACATACTTACCAAACTTGTAAGAGTAGTATCATAATCTACTTCTACAAATGGAAGGAAAAATATTAACCATAAGTATGTATCAATCTATCCAATCATAAAAATTCTATCTCAACAAGAAGTATAAGAAATTATACCATGAATTCAAGGGAACAAGGTCAAAATAACATATTAAGAACAAGTTTCCATTTAAATAAACACTAAATCATCATCATCAAAATAAGAATCCTCTCAGGGACTTCTAATGATGTCAAAGGAAAGTGAGGAAGTGACAACTCACCTCTATGCCCACTATGAGAGATGACACTTCTTCCTAATTCAAATAAATATAAGGGTGCCAATCCATAAAAAAAATCCTAACACACCAAGACATCTACACTCTACTACAAGAAAATTTCTACCACACTAGGTGGTACCAAACTAAAAATGATCTTACAAAATTTTCCACTCCTAGGATTAGTGTATATAAAACATAAAATTAATGAACATATAATTAATTTAGAAGCATCCCATACTCCTAAATACTCACAACATAGAACATAAATGATAGAGGTAACATGATTACTAAGTAAATATGTAATCACTCTTGAGGTGGTCGATGTAGGTGATCAAAATATGGTAGGAGTTTCTTGTTCACAACTCATGAATTATGCTATGCACTTACCCAAACATCTTACACAAAAAATAAAACCATCAAGATGTATGAAATTGGAAATACATCATGTCCATAAATCAATCCTAGATTAGATGGGATAGAGCACACTTACACTTATGATTGGGGAGCATACAATTTTTAAGTGGGAGCATGACCAATGTGAGGATCCACTAGACCTTATTAAGGTATCACTTATCACAACACACTATGTGAGGTAGGGTTCCAAAGCCTACAATCTAACACAATCACACAATAACCCTAAAAGAGTACTATTATTTAATATTTTACTAATCTAATAACAAGAAAAGTAAATCTAATCTAGTCCACACCAAAGCTTGTGGCATAAAGTGGGGATTAGTAAATCAAATCAATCAAAACATGTATAGGGAACTTCAAGTAAATTAATTATGAGTAACACCCTAATACATATAATATGAATATTAATATTATTCGAGCCAACAATTATGCTACTTTTATCTACTAAAAGAGAGTAGAACAAAGTTAGAATATACTTCTCTGAATGTGAACCTGTCAAGACTAAATCTCTCCCTTGGCCAATAGGGATTCACAAGAGGTTATTGTGGTTCATAAATATTAATTTTTTATGCCAAATCATCCAAGATTTATCCATAAGACTAGATTATCCAAAATAAAAAACCTAAGCTAAGTCTTCTCAAGTAGGATGGTGGAAGAGTAAATTGTGAAGAAACACGAGCGAATAAAAACTCTTGATTGTATATCTTAATAATGACCAAAATGACCTTGTATTTATAATTGGAACTTACCTTAAAATCATTTGGATATGTAATCTATGCTATCTAGACTTGATTGACATAGCATATTTTTAGGGTAACTCAATAGGTTTGTGCTAGGTTGATTGGAAGGTTAACAAACCAAAAGAGACAAAAAGGTCCCAAAACTGTAGTAGGTTAACCAGGTTGACCTAGTATGCTAAACAATTAAAAAGGGTTCTAAGCAATGAAATGAAGGATGAAAAGAGGAAAAATACTAGAAGACTATGCAAGGAAGGAGAAACAACTTAGGGAAAGGTTTTAGGAACTAGTTAGATTGGTAATTATTGATCAAATTAGGGCAGCCCTAGGCAATTTTTTTTGATTTAAAATGTTTTAATGGGTCATAATATATTTTCATAGGAAGTATTACTTGTCATATGATGTCATTTGAGGTCATATTAGCTTTGATCTTAGTTACATTAGTCAATTTTTCCATTAGAGGTCATTTTATGTGCCTTTAAGACTCATTAATGCAAATGGCATGTTTCAAAAGGTGCCTATGTGTCTTTATTTCATGGAAAACATAAAAGAGGTTATTAGGAGTGTTAGAGATATTAGTCACATTAGAATGTTTCAGGTTCTGTAACTAAAATTTCCTATATGTGTCTCTTTCAATTGGTAAAGAGTGTTACATAAGACCCTAGGTCATGTCACCATCTCATTTAATGTTTTAAATTCATTATGTCACCTCTTATATTTCTTTTTAGCTTGTTTCCCTCTATGGTCATCTCATTGCATAATTTTAGTTGAAACCTCATGCATAGGATTTCTCATCCTGACTATGAAGTGATAATGGAGGTGTAGTGGTTTATAAAAGACTTTTAAAGTTTAATGAAGTTCATTTTGTATGATAAAATAGGTGTAGGTTTGATCATATGCTCATGTCCTATGCCAAGGTAGTCATTTGATGCCTCTGTCTACTCTTTTCACATGTATGTAGGTGTTTTCACGATGGAAAGGGTGTTTTAGAAGCTAGTTTTAAGGTTAAAATAATGTGTTTAATGAATGATAATGAATTTTAAAATATTATTAAGCCTTTAAATATCATATTTTACCTCAATTACATACTCTAACTGCATAACGGAGCTCAAGACACTCATCTATAGGCCCTGATAATGTCATGTTGATGTATGGAGAGGTGGACTTGTAATCTAATTGCTTATAATTATCTAAGATGAATTAAAATTCCTAAGGGAGGTATATGATTCTCATTCACACTCATGATTTCTAGATATTCATGCCCAGTTTAGTATTTGAACATCAAGACACCCACTTATAACTGGCTGAGCAAAGGGTTGAAGTGTTGTACAGAAGGGCTAAAGCAAGGTAAATATTCCTCTTCATCTTGTTTTGACAAGAAAACCATGGTATACCCATAAAAGTTTTTAGAAGGAAAAAATAGGTATGGAATCAATTGGAAACACAAATTAGTTGTGTTTGGGACTGTTTACCCTAAAAATTGAAAATAAAGACCAAATGGCTTCTTGTAGACCCCTCATAACACACTTGTAGAAGGTTTCAAGGCTTGATATTTGGTGGATACATAGCCCATAACACAATAAAAAACCATGAAAAATATTGGGGTCTGAAAGTATGGGGAATTAGGAGTTTTGGACACTCACATATGCCCCAAAACACAATAAAAAAACTTGATGATATCTAAGGCCTATAAGGGAAAAGAGTCTTTTGTCCCCTTAAAGGACAATTTAAAATATAAGAACATGAATGGGATAGATATAATAATTTTATGAGACAAATTGAGGTAATATGTCATCAAGAGGAAGTAAAAGAGGGTCCCATCACCCCTATGCCCACCTATAGGTACCCCTCAGGTTAGAAATGACAACTTATAGTAGGGGTAAAAGGAGTCTTGGTCAGAAAGATAGGGAGTAATTTTGGTGTGTTGGTGGTGATTGGAGACATATTTTTCAAGTAAAAATATGAAATATGATTTATGAACTTATTTTATTCCAAAATAAGAGTCTCCAAAGCATGGAAAATCCTAATAGTAGCCTATAACAGGGGTAAAAGTATCTTAGTCCTATATGCAAGTACCTAATTTAGGTGAATTAAGTTCATTAACATAGAAATTGGAGATCATTAATGCTAAATATAGTGAAAAATAATATAATTTAACATTTATTTGAGGTCACAAGACTCTCTCAAACATGGAAACAAGATTATATAGGGTCTCATACCCCTATTTTCACCTACACGTCAGATAAATGGGTTTGACACAAACAAGGGTCAAAAAAGGCATGGGGTTATGGTTCCTTAAGTAACATAGGGTGAGAAATGGGTTAATAAAATAATATAAAATTAGGGTAATAGAAATAAATTTCTAAGGAATCATCTTAACAAGATCTCCATGGGGCAGTAAACACCTACAACTAGCTCTTGGAGGAGGATTGTCTCAATCACTAGTCAAGAGATAATTAAGATACAAGAAAGAACTTGGAAATATTAGGTGATATTAAATTTGAATTAAAATTTTAGTAATATAAAATATTATTAGTATATAATTTAAACATCATTAAAATACATTTGAAACTTATGAAACCTATAGGACAAGACTATCTCAGTCAACAGGGTAATAACTTGGCAAGGGTAAGTAAAGCATGGACTAGTTTGTAAGTGGAAGTAGGGTTTAAATGAAAATAAAAGGGTACATTAAATTTTAATAGGTGTCATAACATTCCAAGGACCCTTTCCAAGGTGCTCAAATACTTTTCTCACCTAACAAATGGACAAGAGTCTATACAAGCAAGCTAGGAAACCTCTTGGTTCAAGGGGTAAGCATGATGAATATGAAGGAAGAAGTGTTATAGATGGTCAAAAAATACCAATAATAATTAAATGAGGGTTATAAATTTTTTTAAACAAATAAAAGGAATGGTTTTGTCTTGGAAGAGTGACTACCAAGTGGTTTTGGAGAAAAATGTAAGAAAATAGGGGGTTTTAGCCACTTTTTTAGACAAATTGGGTTGGTTAGGTACCTAAATGGGGGAGTATGACCTTGAAATTTGGTATATATACTCAATATATACTTATAAATATGAAAATACTTTCATTTTTCCATGGGTATTAGAGATATATCTCTTTGGTTTATCTCAGAGATCAGCCACTCATGAAAATCATAACTTTGACAAAACATGTAAAGGGTGACAAAATGAGTAAATTACCTAAGATGATGCCTTGGGATATTAAATTAACATTATGGTATGTGTATGGAATATGTATTTATTATTATTAACACTTAATTAATATCCAAAATCTTAGGGTGACCTAATTGTTTAGGCACATAGTCTAATTAGGTAAGTCTTCACTAGGCCTAATTAGCAAATGAGAAGAAAAGATGAAAAGGAGTGTTTGAGAGGTCAAGTGATGGATTTTTGAGTACTAATTAGATATTAACATGCATAATAAACCATAATAATCATGTTATATCAGCCCAAGTGTTCTAAAATATTAGGGAGTGTGTTAAGCCCATTAGGCCTTGAGGAGACTTAGAGCCAATTGGGGGTCTACTTTCATTTTGAGTCCTTGATGAGATATAAAAATGATTTGGGAATGTTTATTGAGTGTATTTAGAAATTTATGATATTTTTTTATGAAAATAAACTTTAAAGAGGATTGTTTTTGTCCAAGAGATATCTCAAGCATGAAAAAAAGTGGAGAAACAAGATCTATAGGGCAACTTGTGAAGCTCATATCTTTGTTAAGGCTCTGCATGGAATCAAAAAGAGATAGGAGGAGTTGGATAAGGTCCACATAAACTAACTTATGTAATTGTTTTTAAACTTTAATGTGCCATATATATGAACAATGGTTAAGAATAAAAACTATCTAAAACCCTAGTAAAACCCTTAGAAGAACTTGATGAGGAAAATAAGCTTGGAGAGACACCCAAATGGAATAGTTTAGAAATTAAAGCTATTTTATCATGGGGAATAATAAATAAGGATCTCACCCATGCTAAGGATCTATATAGAACTATATGGACAACATGAAAAATAATGTTTTTCTCATCATTTTCTATGTTTTTTAGGTTCTAGGAGGTTTTAGAAGATGAAATAATTTTTGGAGAAAATAATATGAAGTTTTATAACCACAAAAATTAATTTAATACCTAATAATAAATTTTAGGTGTTAAAATAATTGCCTCCCTTCTAGCCAGTCAAAACTAGCATAGGGAGCAACAGGGTTAGAAGGGTGAAAACTCTAAGTATGGGCATTTTTAAGGTGTACCTAAGAATTTTAATTGCATGGATTTTATTTAAAAGTGTCATACACTCCATAAAATGGATTTTAATGGAAAAATTAAGGCATTTTTTAGGCCAAGTATGAGGGGTGATTGAAACAAGGAATTTTCTAGAATGCAAATAGTGATTGCTTCATTCTAGGAATTTCCAAATGAGTATAAATGAAACCAATGCATGGAATTACATGAATTAATACCTTACCTATTATTCAAATAATTATATTTATCCATAGTTAGTGGTTGGATGTTCAAACATGTCCAAATGATGAAGGTAGCTTTCTGAGCTAGTATAAGGAAATTTGAGACACTTTTCATTAGTTTTCATGAGTTGTATGGACATTTGGACCCCCTAAAAGTGAATGGTTCATTTCACACAACTTTATCATGTAATTTTAAATAATTTTACTATATTTAAACATGTATAAGTGACCTTTTAACTTCTTTTGCCTTGTTTATCTCTCAAAGGTTATAAATATGGATTCTTTTGGCTCTTTAGAGTAGCCTCCATTGGTTAATGGGGAAACTCTAGCCAAAAGTTTACTTTAATTTCTCTTGAAGAAATAAAAAAAGTAATTTTTAATACTCACATGCTATTAAATTAAGTGTTAATGCAATATTTTTGGTCTTGTCTAGTAGAATATTATCTTTTCTAGCATGTTATCCTTGATTGTTCACCAAATGTGTAGAAGAGAAATTATTGAAAGTATTTGTTAGTGTTATTTTATAAGTTTATAGGTTTATTAAAATTGGTTCATTATTTTATTCTAAAAATTAATCCTTCATTACTCTCTTAAGAATAAAAGTGCCTTTTGAAATTAGCTTATGAAACATTGATGTAACAAGCTACCTTATGTTGTGAGTTTTATGTAAGAGAAGATTTGTTTTTCTCTAAGTGGTAAAATTTAAGTCAATAGGAGGATATATAGTATTAGTTAATCAATTTTTTTGGATTTATTAGTTGTTTTATTAACCCTTTTCATCTAAAAGTTTATAAGTAAGAAAGTGTTTCAAATATTGCATCAAAGGAACTAGCCCTTCTAGAGATCCATCTAGAAAAATTATCACCCATAGAAAAAGAGATGTTTCTACTATGACAATTAGATGAGGTTAGATATAAATCTCCTCAATGGGTTAAAATACAAGTTATAATAGTTTTTTTCATGATCGATGGGACTTTAAGTCCTAAAATATTTCCCAAGATTGGTGTTGGTCTTGGCATAGTTACATTTATAAGAGCATCTACATTCAGGACCTAGAAACTCCACTAAAGTTTTAAACTATTTGGTTTATGATTAGTTCATATTTTCCATGCTAAATGTGACAAATATGTCTAATTCTAAAGGTACACCCTTTGAGTTTGTGCAATTTCCCTTATATTTTGCTAAAAGGTTTATGTTTCTAAACACCCATCCTTATTCAAGAGAGTTGGTGTTTAAGAAGTCTAAGTTATTATTTATTTCAAAACATAATACTCAAAGTTCACATTCCAAGATGGCTAGAAGCCACCATTTTATATCCTTCACCAGATCATATCCTTTAAATATTTCCCAATATGACCAAATTCCAAGAGCATCCCTTACGAGTATTCCAGCCTTTAGTGGAGAAGGTCCTATTACTACCATTAAACACATTAGAAACATATATATTTTTTTATAATATCCATAATATTATTCAAGATAATGTGTCTATTATTTAATTTTCATTGTTTTTTAAATGAAAATCTCTAGATTCATATGAGACTCTACCTAAAAATTCTATTGGTTCATGGGATGAACTAGGAGATCTATTGATTAAGAGGTTTGGAGAGAAGAGTGATCATTTATCTCTAGTTTAAAAATTTACCACTATCAAGAGGGCACCATAAGAGTTTATCTAATATTTTAACACTATATTTCAAAAAATATGTGATAGGATCCAAGACTTTGTGAGACCTACTCTAAACTATGCATTCTTATACGATCTAAAAGCATTGAATAGTGATGTAGCTATGATGATCCAATCCATGGGTGGGAATACACTCCCTATTACCTATGAGATAGCCATAAATGTTGAGAATTGTATTTTTTAATTAGGTAAGATTAATCTTAGGCCTCTAATTCCATTATTCCCTAATTTGTAGCCTCTTAGTCAAGTTACATTACCTACCTTGGCTCTTTTGCCTAGTCATGAAAAGTTTGCCATTGTCCCTTCAAATGAGATTTATGAAGTTAAAATCTTGCTCCAAAGTGTCACTAATGAGTTGGTTTCCCTCAAAATGAAACAATCTCAAGGTTATAGGGTATACCAACCCTAAAATTAGTTTGGACAAACCAATCAACCTCCTTTTAAATGTAATATGCAAGGACAAGGTCAAATCACCCAAACTAGACCTTATCAAAGCTACAATCCTAATGCTCCCTCATATTATAAATCTATTTTTCCCACACAAAATAAATTGATTAAATAATATCCATATTATCCATATTGTGATCAAAATCAAGAATAAGTTACTTATGCAAATGAAATGCATAATCAAACCATGGTAATGCAAGGCAATCAGGCTTCCCAAGTTCCAAGATTTGAAGGATCAATGCAAAGTGGAATGGAGAATGGTTAAACAAAATCTAATTCTACTCTCATAAATCATTTAGAGGGAGATTTTTATGCTATTAATCACTTGGAGAATCCAAGTAATATGAATACTAGTGTTGCCTCTAACACTAGGTCTAAGAAAAGGGCTATTGAAGAGAAACAAGGAGAAAATCAATGACATATTTTGGTATGCACATCATATCCAATGGTTAATGTGTCAAATTAATCTCCTAGAGTGAAATATGGTTATAATTTTCAAAATTTTAAAATAAATCCTATTCACCCACCTTCACAAGCTACATAATAAGGAGTTAGTATTCCTAAGGATCCCCTAAAGGTGAGTAATTATTCCATTAATGTTGTGGAATAGATGAATAAGCTACATATGAACATATAATTATGGGATTATTTGATAATAATAGGGTATATATATATGATCCAAAAATAATAGCAAGGATTAGGTAAGAAAATTGGCTCATCTAGGAATGAAATTGTTGTCTTAGTTAATAAAACTCAACCTATAGATGGTCAAGTGAATAAAAATGAAAAAACTCATCCTTTCTACTTATCTCTAATCATTTTTTATTTCATGGTTCATAATTTTATCATAAATAGCGGGGCTAGTCCTTCAATTATGCCCAAGTGTATAGCAGATAAACTAGGCCTCAAACATGAGCCAATGGCTAAAAGAGTCTTATAATTGGATGGATCACCAACCAAAACTTTGGGGGTAGTTAAATATTTGAATTTGATCCTACATGATTTCCCTACCTTTTCCATTCCTCATGATGTGGTTATGGAAGGTTTACCTCCATACTTTGTTCTTTGTCTATCAAGAGAGTTTATAGCTAAGATAGGTGGATACTTGTTTGCCAATTAGTTCTACATGGTGTTTAAGACAAAGTATGGTACTCAGGTAAATATTGAATCAGAACCTATTCATCATAATCAATTGGATCCTTACACACCTAAATTGGAAAATGTCAACTATGACATCATTGATGAAGAAAAACTCCACATGGACTAATCTCCAACATCTTCCCTTGAAGGAGTTTTTGATATGTACTTATATGAATGGGAAGATGAGCATTATGAGCATGATCCTTACAATTTCATAGAGGAATTTGGTCTTGGGCTGTATTTTATGCATGATGAGGACTTTTTAATTCCAAATTTGATGATTCTAAGTGAAGATATGAATGGTTTATGGTAGCTTTTGTTTGATGGGTCAAGAATCAAGATTAAGGCAAGTGGTGGGGCAATGTTGGTTTCTCCTTCTAAGGAAAGGTACTATTCCACTTTCAGATTTCATTTCTATTGAACTTTTAATGTGGTAGAATGTGATGCCCTAATTCATGGCCTTAAATGGGATAGGAAAAGAGGTATTATAGAGTTGTAAGTGTATGGTGATAGTGAACTTGTTATGAACTAAGTTAGAGGACATAATTCAACTAAAAAATCTTTGTTTAAGTCCTACAAGCATAGAGTGTGGGACATTGTGGAGGATTTTCAAGATTTCAATATCACATCCATTCTAAGAGAGGATAATAAACATGCTGATAGGTTGGCATAAATTAGAGCTTAGTTTGATGTTCCAAAAGGTATAAAAGAGGATAAAAATTAGCCACATCTCAAGGTAACTGTAAGACCCTCCATACCAGATAATATCACTAATTAGAAAGTGTTTTATAGTGATAAAAAAATAAACATTTTTATACAAGAAGAGGCTGATTTTTTTTCCAAGAATTGATCCAAAATATAGTATAAATATGGAGGGTAGATTGTCTAATTGAAGTCTAACAAACTTCCTAAAGGCCTAGTCACTCTTGAGAGCATATTCAACGATGATGAATAGATAAATAAATATAAGGTAAGCATGTATACCAAGAAATATAACTATGAGAAAGTATAAATCTTCAAGGGCAAGCTGATTACACTTGGAAAGGTATGTACTAGTGAAGAGAACCATGTTTTTGTTGAGTTATGCAAGGATTTTTCTAATGTCTTTGCATGGGAATATAGTGACTTGAAAGGCTTTGACCCAAACTTAGCTCAACATAACATAGAGCTAGATGAAAATTCCAAGCCTATAAAGTAAATAAAAATTCAAATAAATCCTAAGATTGAGATCCTCATGAAGAAATAACTCACCAAGTTGATTGAGTCCAAAATCATCTTCCTTATTAAACATTCATCTTGGTTGGCAAACTTGGTTCATGTTAGGAAGAATAATGGGGAAAATAGGATATATATTTATTTTAGGGACTTGAATAGAGTTTATTTAAATGAAAATTACCCTCTCCCTTCCATGGAACAAAAATTTCAAGTTGTAGTAGGTAGTGAAAGGTTTTCTCTCCTTGATGGGTATTATAGGTACACTCAAATTTTGGTGAAGGAAAGTGATCAATATAAGAAAACCTTTACTACTAAAAGGGGTACATATGCCTATAGAAATATTATTTTTATATTGTATAATAATAGGGATACATTTCAATGTGCAATGGATATGGATTTTCAAGGACTAATAAATGACATTATGTTGGTGTATCTTGATGATGTAACAATTTTCTCTAAGGATGAAAAGGATCACTTGAATCACCTAAGGAATATTTTTGAAAGGTGTAGAGAGTTTGGAATCTCTCTCAACCTAAAAAAAATTGTGTTTTTTTTGTCTATTAAGGTGAAATATTAGGACACATTATCTCCAATAAGGGCTTATCCATTGATATTGAAAGGGTAAGTGCCATCTTGGCATTGTCTTTGCCCAAACACAAAAAAGGTTTGAAAATTTTATTTGGGAAAATTAATTTCATAAGGAGGTTCATTATTTATTTTTATAATATTGTCAAGCCTCTAACCTTTATGCTAAGAAAGGTTGAAGTGGTCACTTAGACTAGAAGAAGGAAGGAAATTTTTGAGGAGATTAAATAAGTCATTGCCCAAGCTCCTACTCTTACAAGTCCTAATTTCTCAAAGGATTTCAACTTGTATGAATTTTATAATGAGGAGGTAGTCTCTACCATGCTTACTCAATCAAATGAGAAAAATTTGGAGTAGCCTATTACCTTATTTGGTCAAATTTTGGAAGGCTAGGAGGTAAGATACACCTATATTGAGAAGCAAGTACTTTCAGTTGTTAGGAGTCCAAAGAAGTTTAGGCATATGTTATTTAAAAAAAATATTCATATATTTTTACCTCATATTAGTGTCAAATAATTAATTTTGAGCAAAGATTTGAATGAAAAGAGGGCTGGTTGGATCACAAAAGTAATGGAGTATGATGTGGAAATCAAGACAAACAAGCTAATGAAATTGAAAGGGTTATATGAGCATCTTGATTTAGATTTGAAGGAGTAAAAAGAGGCTATTTTGACACTCCATGATGAACCTATGACAATTTCACCTTCATCAATGAGAATTTATACATAAGATATGATCCATTTTCTTCAAACTGGTGAGTGTCCACAAGCCCTAGATAGAGTTAGAAGAAGGTAGTTTAGATTAGAATCCATTCCTTATGTACTTGTTGATGGAGTATACTTTAGGAAGGAAATTTTAGGTGTGTTATTGAGGTGTATAGAATTAGATTAGACTGATAAGATACTATTTGAGTTTCATGACAGACCAACTAGTGGTCACTTTGATCTAAGAACCACAACTATTAAGATTATGAGGGTTGGATACTTTTGGCCAAATATATTCAAAGACACCCATGATTTTGTAAGGAAGTGCCCAAAATGTGATCTATTTGATGGTAAACAAAAGCTTACTACCTTGCCTCTTCATCTAATTCAAGTTGATGCACCCTTATGCAATGGGGTTTGGATTTCATAGGCCTAATCAATCCACCTTCTAGTGTTTATCACAAGTGGGTATTAATGGATATATATTACTTTAAAATATGGGTGGAAGCTATAGCTCTCAAGGAGGAAAATGAAAACTTAGTTCTAGACTTCTATGAGGCATTTGATTTTCTTGGAATCAAGACAAGTGAATGGGATTTGAAGCATGGCATCTATCTTAACACCTCCTCTAACTATTATCCATAAGGGAATGGACTAGTTGATTCCACCAATAAGAATCTAATTAGAATCATAAAGATAACAATAGAGGAGAACCAAAGGACTTAGCATTCCAAGCTGAAGACAACCCTTTGGGCTTGATAAGATCACCCCAAAAAGAGTTATTAGAAATTCACCATACATACTTGTCTATGGGAGAGAAGCTAGAATACCTATTTCAATTGAAATACTAGTATTTTATCTTACTTATTAGATAGAATGGATTGAGAATGAAAGCATGAAAGAGATCAAGGAGATAAGAGATCAAGTTATGCAAACTATGAGAGCTCACCAAGACCAAACAAAGAGATAATTTGACAAAAAATGCCATACCAAGAAGTTTCAAAAAGGGAGACAATATTCTAAAGTGGGATGAAGATAGGGATAAACTTGGAAGACACACAAAGTTTGATTCTTTGTGGAGTGGCCCATATGCTATCACATAATGAAAACAACACAATGCTTTCCAACTCTCAAGGTTGGATGGAGAGGAGCTTCATATCCTAGTCAATGGGATATATCTCAAAAATTGTTACTAAGGATATCCTATCTCCTTGTACATAGTTTCTTTCTTTCCTTGTGTTCCTTAAATGCTCATGCACATGTGTAAGTTTTGTCTTGTGTCTTGCCTTATTTTGTGTCTTGCTTTGTTAGTATGGTGTGTTTGTTTTTTGTGTGTGTGTGTTTTTTGGAAAATTCCTTGATAGTTTTCTTTAATAATCCATTGAATCCATTGGACTTGATAGGATAAGGCTACTGGTTCTTAGTATAGTAGGCATACTACCCATATGAGTCACCATTTTGTTGACCAAATTTGAATTTTTGGTCAAATTGGGGCACCCCTAGGCAATTTTTTTGATTTAAAATGTTTTAAGGGATCATAATATATTTTTATAGGAAGTATTACTTGTCATGTGATGCCATTTTAGGTCATATTATCTTTGGTCTTTATTACATTAGTCAATTTGTTCATTAGGGGTCATTTTATGTGCCTTTAAGAGTCATTAATGCAAATGGCATGTTTCCTAAGGTGAATATGTGTCTTAATTTAATTTAAAACGTCCAATAGGTTAGTATGAGTGTCATATATTTTAGTGAAAATAGAATGTTGTAGGTTCCCTAATTAAAATTGTAAAAATTAGTTGAAAAAGAGTTAAAGTGGCACTTATATAGATTTTTGGGAAGTGTGACACATGGTAAATATCATGGGGGGTATCCTAATATTTATAAAACTCATATATATGATTTTTTTGATTTTAAATAGTCATTTTTATGTCAAAACCACTCTACACATTTATTACTTTTCTAAACAAACTAAAGTGATCCTCAAGTTTTTATTTGGTATGGAAAGTATAAGCAACTTCAAGAAAAATGATTTTGAGGGATGATAGTACACTAAAATACCTTGATTTTAATATATGTATTTTTAATATTGGTAAAATATGCTTTATGAATCATTTCTAATGAGTTGACTGTGTCTTTTTACTAACTATTTGGTGTACCCTATAGGTTTTACTCCATTTATGCCAAATTCATATGAACCAGTTGGTGATGTTAGATCTAGTGGATTTTGAATTCCTTCTCAAATGGTTTCCATTATTGGTTTTCTTGATTCATGATATTTGGATGAGAAAAATTGGTCTATGATACAAGGGGGTGTCACCATGTGTAGTTTTAGTTGGAGTAGTTTGGTTTGCTAAGTGTCTCTTTCTTGTAGGTGTCTCTTTCAACTAGGAAAGAGTGTTACATAATACATTGGGTCATGTGACCATCTCCTTTCATGTTTAGACTTCATTATGTCACCTCTTAGATTGCTTACTAGCTTGTTTCCCTCCATGGTTAGCTCCTTGCATAATTTTAGTTGAAACCTCATGCATAAGCTTTCTCATCCTGACTATCAAGTGATAATGGAGGTGTAATGGCTTATCTAAGACTTTAAAATTTTAATGAAGATAATTTTTTATGATAAAGGAGGTGTAGGTTTGACCATATACTCATTTCCCATGCTAAGGCAATCATTTGGTGCCTCTGTCTACTCTTTTCACATGTATGTAGGTGTTTTCATGATGGAAAAGGTGTTTTGGAAGCTAGTTTTAAGGTGAAAAGAATGAGAATCATGTGTTTAATGAATTATAAGGAATTTTTAACTATTATGAATCCTTTTACCATCATGTTTTACCTCAATTCCATACTTTGCCTACATAACATAACTCAAGACACTCATCTATAGGCCCTAATGACTTCATGATAATGTATGGAGAAGTGGACTTGTACTCCAATTGCTTAGCATTGTCTAAGATGCATTAACATGCCTAAGGTAGGTATATGAGTCTCATTTACACTCATGGTTTATAGATATTCATGCCCCATTCACTATTTGAGCATCAAGATTCCCACCTACGGGTGGTTGATAAAGGGGTTTGAAGTGTTGTATGAAATGGCTAAAGAAAGGTGACTCTTCCTCTTCATATTATTTTGACAAGAAAACCATAATAGGCCCATACAATTTTATAGAAGGAAAAAATATATATGGAATTAATTGGAAACACAACTTGGTTGTGTTTGGGACTGTTTTCCCTAAAAAGTGAAAATAGAGAACAAACAACTTCTTGTCAACCCCTTATAATACACTTGCATAAGGTTTTAAGGCCTGATATTTAGTGGATAGGTAGCCTTAAGCATATGAAATAACCATGCCAAATATTGGGGTATGAAAGTATGGGGATGTAGGAGTTTTGGACACTCACATATGCCCCAAAACACACTAAAAGAACTCAATGATATCTATAGGCCTATAAGGGAAAAGGGTCTTTTATCACCATGAAGGACAACTTCAAACATAAGAACATGAATGGGATAGCTAGACTAATTGAATGAGACAAATTGAGGTTAGATTTAATCAAGAGGATGTCAAGGAGGGTCCCATCACCCCTATGTCCACCTATAGGTACCCCTCAGGATGGAAATGGCAACTTATAGTAAGGGTAAAAGGAGTCTCAGTCAAAGAGATGGGGAGTAATTTTGATGTGTTAGTGGTGATTAGAGACATCCTTTTCAAGTAATGCCATGACATATGATTTATGACCTTATTTTATTCTAAAATAAGAGTCTCCAAATCATGAAAAAGCCTAATATTAGCCTACAATAGGGGTAAAAGTGTCTCAGTCCTATAAGCAGGGACCCAATTTAGGTGATTTAAGTTCACTAACATAGAAATTGGAGCTCAATCATGCTAAAGACAATGAAAAATAATATAAATTTACATGTATTTAAGGTCATGATACACTCTCAAAGAGGGGAACAAGCTTATATAGGGTCTCATACCCCTATTTTCACCTACAAGTCAGACAAATGGGTTTGACACAAATAGGGGTCAAATAAGGCATGGGGTTGTGGTTACTTAAGTAACCTAGGGTGAGACATGGGTCAAGAAAATAATTTATTTTTATGGGAATATAAATAAATGTCCAAGGAAAAATCTTAACAATTTCTCGATGAGGTAGTAGACACCTACAACCAGCTCTTGGAGGAGGACTGTCTTAGTCACCAATAAGAGATAGTTAAGATACAAGAAGGAAATTAGAAATATTAGGTGAGATTAAATTTTAATGAAAAGGTTGGTAAGATTAAATGGTATTATTATATAATTTAAATATCATTAAAATACATTTGAAGCTTATGAAACCTATAGGAGAAGCCTATCTCAGTTAGTAGGGTAATAACTTGGCAAGGCTAAGTAAAGCATGGACTGGCTTGTAAGTGGAAGTAGGGTTGAAATGACCATAAAAAGATCCATTAAATTTTAATATGTTTCCTAAAATAATAAGTGCCCTTTCCAAGGTGCTCAAATACCTTTCTTACCTAACAAATGGACAAGAGTCCATACAAGCAAGCTAGAAAACCTCTTGGTTCAAGGTGTAAGCATGAAGAATCTAAAGGAGGAAGTGTTATAAATGGTCATAAAAACTAAATAATCATCAAATTATGGTGATAAAAATGTTTAATAAACTTATAGCCATGTTTTTGGATTTAAAGAGTGACTACCAAGTGGTTTCAGAGAAAAATGCAAGAAAATATGTTTTTTTAGCCACATTTTTAGATAAATTAAGCTATTTATGTACTTGAATGAGGGAACATGACCTTGAATTTTGGTAAAAATAATAATTATGAACTTATAAATATAAAAATACTTTAATTTTACCATGGGGATGAGGGATATATCTCTCTATTTTATCTCAGAGATCAACCACTCATGAAAATTAGAACTTTGACAAAACAGGTAAAGGGTGCCAAAATGAGTAAAGGACCTAAGATTAGGCCTTGAGATCTTCAAGGAACATAAGGGGATGAGTATTTAATATGTATATATTATTATTAACACTAAAAAATTCTAAAAAACCTTAGGGTGACCTAATTATTTAGGCACACAGTCCAATTAGGCAAGTCTTCACTAGGCCTAATTGCCAATTGAGAAGAAAAGGTGAAAATGAGTGTTTGAGATGTTAGGTTATGGATTTTTGAGTATTAATGAGATATTAAAATTCATAATAATCCATAATAATCATTTTATATCAGCCCAAGTGGTCCAAACTAGTAGGGAATATGTTAAGCCTATTAGGCCTTGAGGAGACATAGAGCCAATTGGGGGTCTACTTTCATTTCTAGTCATTGATGAGATATAAAAATGATTGGGACATGTTTATTGAGTGTATTTATAAATTTATTATATTATTTTTATGATAATTAACTTTAAATAGGGCTTTTTTTGGCCTAAAGATAGCTCAATCATGCAAGAAAGTGGAGAAACAAGATCTATAGGGCAACTTGTGAAGCTCATATCTTTGCTAAGGCTCTACATGGAAGAAAAAGGAGTTAGGGGGAGTTGGAGAAGGTAATAAAAAATATTTTATGTAATTTTTTGTAAAATTTATGGGGATTTTGAGAAGGTAATAAAAAAATATTTTATGTAATTTTTTGTAAAATTTAATGTGACATATATATGAATAATGGTTAAGAACAAAAACTATTTAAAACCCTAGTAAAACCCTTAGAAGAACCCAATGAGTAAAATAGGCTTAGAGAGACACACAAATGGCATAGTTTAGAAATTAAAACTATTGTATCATGGATAAGACTCACTAAATATATCACCCATGCTAAGGAGATATATGGAACTATATGGACAACATGAAAAAAATGTTTTTCTCACCATTTTTTGTGTTTTTTAGATTCTAGGAGGTTTGAGAAGATTAAATCAAGTTTATAAAAAATATTAGGAATTTTTATAACCAAAAAAATTCATTTAATACTTTATAATATATTATAAGTGTTAAAACAATTGCCTTCCTTCTAGTCAGTCAAAACTAACATAGGGAGTACAAGGGGGAAAGGGTGAAAACTCTAAGTATGGGACTTTTTAAAGTGTAAATAAGTAGTCTAAGGCCATGGATTGTATTTGAAAATTTTATAAATTCCATCCCATGTATTTTCATGGAAAATTGAAGGCATTTTTGAGGCCAAGTGTGAGGGGTGACTGAAACAACAAGTTTTGTAGACTACAGATAATGATTGCTTCATTCCAAGAGTTTCTAAATGAGTATAAATGAAACCAATGCATGAAATTGATGATTTAATACCTTAAATATTATTAAAATCATAATTTATATCCCTAGTTATTAGTTTGATGTTAAAATATGTCTAAATATTGAAGGAAATTTTTTGAGCCAGGATAAGGAAATTTGAGACACTTTTCATCAATTTTCATGAGTTGTATGGACATTTTGACCCCCTGACAGTGCATAGTTAATTTCAAACCTATTTATAATTAAATTTTATCCTATTTTATTATATTGACACATGCACAAGTGACCTTTGGACTTATTTTACCTTGTTTCTCTCTCAAAGGCTATAGATATGGACTCTTTTAGCTCTTTGGATTAGCCTCCATTGGTTAATGGGGAAAATCTTTCCAAATTTTTACTTGAATTAATAATGGAGAAATAAAAACATGAATTTTAATACTCACATTTTTTTTAATTTATTTTGAATACAATCTTTTTGGTCTTGTCTAGTAGAAGATTATCTTTTCTAGCATGTTATCCTTGATTATTCACCAAATGTGCAGAAGAGAAACTATTTCAGGTCTTTGTTAGTGTTATTTTATAAGTGTATAGGTGTATTATAAGTGATTAATTATTGTATCTTATAAATTAGTCCTTCATTACACTCTTAATCATGAAAATTCCTTTTGAACCTAGCTTATGAAACACTGATGTAACAAGTTGCCTTATGTTGTGAGTTTTATGTAAGAGAAGCTTTGTTTTACTCTAAGTGGTAAAATTTTATTAAATAAGAGGAGATATATTATTGGTGAATCAAATTTTTTAGTTTTATTAGTTATTTTATTAACCCTTTTCATCCAAAATTTTATAGGTAAGAAAGTGTTTCAAAGATTGCATCAAGGGAATTAGCCATTCTAGAGATTCATCTCAATAAATTGTCACTCATAGCAAAAGAGTTGTTGCCATTATGCCACTTTGAAGATGGGAGATATTCATCTCCAAAAATGGTAAAAATACAAGTTAAAATAGTAATAATATGGAAAAAAGGGGCAATAATCTTGTGAAGTACCAAAGTTCTACCCACCCCTTTCCTAGTGTACCCCTTAGGGCGTGCACTTAGAGAGATTGAATCTTGATGGGTTCCTGCAAGATGTAAAACATCAATATTTGATAAAAGTAAAAAATATTTTGTGTATAAATATTCCCAACTTAAATATCATAACATGTCACTAAGGTGTAATAGGGTATGGTTCTTTGAAAAAGAACATAAGGACACACACACAATGCTAATGCTAAAAAAATGTTACAGTATTTTAAAATCATAAAATAATTGAAAGTAAATGACTGAAAGGGAAACTGATATAAAAATTAAATAACTAAAAATTAAATGTGATTCATACCTTGAATTACATTTTATCATGGGATGGTTATCTATCATGTTTTTATTTCTAATTATGGAGGTCGTAGAGATTACTTTTGACAAACCCAAGAATACAAAACTAAAGAGAAAAAATAAACAAATGCAATAAAATCCAAGATAACTGGTGTTATTAGGATGGGATATACTTGGGAAATTTGTCAATTTGGGGTGATAAGTGTTATTTTAGATGAAATTACCAAGTCAAACAATAAGATTAAAGTAGGTAATCAAAAATCTAAGGCTACTAAATATTGAAAAACTCAAACAAGCTATCTTAAAGTAAGAAAGGCAAAATCACTAAATCAAACCAAAGATACATGTCAAAAAATATGGTAAAACAAAAATAAAATAAATGGGAAAAAGATGAAACAAAATAAAAAAAATGGTAAAACAACATTGATGAGTTAGCAATAATAATCTACATCTCAATCATTAATGGCAAAAGGCACATAAAATGTAAAACAACATTATTGAGTGAGGAGTAATAAGACACATCTCAATCAACAATAGAAAAAGGGTATGAAATTAGGTGTCTATAATAATGAAACAACAAAATCATGATAAATGATAAAATAAAAGTAAAGTAGGTCTAGTAAATGTAAATAATAGTATAAAGAAAAAGATTCAAAGTTACTCAAACATGTTGTTTCACTCTAAGATAGATAAAACTGAAACAAAGGAGTGCTATCATGTTTTTAAGATTTGAAGAAGAAGGAATTAAAGAATAAGGGAAAATAGATTTAGAATCATAATTAGTCTATCAAGGGGGAAAATTAAATGATTGGAGGGGATAATGAAGTAAAACCTAAGGTAGAGAGAACTCTTTATCGAAGTCAAGACACTTAAATTCAGTTTGTCAAAATAAGAGGATTTTTGACCTTAAGGACTATGAAGAACTTCTCTTAGCCACACAAGTTTTGGGTAAACAAATTGAGTATATATATCATCCCATGAAGGTTATATGTATGAAAATTAAAATGGAACTACCTCTCCACAATGTGTTCCCTACTCTTTAGGACCCCTTACAGAGTCGTGGGTCTACTAAAAATATTGGGTACTTGTGTGAGAAAGTAGGTAGCACCATAGATTTTTTGAAATCCCCTAATTCAATATACTATCCTACCACACCCTAAAGGAATTTAATTCTATGTGAATTTGAATATGGAGTTTGAGATTTGATTGGAGATAGGATATGTGCTTGAAGTCACATCTTCTGGTGTGAATTCGACTTTTAAGATTTGTATTTTGCCTTTTAAATATCATTGAATTTTTTTCTCAAATGATTTCGATTTTAACTTTCTTGATGCCTTTTTCTATTCCTCCATATAGATTTGGAAAACCAAGCATGGGTGCTAATTATAATTTTCATTTGAAAACTTGGGACAAATTTTTTAAGAGAGAAACTTCAAAGAGCATGGGGTCTATGAGTCTCATAAATCTGGGAGAAATAAAAATGTTATCTTGACTTTGACCTTGTTTTATCCAATGAGGAGATGAAAGAAATGGGAAATCAAGAGTAATGACATATGGAACAATATGAATTGCTTCAAATTGAAAAAATGTGACAAAGGGAAAAAATGAGTGATATAAAAGTGTGATTCCTTATCAAAAGAAAAGAGGGAAATTGAAGAAAACATGATAACATAGATTGTTGTGCAGATTTCATATATCGAAAGAAATAAAATATAAATTTGAGAACAAGGATCAAGAACATGAAAAGGATGGTAATTTTATGATGAGGGGTAGGTCCTATCTATGGTCTTACAAATAAAATCATAAAAGAGAAACCCATGAGGGTGCCAAAATGCAAGAGAAAAGCAAAGTGAGGGAGCCTTCTTACAAAGCAACTCACAAAAAGAATAACCCAAAGGATGACAAAACAACATTGGAAAGAAGTAAAAATAAAAATAAATGATTAAAATATGGTGGTTTTTGTGAGGGATGTTGGGTCCTATCCATTTTATTACAAAGAATCTCATAAAATAAATACCCAAGGGGTGTGAAAAACAAGAGAAAGTGAAAGAAGATAAGGAAGACTATGATACATCAAGAAATAAAAAGACCAAAAAAAGACTAAAGTTTTGTGAAAAGAGGGCATTGATATAAAGGAAGAGACCCATTATAAAGTAACCTACAAAAATATGTTAGAAAGATATAGATATAAAATATGACAAGAAGGAAATGTTTAGGCAAATTACTTTTTAAGGAATTGAGCATTGGTGGGTTCTTTAAAAATATGGCCTTCATTATTTTGAAGATGATAAGTACTTGGACCAAGAATTTATTTAACTAATTATGGGCCCTAAAATTTTTGGGCATATTTTCCTTCTTTGTTATCAGTGTATTCTAATTTAAGGACAAGATCACTAAAATTGAAAGTGCAGATTTTAATACATTTGTTATGTTGTTGGGAAATGCAAGCCTTGTATTGGTGGTTATGTTGTAATGTAGAAAGATGACGTTCATCAAGAAGATAAAGGGCATTAATGCAAGCTTCACATAATTTTCATCAATAATAATTCCATGAAGAGATATAAAAAGAGAGGGAAGATCAACTTCTAATAGAAGGACCAACTCATAATCATAGACTAAAGAAAATTGAGTTACCCCAGTGGTAGTATGATACTAGTCCAATAGGCCCAAAGTGTAGGGTAAAGATGAATGTGATAATCCATGTGGGTTTCACAAATTATATTTTAGAGAATTTTATTGGTGGCCTTAGATTGACCATTTCATTACATATGATAAGGCATGGAAAACTTGTGATTGATCTTAAAATTGGTACAAAGTTGTTTAACATGCTTATTTTTGAAATTACCACCATTATGTAAAATGATGGTATGGGAAACATCAAATTGAAAAATAATTTGGTTAAGGATGAACTTGGATATGGTAAGAATAGTGACATTAACAAGGGGCATGGATTCTAATCACTTGGTAAAGTACTTGGTAGCAGTGATGATAAAGATGTGCCCATATTGGGAATGAGGAAGTTTACCAATGAGATAAAATCTCCATGTGGAAATCAGCTAAGGATATTTGATATTTTTAAGCTTGACAAGAGGTGAATGGATAAGATCATTGTGAATCTGACAAGGAGTACACTTGTTAGAATATTCAATGGCATCCTTTTCAAGAGTAGGCCAAAATTAACCCATACATAGGTATTTACTTGCTATAGCATGTCCACTTTAGTGGCCACCATAAATGCCCCAATGTGCTTGCTCAAGTAGAGGATGAACCTCATTCTACATAAAACATTGGAGCAAGGTACCTTTGGTGTTGTGATATTAGAGGATGTTATTTCAAAATACATACTTGAAATATTTTTTAGGAATGCATGTCTTTTTTCAAGAATCTAGATCAGGAGGATAAGTTTTATTTTCTAAGTATTGAATGATATCTTGATAGTGAACTTCATCTTTCATAACACATTAGAAAAAGGTACCTTTAGTATTGTGATATTAAAGGATGTTATGCCAAAATACATACTTGAAATCTTATTTAAGAATGCATATCTTTTTGAAAGAATCTAGATTAGGAAGATAATTTTGATTTTATAAGTATTGAATGATATCTTGATACCGAAACTCATCTTGCATAACACATTGGAGCAAGGTACCTTTGGTTTTGTGATAGTAAAGGATGTTATGTAAAAATATATACTTGAAAGCTTGTTTAAGAATGCATGTCTCTTAGCAAGAATCTAGATCAGGAGGATAAGTTTGATTTTCTAAGTATTGAATGATATCTTGATACCAAGGGTTTTATTGAATAGTCACAACCTCGATGTGACATATAAGTGAATCAGGTGGTTGGGTAGATGATGGATATTTTATAATTTATATAATAAAGGAAGGATTAGAGATAACTTGATGAGAATGAAAGAGAGAAGATGAAGAGGTAAGAGAATCAACAATGGAATTTTGGTCTTGAGGAATAGGCTTGATAGTGAAAAAGATAAAGTTCTTAGTAATAGTGGTTAAATTTTTATGACAAGTACTAAGGTTCTCACTTTTACATTGATAATCACCATTAAATTGATGAAAAATGAGCTAAGAATATCCTAAATCATGAAGATACTATATGTTAAGATCAAGAGAATCTCTCATACCTAAGATAAGGGCTTCGTATTCAACCATATTATTGGTAACATCAAAAGTAAAAAAAAAAGCTAAAGGAATGATCTTACCAAGAAGAATAGTGAGAATAAAACCTACCCCAAATACTTGAAGGAATTTAGCACCATAAAAGTGGAGGGTTCAAGTATACTCATGTAATTCAATATTAATTTTAGGGATATCTTCAATAACTACCTTTGGTTTAGTAGTACTGGAGGGAGGGGAAGATTCTTCTAGATTATTGGCTTCAAGATCAATATTAAATCTATGAAATAGTCTTTAGGGATATATATTGATTAAGATCTTAAATTTAAAATATATTATCATCAAGAAGATCATCTTGAAGTGAAGAAGTGGCCAAAATGAGAGCTACAACAAATTGATCAGCTATGGCTTGTCCTTTGACAACTTTTTGTGTGATGATGCAGAGATCAAATTCCATAATTAAGACCATCTATTTTCCAATTATATCTCCAAGAAGAAATGATTTAGAGAATAAATAATGAATGGGGTTGGAATGAATGATGACATAAGTAGTTTGGTATAACATATAATGATGAAGCTTTTTAGCCACAAAATAGATAGTGACACAATCTCGCTCAACTTTGGTATAACATGTCTCATAATCAATGAGGCCTTGACTAATGTAGTAAATAACATGCTATCTTCCTATATCATCTTGTTGGGAAAGCATTACCCCAACTAAAATAGGTGCGGAATAAGTATATAGAATTAATGGTTTATCATTGAAAGGTGGACAAATTTTAGGTGGATGAGGCAATGATTATTTCATATTTTTTAAGGCTTTTTGACATGGATCCATCCATTCTAAATTTGTACCTTTCTTGAGAATTGAATTGATATAATGAATGTGATAAGCCATTTCAGGGACAAATTATCTAATTTCCCCAAGTTTGCCTAAATAAGTATGAATATCAAGAATAAATCAAGGAATGGGCATGTTAACAATAACACTAATTTTGGTTGGGTCAACATCAATGCCATGGAGGGAGAATAAGAATCTTAATAATTTGTCAGATGTGACTCCAAAAACACATTTGAAAGGATTAATTCTAACTTTGTATTTAAGGAGATGGTCAAATATGATAACAAGATTAGAAAGATGGTTTTTATAATGTTTGGATTTAGCAATTAGATCATCTACATAAGTTTCAACAATTTTGTGGATGAGATCATGAAAGATGTGAGTCACAGCACATTGGTAGGTAGATATGGCATTTTTAAGGCTAAAAGGCATTTTGAGATAATAATAGGTGTCCCATTATATGGTGAAAGTAGTCTTATGTTGGTCCTCAGGAGTGATGTGAATTTGGTTGTATCCGGATAAGCCATCCATAAGAGACAACATTTCATAGCCAAATATGGAATCAATGATGGCATATATTGAAAGTAATAAGAAGTTATCCTTAAGACAAGTAAGATTAATGTTGGAAAAATAAATAAAAATTAAAATGACCATGGTGACCTTCTGAATGGGAACAATGTTAGAAACCCATTTAGAATAATTTATTTAATGAATTTAATATCTAGTAGTTTAATGATTTCTTTATGACATAGATTAGTGACTTCAACTGGGAATTTTCATTGATTTTGATGTCATGACTTAACATCAAGATAAGTGATTATGTTATGAACAAAAATACTAGGGTCAATGCCATGCATATCTTAGTAGGACCAAGTGAATGCCTCTTGATATTTATCAAAGAATAAGCTAAAGTTGTCATGTTTAGATGGTGAGAGTTCTCAATAAATTGTGATTGGTCAAGGAGAAGATGGGGTACCATATTTGATACAATTTGTTTCTTTGATAAGCATGTCATTTTTATCTTGAAAATGGTAAGGTGTGTTAGGCAAGGTTGAAATTAGATTTGTTTTAAGATCAATGCTAGTGACAAAGTTATTAAAACAAGGAGTTTTATTCTTGAAATTTCCAAGTTTATGATGTTGTTGAGGAAGTTGAGTTTCTTGGGCATGAATTAACACAAGAATATCTTCATCAATAGGCAAGGTAGGAAGAGGAAAATAATATTTGACATCTACTTCAAGGTCTAGAATTTGATTTCCATGGCTATCATATTTAGAATGAATATGAAGGACATCAGTTGCATTAGCATTTAGTGTAATTTTGGAAGTAGATGAAGAGGATAGATTTGAAGAGATGGGAGTGTTGATAGATTCAATGATGGGAGAAGAATATAATGAAATGATAGGATCCATAGGATGTAGAGAATATGTAAGAGCATCTATAGGTTTGAAAGGTGTAATTTATTCTACCACCCAAGGAGTATTAGTTAGTGGAGAATTGATAGGAGGTACATGAGCCTCAAGATCTAAGTCATGATGTGTAAATATGGTATGTAAATCCAAGTTAAAGGCATGAATTTGGGCTAAAATATTTTGATAGTGCTAAAAATACAAGTCTTGAGAGTGATCTTAGATCTTGATATAGTTGTCATCATATGTTGTAAAAATCATACATGCTTGAGAATATAGGGGAGATTCAACAGGTGAAATCCCAATGTTACTAAATGTATGAGGGGACATGGTGAAAGGATCTTGGAATACTTTAGCCACTCAAAATTCATTATAATTGAAGGCATATTCAAGTAAAGATGGTTCCTAATCATTGCATGGAGGGGTAAAATTAGTATTCTCATACATGATAGGAAAAGTATGATCTTAGGGTAAGAGAAAAGGAGGAAGCCAATCCAAAATATATAGAGGTAGATTCTTAGTATTTCAAGTGTGTTGTAACTCATTGGACTTATCATCATAGGAATTCACAAGAGTAACCTGAAGACAAAGATTCATGTTGAGGAACTTAGGTAAATGAGCACTATTGATTTTAAAAATTATAGGAATTCAATATTGAGGCTTAGGATTGGGAAGATGGATGCTCCATGGGTTGGGATCAAATTCATGTTTGTAACATATTTTGTTATATAAGAATTTAATACACTAACTATTGGAAGAGGTGATGGACCTCATCTGATGAGTCCATGGATGACCAAAATTAATGTTATAGGATAAAAGAAGATCAAGGACCATAATCTTGGTTTTAACAGTCTTAGATCCAATAGTTAATGGAATCCAAATGTAACCAAGTGGATTTTGATTAGTCTTGTTAAAGCCATGATAAGTAAGATGGGTTTGTTTAAGATGATTTTTGTTATAACCAAGTTGTTGAATGAGCCTTAAGGATATGACATTAATATTAGAACCTTTGTCAAATAGAAATTTTTAAATAAGGGTGGTATTAATGGCTACTTTGATAAAGAGAGGTAGATCATTAGCATGAAAAAAAATTCATCAATGATCATGTCCTATTCAAGAAATTCAATGGAAGGCTTGGAAGAAGGGTACATAGTCTTAAAGGTATAGCCATTATTTGGTTGAGAATTGATAGAAGGTGGTTCTTCACATATGGAAGATGGATCTTCAATTTATTGAAGTTGTTGCATAAGAAATTTACAATGATAGGGTGAAGTGCAAACCAAATCCATAAGAGGAATATTAGAAGGCATAGAGTTGAGTTCTTCAAGAAAATTCCAATGTGATTTGAAAAAAACCAACATGAGGTTTAGAAGGAAAATTATATTTAGAAGGTATAGATGTGGTGGGAGGGTAATAAGGAGGAAGTTGTTCCTCAGGTGTTTCCAAATCATCATGAGTGGTAATGGTATCTTTAAGCAATTATTCTTCTAAAGATGTTTTTCTAGGCTTGGTAATAGGATCTTTGTGAGCCAATTTACAACACTAATTAATCTTAGCAGTGTTGACATATTGTGAGTTGTTATAATATAGGTCATAAGTGACATCGATGTCACAAACATCCTTGAAATTTGATTGATTATTGTTTGAATAATTTTTTTTTATAAGTAGAGGTTTTAAAATTTTATTATTTTTGAGATGCAGAAGCATATTATTGATGATGAAGTTTGATCATAGCCTCATGTTTGAATGAGTCACCAAGCATATAATAAATGACACACTTAGTGAGCCCTCTATAAGATCATGAGAATGCCTAATGTTAGCATGGAACTAGTAGAATAGATTGGGATCATACCACTTTGGAGGAACATTAGGACAAATGAAAGGTTTTAAGGGTTGTACAAATTATTTAATTTTTTGAACTGAAAGAGGTGTGTGAGATGGTAGTAAAGGAGCATTAGATTTGGAAAATCTAGGTTTGGTTTGGATGTTTGAAAATATCCTTTAATAAGTTTATGATTGGGTTCAAATTGATTAATAAGAAAGTCTTGACACTTAGCTTGGTCAAGAGATTAATTAAGAGTTTTAGAATCAAAGGTTTAAACCTTGTATTAAAGAGTGGGAGTCAAAGTGGTAATAAAGATTTTGAATAAATTATCACTAGTCATATTATGATCAGCTTTATGAGCTAAAGATTTCCATCTTTTAATAAAATCAAGAGCTGATCCATTAGGAGATTGTTTAGCATTTATGAAGTGACTAAGATAATTTTTAGGAAGATCATTATGTTGAAACTCTTTAACCAAAGGATTAACCAAATCTTAAAGTTGCCTAATAAAATGTTGAGTAATTTTATTATACCATTCTAATACATCACCAATGAAAGTTTTAACTAATAGTTTAGTTGTAGAAAATGTATTAGTTTAGATCCACTCTTTTTAAAAGTTACCAAAGGATTTAAGGAATGAATTAGGGTCTTTAGTCCCATCATATTTGATAGTTAGATTTATGTTACTAATATAAATGGATACAATGAAGGGAGATAAATGCTCATTTTGAATGGTTTGAGGCATCTTATTATTCATTATGGGTTGAGGAATAACATTACCTAAGGAATCCATAAAAGGTAGAGGAATATAATTAGGATTCACTTGAGGATGAATAGTTAGAGGTTGATTAGTTACAATGATTAAATGTTGTTAAAGTTACATCTTTGGTTGGTATTAGAATTTTGCATGATGTTCATTTTTTGAATGACTTGAGCTAATATTTGGGATATATTGGGAGGTGAGTTAGTGTTAGTTGGAGCACTACAAAAATTAGTGTTAGGGGGAGGATTATTAGAAGGGTTATTAGTGGGATTGTTAAAGATATTTGTATCAATAATTCCCACATTGGTTTGGAGATTTTGAGAATTGTCTTGATAATTATGGAAAGGATTAGATCCATAAAATTCATATTTAGTTTTTATTTTCACCATGTTATAGTTCATAGATGAAGGAGGAGAAGAGGTGCCCCAAGAGTGATGGTTCTCTTGGGAGGGAAAGAGAGGGAGGAATGAACTTCCCATATAATATCTAAATGGATTTAGGTTATCCAAAAAGATTTTGATAGGATAACTCATTTAAATTGAAGAGAGATGAAAAAAATGCAAAATCTGAGAAATGGGAAATTAGATTGAAAAATATGAAAGGTAGGAAATAGTACTAGGTCAACCAAATCAGCCTAGTGCAGGAAATAGGGCTTATAGTGCACAAAATCAATATAGTGCACAAAATCCATAAAAAGTATAGGGTTAACTAGGTTGACCTAGTACAAGGAACAAGAAAGAGGAAAATACTGATAAGAAGCTTAGAAATGAAATAAGACAATTTGTAGCTAATCTACAAAAGTTTAGAAAGGAAACACATAATCAATTGAATTGATGTCGATCAATCCAATTGATGCACACAAAGTAAAATCTTTCACTAACACAAGCTAATGTAAGATTTTTCACACATAATTGATCAAAGAGTAAGCAAACAACTTGAAAGTAAAACTAGCTACTTGGTCAACCTAGAATGTTGATTAGATTATTAAGAATGATTTTAAAGTGGAAAAGAAAGATTGGCTTTAAGTAAGGTACTAGATAACAATGTATGGATAGTTTTAGGTATGTTTAGGATGAAAGGGACTATAGTGGCAATGATATAGGATTAGTATTGGGTCCTACCCCCTCACTTCACACATCAAAACAATAAGGGTAATATGTGCTTGGCCAAAATATACCATTAACTAGGCTTAATACTTAACCACATAATTAAGCTAGCTTCCCCCTTGATGTTGAAATCTAAGTAGGTAGACCTGAGTAGTCAAATGTTTAAATGCTTGTTGATTTTTATGTGGTTTGCCTATGTGCAAAAAATAATAAAAATAGTGTAACTAAGAGATTAATTTAAAATTACCTAATTAAACTATGTGAACTATTCTAAGCATGCAAATAACTTAAAAGAAAGATGAGATTAACATATATGGTTCATTCCAACTTTGAAACAAGGTATATTTGAGAAACTATATGGAAAATCATATAGAACAAGGTTGATAGGGTTGAACTTGTACTATGGAAGCAAAGTTTCAAATTTAACTACGTCAGTTAGGTTGACTTAGTTATTTAAAAAAACATAGAACGCAAAACTAGGTCCATAGGGTCAACCTAGTTGATTGTGTGGAGGTAGTTTTCAAGACTAGAAATTATGAAAATAAAGTACAAAAAAATAAAGATACAAAGGAATATAAACTAACATTAATGTTTTGGATATAAAAGGTAGAATATTGTTGATAAAAGACCTTGGAAAAAACTGACAAAAACCTATAAATTAGGTCGAGTTGGTTGATCAAGCTATACAAGAAGCTACTAAAAAAGTGCTAAAAATGCAATAGGCTGACCTGGTCAACTTAATAGGTTGAAAAAAAAGTTTGGAAACCTAAAAATTTTATACTTAGTAGAGTTAGTTGATCCAATTATCTAAACAAAAATTTGAAAGTTTTAGAAACTTGTACTGGATTGAGCTAGTCACGCTAACTACCTATTCCTACAAACCTACTTACAAAGATAAATAATTGGGTTGATAGGGTCGATATAGCATAATAAATATATGATAAACACAATGATGAATATAAATTAATTAAGTGAAAAAAACACTACAAGGTTTTGATTTGCATTAGGTTCACCAAAATGTATACAATTGGAAATGCATTATATCCATAAATCAATCCTAGATTGGGTGGGTTAGAGCACACCTACACTTCCAATTAAGGAGCATATAATTTTTAAGAGGGAGCATGACCAATGTGAGGATATAATAGACCTGATTATGGGATCAATTTTCATAACACACCATGTGAGGTATGGTTTTAAAGCCTATAGTATAACATAATTGCACAACAACCCTAAAAGAGTCCTATGCTTTAATATTTCACTAATATAATAACAATAAAAGTAAATCTAATCTAGTGCACATTGAATATTATGGCAAAAAGTGGGTTTTAGTAAATCAAAGCAATAAAAACATGTATAGGGAAATTTAAATAAAGTAAGTATGAGTAACACCCTAATACATATAATATGAAGAGTAATATTATTCGAGCCAACACTTATGCTACTTCTATCTAGTAAAAGAGAGGAGAATAAAGTTAGAATATACTTACTTGAAAGTGAACCCATCGAGACTCAATATCTCCCTTAGATAATGGGGATTTGTAATAGGTTGTTTTGGTTTGTAAGGGTCACTTTTTAAGGCTAAAACATCCAAATCCTATCCACAAGACTAGATTCTCTAAAATAATAAACCTAAGCTAAGTCTCCTCAAGTAGAATGATAAAAGATTAGATATGAAGAAGCATAATAAAGTAATAAATATTGATTTAATATCTTAATAATGACTAAAATGACCTTATATTTATAGGTGTAACTTACCCTAAAAGCATTTAGATATGTGAGTTGTGCTATGTCAACTTGGTTGACCTAGCACGTTTTTGGGCTAACTCACTAAGTTTGTGCTAGGTCAGTCAGAAGGTTAATAAACAAAAAGAGAGAAAAGGGTACCTAAATTGTACTAGGTTGACTAGGTCAACTTGGTACATTGAATATGTCAAAAAGGTGCCAAGTAAGGAAATGAAGGATGAAAAGAGGAAAAAGACTAGAAAATTGTGTAAGGGAGGAGAAATAGCTTAGGGAAAGGTTTTAGTAACTAGTTATATTGGTATTAATATGGAAAATTGGGACAATAATCATAAGAAGAAATAAAGTTCTGCCCACCCCTTTATTGATGCACCCCTTAGGATGTGCACTCAGTGATATTGAGTCTCAATGGGTTCTAATAGATGTAAAGCATCAATATTTGATAAAAGTTGAAAATATTATGTGTATACACAATACACTTGATAAAATAAACCTTTAATGACTATAATTGGGGTAAAATTTATCCTAAGGAACACAATCAAAGCTTGACACAACATTTCATGAATGTCTCATACCTACACTAGTCACCAAGCCATAGAGGGGGATCTACCAAGTCTCAAAACTCCAATCATGGTGTAACATGATTCTATAATGAGGCACTACAAATCCAAAATACTAGTGCATAATTAATGTCAATAGGTTCACACTATACATAGAAATTCTAATAGACTCATTAGGTCCTAGATTTTGAACCATAACTCTGATGCCACATGTAGTAACCTCGCTGGGTTTAACATAGATAAATGACATTCTTTAGAAAATAAACACATAAACCATAAATAGAATTACACCATGAGAATAAAAAAAAGATCATATGAAATATTCAATGCATGATAATAATAAATAAATCTTATTACCTCATATATCATTGATCTCTAATATCATGAGAACACATCATAACACTATATAGAAAGTAATTACACTAACTCAGCCATGGCTGATACAAGTCTACAATCACCATTATCGATGAATAATAAATAATTAATTATAAATATTCATAAAATATTTCAATAATAAGTATAATATGATATAATTTACATATAATATATATGGCTCCCCTAGAGCATAGTTTTTAAACTCAAGTATTTGTGGTGATCTCAAGTGTCATCTCAAAAGTAGTACTACTATGGGGAGGGAGAGCATCATTCAAGTGATTTTCCACACCAACCATGGACCAATGATCCCATTCTCTAATCCCATCATGAAATTTTCCTCCCTTCATGAATGAGTAGATAGTGATGGCATGGGAATCTAGAGAGATAAACAAGTACCCATGTGTTGTATGATTTTTAAAACTAAACATGCAGTGTATCATAGAAAACCCATTCTATTGCAAGACATCACAAAAACATGTAAATAATACACATGAAATGATAATGTCTCACTAAACATACTTTGGCCCAAAGTTTTCGATAATAATAATTAATATCAATCTATAGATCAATCAGAATTCATACACACCACTTAATCAGATTGCCTCCATCTGACATTATAATGTTAGTAAGTGAGTAAAGTCCATCTCACTCCTTACTCAATTTCATCAATTCAAGATTGGTAAAATATAATTTAACCACAATATTCGTATAATTCACATCCTATTATCAATCATATCATATAACATTCTAAACATAAGAGTAATCAGAACATACATTTATCCCATAAAACGTATGAATGAATCCTACATTATTATCTATCCCATATTAGAAATAATGACTATAGTTTATACCATTTGGTTAAAACACACTTTTAGCTATAGTTTCTAATAACTATAAGTATTTTCCAAATATACTACACCCTATGATAACCCATATTACCATAGTCTAGCATTTTAAGACATAACTACTAGTTTTCCATAATTAGTCATATGAAGTAGTCTTAAATACATGGAAAAATAAGCTTATATTCAAGCAACTAGATATAACAAATAAAACCAAAGTTCCCATGAAGCACATAATGTTTTATCCTAACATTCATTGCATTCTCATCACAAAATATGTTATTTAGATTAATAACCAACATGCATACATTTATAGTATAGTAATTTATGACATCCCACATAGGTGTGAGTTCTTGGTATATCAATTATAGTTTATAACACTTGGTTTAAATATATATATATATATATATATATATATATATATATATATATATATATATATACTATAGTAATATATGACATCCCATAATATCATAGCTCATAGCTACATAATTACCCATAACCAAAATTATTATTTCAAAATCAAATGACCCATAGTTATAAATAATAATAAAGCAATTATGGGATTATATCACCTAAGTAAACCCTTATGTTTAAACTGCATACTATCATTCAAAAGAAAAATAACTTATAATAACACACCAAGATAGGATATTATATGCTAAATATGTATAAAACTTGTACATGTTAATATACTCCCAATATATACTTCACACACAAGTTTTCATTACTGAATATATATAAACTAACAATAGTCATACTATCCTCAAAGAGTCATATAACTTATAACTAAGTAATACCATAATCTTTCATTCAAAAATTTAATTCTATTCCTATGATATTATCTTCATATGATTATATTTTTTCTCCCATAGACACCTTATGACTCATTTAACCAACCATTTAGCTACAAGTATAGGCATATGACCCAATACACCTACATATGAAATATTTTCATATGGTTACTTAAATCCCCACACACACACACACACACACACACACACACACACACACACACACACACAAGTATTTATTTAACATAATATGTGTTACACTAATCCAATGGTCACTTTTATTCCTCAAATAAGAAGTCCATTAACCATAGATATAGGCACAATACCCAATACACTCATAATGTTATAAATATAAGTAAATGAATCTTTAAACAAATATATTTCCTTGATATATTTGGATATGGTTTAAAGATAGAGAAGGTCTTTTACAATATTTAGTCAATCAATTGGTTAATGTATTCTTATTGACAAGATATTACTAATCCTAATAATATTTTTATAATATTAAGGAACAAGCAATTATATTCATGGGAAATAATAGTTTCTCAAATCTTGGGTCCTATGACCAATTATTTTATATATGTTCATAAAAGCTTATAGATATACAACCTAGTAAACTCAATTAATTATAGCCATCTATGCATATTATTCTATGTAAGTTTGATTTTGTTGACTTGTTGAAAATAGTACTTACACACACTTTAGGATTCTAAATATAATGGATCTAGAAAATATATCGCTATATATGCAAATCCATATATATGTATCACATGTAACAGACGCTATAAAATTAAAATATTCCAAGATATACAATGTTACATATATACATATATATACAGAACACAAATTAGAAATTTACACCTATTTATTATATACTACATATCTTCATTAACAAATAATTGTCAAAATGATCTCAATTTGATTTCAATTTTCTCTGATTCCTATTTTCCTTCACTTTATTTAGCATTAATCACTATCTTCATGTTTCATAGTATATAATATATCATATTAATAAACTTGTCCCCATGTAATTTGTTTCATATTAATTCAAGTTGTATAGACTAAACTATTGATTATATCCATAGATCGTATTATCATACAACCATATAATCATGTGATCTACTACATTTATTCAATATATTCATAAGGCACTCAATAATTTAATCATTTATAGACCATGTAACCAAGACATCTACCTCTTAATAAGAATCCATTGATGATTCAACATACCACATGAGGCATCATCCACTATGAACATAGAGACTATTAACGGTTTGACCTAGCTCCATAGAAGGCTTCCATCTCCATTTAGAAGCTACATAACTTATCTCCAAATACCTAAAAATGTTATCATCATTGTAAAATCAGGTTCTAATAAGAATTACTAGAGTTAAATCTCCATAATCATAATAATATCAACCTATACACAATTATTTGAGTATTTTTATTACATGTTATCTATGGCCAACATGGATGAAGTGTTAGGAGAGCTTAATGTGTAGAGGATATTTTTAGATATGCACAAAAATATAATAAGAAGGATATAATTTTGAGTTATATCCTAAATATGATTCACCTTATGTTTTTATATCAAATAAATAGGTAAAGAATCAATCTCAATTTATTACCTAGGAAAAAGAAGAATTAATATGACCAAGTTGAGCTCAGTTGTGGGGAAATTTTATAGCAGGGATAGAAGACTGATGATCCCAATGATGCATAAGTTTCACTTAGCTAATTATATAATCTTACATTATTTTTAATTCAAAATTCAAGTATTAATTAGAACACTCACACTACCTCCAAACTAGCTTTATTAACCATCATGCTCAATTGGGTCTCTTCTTATGGACCTAATTTCTATTGAATCACTAATAAAGTTTTGTTAAAAATCATATGTAGACTCCTACATATCTAGAATTTCTAATCATAATGCTCAATTGGGTTTGTTACTACAATATTATTTTCTATTAATAACATTTTACTAGATATCATATGTAAATAAGGGTATATTTTTATGAAGCTTTGATGTCATCCTGATATGTTATTTTATTCACACTTCTATAATCATTGGTTGTCACTTTAATTCCACACCTATTTCTATCATATCTCTATCTAGATTTTAAGTTAAATATTTTTAATATATAATTAGTTCTCTAAACCAAATATTGAAAAATAGAAATATATCCTCAAGAATGTACATAATTAAATTGTTTAACTTACCTAGCAATATGTTGCTTATTCCCTTTGTCTCCTTATTTTTTTCCTTGTCCCATATCCATTTTATTTGTTTCCTCCCCTCTCTATTCTTTTCTATTCTCTCTTTCCAAATGCTCCCACCTTTTATCTTTTCCCAGTATGATTATCTTTTTGTTTTATTCCATTATTTTATTTTTTCTCATTATTTAATGTATTTCTTCCTTTTAGTTTTTCTTATTTTTACACACTCAATTTCTCTTTATTTTTTATTATTATTTTTATTTTCTTATCATTTTTTCCCATTATTTTCTCTCAATACAAAATTCCCAAGTTTTTATTCATTTTAATACTAATTATAAAAATTAGTATATCCATTAATTAAATTAGCATCTCCAAATGCCATGACTATTTTAATATTAGTTTCCTCAATCAATAAATACAAATTAAATATGGTTATGAAAATTTCATCTCTAAAACATTTAATGGTCATACACACAAATCTCATAAATCTCAAAACATTAATGATCATACACGTAAGTCATCTAAGACAAAATTTACATAATCATTAATTATGCTAGCATCCATGTTAAACTTGCTAATTCAAATGATATCAAAACATGTTATGCTAATAATTTACTATGCATCTAATCATGTGCTAGCTAATGTGGTGTATACAGGATTGTATCTTATTTATCTATCATCCTCCATCATCTCTATCTATGTCACCCTCTTTAATGATGCTCTCCTTCCATCATACTTTAAGGGATGAGTTCTCCTACATCAACCCAAAAAAAAGGAGGTAGTTATACCATATCAACATGATATACTAACATCATAAAATATATCTAAAATAAAAAATCAGCATGTTTGTAATTTAATATCATACACTACAACTACCTCATAGCAAAGCAAACATGTAAGCTAAACAATATCCTACTGCCCCATATATATATATATATATATATATATATATATATATATATATATATATATATATATATATATATATATATATATCTCAAAACTTAGTCAAAAATACCCAAATCTAATTTGTAAACTATAAATATCCATAGATAATCAGATAGTTTGCTTGGTAGGGAATTAGGATGTAACATCCTTCACCCCAAGGCTAGTCATCATCTTGGATGACTCTTGTTCAAACATAAGTTTTTAATTAAAAAAATTATTCAATAGAAAATAACATAAATTAAAGAACTCAAATCAAGTAAATAATTGTGAAATTACTTATAGAACTCACCATAATTCTCTCAAGTTGTACTATTCCTAGAGTATTGGTCTTAAAAGACCCTATTCTATGACATCTCCTTATTATGCAAACATGTTTTATGAGTATTACTTACTCTAATTAGTTCTGTCATGACCACCTTAGGGTCCATAATTATCAAGATAAGCCTTTATACAATAGGAATGATCACTTCTATTACTTTGAAGGGTCCCACTATCTCAGTGAAAGTGTCACTGACTTTCTATAAGCACATGATATCATCACAAAAACTAAAAATAAATGACCAAAAAGAGTTATAAAAAACCTTCCATCCCCTCTGCACATCTCTCTAACCTAGAGAGTGTTTTTCTCATTCTGGAGAAAAGTATTAGGGAGCATAGTAAGAATGATGCATATAGGTTAATATCATTGCTAGTCTATGTATCTCTTGATAAGTATAACATGTGAATATTGCCGCTATTCCATGTAGTTCCATAGAAGTATGATGATGACTAGGAAATGGAAATACTAAATTTCTAATGTATACAAAATTAATGATTAAATGTTCTATCATATATATGTGTATGGACATATGATTAAATTTAAAAAGTTAGTCTATCAAATATTGGATTAGACAAGTCCATCTATTAGATCTAAATTCAATATCTATCTAGTCAATTTGAGGCTAAGTAAGATCCACTCCTATTACTTAGTACTCACATTCCTAATTCACCACTCTTCCCTTAGGTCTTTATGACCTAATGATCTTTAAAAAGTGCAAAAAGTTTAATGAATCACAATTCTATATTAATAGATCATAGAAATAAATGATATATGCTAAATAATTCTAGACGTACTAACATATAGTCATGAAAAATCATATGTAATCATTCCATAATTGTATTAAGTTACCTCTAGCCAAATATAACTAGCATCATATTTCACAACTTAACCTATTTTGTTATATTCATAGTTAAGAGGAAATAATGTTAATATTATCATGACATACAAAGGTCAAATATCATACTATGATTACAACCTTATAAAGGAAAAAGGAAGATAATGTCTCCCTACTTGTTTGAATAGTTACATAATAAGTTAAAAGTTTAACTCAACCCTTTTAGACTACCAAGATGTTCCACACATCTTATACCCTACTCATTCCTGAAGAAGGTACATAAATATCTTTAAAAAAAACATGCTCTAAGAAAAATATAATATTATCGATCTAATCAAGGGTATAAAATAACATAAAAATTATAATCAACTTATAATTCTCAAACTAGAACCATTATAAATTCAAGGTTCACCACTCCACATGGTCTAAGTTCACAAGATTAGATAAATTAGCACTAGAAAGTATGACTCTAAAAATCCAAAAGTGGATAATAGATATATAACATATCAACTACAAAACTATTAAATACCCTCACATAGTATAAAGGTAAAACACTGCAACCCAATTTGCCAAAATCACTACATACTTAATAAACTTATAAGAGTAGTATCATAACCTACTTCCATAAATGGAAGGAAAAATGTTAACCATAAGGATGTATCAGTCCATCCAATCCTACAACTTCTATCTTAATAAGAAGTAGAAGAAATTATCCCATGAAATCAAGGGAATAAGGTCAAAATAACATTTTAGGAACAAGTTTCTATTTAAGTAAACACTAAATCATCATTATGAAAATAAGAATCCTCTCAGGGGATTATAATGATGTTAATGGAAAGTGAAGGAGTGACAACTAATCTATATGACCACTATGAGAGATGAAACTTCTTCCTAATTCAAATAAACATAGGGGTGTAATCCATAAAAAAACTCCTAACACTTAAAAACTCTCAACCAAGACATCTACACTCTACTACAAGAAAATTCCCACTGCACTAGGTGGTACCAAACTAAAAATGGTCTTATAAAATTTCCCACTCCTAGGATTAATGTATATAATACATAAAACTAATGCACATATAGTTAAGTGAGAAACATCCCATGATCCTAAATACTCACAACATAGAACATATATGATATAGGTAACTTGATTACTAAGTAAATATGTAATCACAAGTAAATATGTAATCACACTTGAGGTGTCTGATCTAGGTGATCAAAATATGGTAGGAGTTTCTTGTCAACAACTCATGAACTATGTTATGCACTTACCTACCTAAACATCTTACACAATAAACAAAATGATTGAGAGACTCAATAAACCAAAACTTTAACCACTCTAAAGGGCCTAAAATTTCTCCTAAGGTACACACTCAAACTTCCACACAACTTTTCATGAATGGTCTTATACCTGTAATAATTACCAAGCCATACAAAAGGATCTACCAAGTCTTAAAACTCCAATCATGGTGTAACATTGTTCTGCACTGAGTCATTACAAATCTAGAATATTAGTGCAATACTTCATGTCACTAGGTTCACACTGGACATAAAAATGCTAATGGACTCATTAGGTCATAGAGTTTGAGCCATAAATTTGATACCACATGTAGCAACCCAACTGGGTTTAACATACACAAATGATATTTTTTTAAATAAACACATAAACCATAAATAGAAGTATAACATGAGAATCTAAATAGAGATCATATAAAATAGTTAATTCATGGTACTAATAAATAAATCATATATCACATAAATGAGATTTTTTTAAATAAACACATAAACCATAAATAGAAGTATAACATGAGAATCTAAATAGAGATCATATAAAATAGTTAATTCATGGTACTAGTAAATAAATCATATATCACTGATCTCTAATATCATGAGAACATATCATAACACTATATATAAAGTAATTGCATCAACTCAGTCATGGCTGATACAAGTCTATATCCACTGCTATCAATGAATAATAAATAAGTAATTATAGATATTCATGATAATATTTTAATAATAAGTACAATACAATATAATATACACATAAGATACATGGCTCCCCTAGAGCATAGTTCTTGAACTCAATTATATGTGGCAATCTCAAGTGTTATATTAAAAGTATAACTATTATGGGGAGGAAGAGAATAATCTAATCAATTTTACACACCAACCATAGACCAATGATCCCCCACTCTAATAACATCATGAAATGGACCTCCATTCATGGATAAGTAGATAGTGATGGCTCAAGAATCTAGAGAGATAAGAAAGAACCATGTGTTTTATGATATCTAAAACTAAACATGAAGTGTATCATAGAAAACTCATTCTATTCCAAGATATTGCACAAACATGTAAATAATAAAAGTGTAATGATAATGTCTCACTAATCATACTTTAGCCAAAAGTTTTAAAGAATAGTAATTAATCGTGATCTATAGATCAATCAAAATTCATACACACCACTTAGTTAGATTGGCTTCATCTGGCATTGTGATGCTAGTAAGTCAATGAAGTCTGTCTCACTCCTTACTCAATATCATTAATGCAAGATTGGTCAAACATAATTCAACCACAAAATTCAAAAAATTTACATATAACTATCAATCATATCACATAACATGCTAAATATAGGAGTAATCAAAGCATACATTTATTTTGTCAAATGTATGAATAAATCTTACATTATTATCTATCCCATACTAGAAATAATGACTATAGTTTATACCATATAGTTAAAACACACATTTAACTATAGTTTCTAATTACTATAATAATTTTACAAATATACTACAACCTATGATAACCTATATTACCATAGTTTAGTATTCTAAGACATAACTACTAGTTTTACATAATCAATCATATAAATTAGTCTTCAATACATGGAAATATAAGCTTCTACTCAATTAACTAGATATAAAAAAATCAAATCATAGTTCTCACAAAGCACATAATGTTTTATCCTATCATTTATTACACTTGTAGACACTGCAAACGTGTCTGCACCTTGGCTCTCCCCCTTGGTCCTTTCTCCCTCCTAGTCCTCCTTGGTCCCTAACCCACCTAAGTCTTATTAATTGGAAATAAACATCTATTTTTAATTAAATAAGGCCCCCTTTCCACCCTACCCTTGCCACCTTGGATCCTCCCTTGAATCCCTCCACCTTCCCCCTAGCATTTATTAGGCCAAATCTCACCATTATATCCCCCCTCGTCCATTTTGGCATCCTTGTGACCGTTCTGCCCATGACCCCTCGCCCGGCGGCGTGCAAGAATGGGCAGAGGCTATTTTTAGCCTCTGTGCCCATCCTGCGATCGCCGACGTTGGCGACCCTTCGGCCGACGTCGGCAAAATTGCCGGCGTCGGCAGCCTTCATTATCCCTTCCTGCATCCGTTGCAGCCCCCTGGACTCTTGAGTTCGAAAACAGACTTCTCTCGGCGCTTTGGCTTTCATCTCTCCTTTGTCTTAACCTCGTGCAGTAGCAGCAATAGGTAAAAAGGCTCTGGATCAGATTTTCTTCTCAACAAGTCTTCTGTGGCTTCGACAATAGCACCTCCTCTCTTCATTCAGCAAGCTAAAAGGTAAGCTAGTCTGGTTTTTTATTTCATTTGTTTAGTATTCAGTAATCTATCCTATTTGTTGTCTTCTGCTCCCTCTGCCCTTCCCCCTGAGAGGCTGCAAAGCCTTCTCAGGCCCCGTCCTCTGTGAATCCTCCTCTTCCCTGTCCCCTGTGTCTCTTCCTCTTCCCCATCTCTCTGCCAAAAAGACCTTGTATCAGGCACCCAACCCAAACCAGCCCACTCCCCAATCCATCCAAACTTGTCCCCATTCAGTCTCAGACCCATCCACAGTCCAGAAAGCAACTCAGACCCGACTACAGGCCACAACCCCGACCGACGCCGGTCACTACCCCAACCGACGTCGGCAGGATAGCCGACGCCGGCAGATCAGCTAACCGACGCCGGCGACTGTCTTCAGCCCAACAGCTCTTTCAGGTAATCATTTTGTTTTCTTCTTTCCTTTCTACTTTCTTTATCACTTCTGTATTCTGGCATTCTGTCTTTTTATCAGTCATTTATCTTTATCAAACAGTGGGTTGACCTCCCTTAAGGAAGTTTTTACACTTCTGGGAACAAGCTTTTACTTGGCAACCCACTGCCTATCCATCTAACGTTTTCTTGTCCAAGCTTCCTTTTTTCTTGCAGGTGTCATTCCTCCACAGCCAAAGAGGAGTGCTCACAAGCATCTGGATTTACGGTGCGCAATCTTTAGTCCAGGTACTTCCCAAGCCTTGTCCATTACTTTCTTTTAGTTTCTTTTTCTTAAGTCTGAAAAGCAAATTTGAGGTAGAAACATCTCTGGCACGCCCGGTGGGACCCTAGGTTCCTCCTGGGTTCCTTTTTCTTTTTCATTCATTTAGGTGCATTTAGGCTCCTTTCTTCTTGTCTCTTTCTTCTATTCTAAATGACACTATAAGCAGGACTAAAACGAACCTTTCTTCCTTGCATTCTAGACTAGTCTAAATATCATACTCTCAACCCTTTCTCAATCTTGTCTTCATAACAATATCACATTTCGACTTGGACATTAAAACATATTGCACTTTCGTTTCTACTTGTGCTTGCATTAGTCCACATCTAGTAACTTAGGCGCATATTGAATAAACTATAGACACTTGATGTTACACTACCGAATCACATGCACTAAAACAAACATAAAACATACCTGAGACAAGGCCCGACTGGGAATTCATCCCCCAGCGGATACCTTACCCGTCCCAGTGACCCCACTTGGATTTCATCACCAAGGGGGAAGCCCACTCCGTTCTCTGGCAGAGTCTAAACTCTAGGTGAGGTATATCTTGGCTAAGTGAGACCAGCTAACCACTGGAATCGTGAAGTGAGGGGAGCTTGCTCCTTAGCACCAGGCCACGTACCAGACCCTAACACAGATCTTTGAGCACCTAAAACAACACCTGAAACCATCCTTAGACCGCCTTCTTCTAGGACCCATTTTTCAGCCAATCTCCCCAAACATTCATCTAAGGCATAAGCCACAAGTTTCTAAGGTTAATTCCTAGGATTTATCGCTTAGGCTTGTCTGTCTTTCTCTATTTTCCTCTTCTCATCTGTTTGTTTGAGTGTGTGAGGACGCTTTCTTCTTTGTTTTTCCAAGAACCTTTTGGCTCTCTGGAAAACACAGTCATCGACATCAGTTCTGCCACCGACGTCAGCTTCCCCTATCACCGGCATCGGTTCTGATACCGACATCGGCTTCATCTGTTACCGGCATTAGTTACCTGACCGATGTCGGCCACATTTCTTACTGACATCAGTTTTTCAACCGACGTCGGTCTCTGTCACTGTCCTTTTTTTCCAAAACCAGCAACCTAAAACCTGTCCCTTCTCTGTCAAAGACTCCATCCTGGTCTTCTGAAACTGAGCAACACAGTTCCTGAGACCTGAACCTTCTTTGCCTTGCATGGTTTTCACTCGTAGCCAAGCCAAGGCTCTTGTCGACCACGCCAGCCGTCAACCACTTCCGTCCACCCCATCCGTGACCAAGCCTACAATGGAGTTCAACTCGGAGACCGAAAGAACTCCTATCCGTCCAACCCCGCCACAGACTCCCATTGTCCAAGAAGGGGACCAAGACTTCGAGTGATTCTTGGACCTCAATGTCAAGGCTTTGCAACACTATCTCGTGCATAGCCGAACACGGGACTCCTTGGGCAATCCGATCTACGGAATGCCGACCTCCCTTGTCGTGACTACGGCTGCATCGACAACATCCATAGTTCAACCTTCGGACACTCAAGCCATCGCTTTGACCACTGACCAGACTTTGACCAATCCTCCAGGTGTGGCCTCTCCCTCTATCATTGGGCCCACTTCCACCGGGGTTCCGGCCCCTTGTCAACCTCAACCCGCTCAACCGTTATCCACTCCTTTTCAAAACCTTGTCGTCTCTATCCCGCCTACCCTGGCCCCTATCAACACCAGGGTGGCTTCTTACCCCTTGGCCCCCATTACCACAGTCCAACCTCTCGTGGCAACAACGGGCCCAGCTATGTCTTCTAACCAACCACCTTTATCCTTCACCTCTGCCCCTGCGATTAGTCATCCGTATATTCCACAACTGACTATATCGCACGCCTCCTCTAACCTCTTCCAAGTGCCCTACAACTTAGGGGGCGCGCAACCCGTCAATCCGTCGGCAGACATCATCAAGATGCTGATGGACAAGATGACCAGTCTTGAGACCTCTATTTCTGGCTCGCGCAACACTCTTTCATACGAACAGATCTGTAACGATCCCATTCATCCTTCTGTCCCAATCAGACCATATCCTAGCCAGTGGGAGCTTCCGAAGTTTTCTCGCTTTCAAAACAAGGAAGACCCACAACAACACTTGCGGGCATTCAGACATGCCTGCTACCTCATTGGCCATGACGATGCGTTACTCTTACGCACGTTTCCTATGTCTCTCTTAGGTGCTGCACTTGACTGGTATAGCTCCCTTCCTAGTCATTCTCTCTTCTCATTCACGCAATTGGCTCAACTATTCCTCGACCACTTTTCTATCAACATAACCAAGAAGGTCTCAATCACGGACCTCTATTCTATTCGGCAATTCGAGGACGAGTCCATAGCCGACTTCATTGCTCGATGGAGAGGCCTTATCAACCAACTCTCCTTTTCCTTGCCCCAGGCTGAGCTTATTGAACTCTTTTCTCAAGCCTGTGCCTGACATATCTCTTCCACTCTGAGGGTTCAAACCTTCCACACTTTTGACGAGGCCTTCACGATGGCCCGCAAACTAGAGTTGCGTGCCATCGAGGAGAACAAGGTCAAGTTGCGGAGTAAGAATCCCAGCTCTGAGACCAATGACTCTTCTTCTGCCAAGCCACCATCATCCAATTCTAAATCCAAGGCTTCAGCTAATACCGTGGTTGTCAGACCTTCATCTTCTTCGTCCAACCAGCCTGAGCCCTCTACATCTCAGAGCGCTACTCGGCAATTCCAGCAAAGATACTTGCAGCGATGATATACTCCTCTTGGAGAATCATATACGTCTATGCTGGAAAAGCTTCTTAAATAGGGAGTCCTCAATCTCCCTCAAGCCCGACCTCCTCCGCAATTCGATCCCTCAAACGCCATCCCCGCGTGATATAGGGAGCAAGACTTCTGCAGCTTCCACTGTGTTAAAGGCCATGACACGGAGAACTGCAAGACCTTTAAGAACATAATACAAGACATGCTTGAAAAGGGGGATCTCATCTTAGACAATCCAAATGCACCCCCTAATCAGGCCATTGACATCTTCAAACAACCTTTCCCCAATCATCCGCCAACTCAGAACAATGTCCAGACCTTAATTGATGACAATCATGAGCACAATATTCAGACAGTCAATACGGTCTCTCCTTTCGTCCCCAATCAACCTCTTGAGGTTAGTCTATCAATCAGTCCGTCACATGTGGATGAACCTCTCTCCCTGGCTAATTCTCCATTGACCTCTCTCATCTTGGAGGATGCCTCGGCCTTACCAGCACCACCAGTCTCGCCATCCTCCTTTCTGCAGCCTATGGAGGACCCGACCCTTCCTACTCCTCAGCTGCAAGTAGAGGGCACCGTCATCCCTGCCCTTTACCCGCTGGAGGAGCCTCACTCCCCGGTTTCTTCTCCACCCAGGGAAGAACCTGTCTCCCCTTCGTCTTCATCTAAATCTGTCATGACTTCACCACACCATGCGTCTAAGACCACTACTCCCATCTCGTCTTCAACCTCGCAACCATCAACATCTTCCTCTCAGCCATTTTCCCGGTTAGTGGAGAAGATTAAACTTCTCCCTTCGAGGAAAGTGACGCCTCAGGTGTTGTGGGAGCGACTTAAAGCCCTTCAACATACCTGCGCCCTCTCATCACATGCCACTAATCCTCCTAAGGCAGAATCTCGTCAGACTCTTGACAAAGACTAGACTCTCAAATCTCAACCAAACCCGTCCAAACCGAAGCCTGCATCTATTTCATCTAAACCCATCAAGTCATTTGGCGTTCATCCTATCTCCTCCCTCACTCACCCGCAAGTGAAGGTGGACCTAGGCCAGACCTCGACCAGTAGTAGTCTTCCAACCAAGGCAAAGAAGACTGCCAGACCACAGAAACGAATGCCTCCTTCTCCGTCACCATTGCCATCCATTTTGGGCCCCCATCCTTCGACCTTGGCTAGCATCCTTCCCACTCCGGCCTTCAACCAAAACTCATTGCCTCCTTTGCTTCCTCTGCCTACCTCCAGTCGTCCCTCTCCCAAAAAGGCAGTATCAATCATCAAGAAAGAGCCGTCTCCATCTATCACCGCGCCATCAACCCATAAGGTGGTACGGAAACCTCTTCTAACCTCGCCTAAGCAAAATTTACCAACCTCGCGCATATCAAATAGCACGGACCCTCTATTGGGCTCATACTCGTCAATATTGCGTCGACTTCTCCAGACTTCTGACATAACCCTTCCGCCCATCAAGCCTTTCCAACCTCTCGGGTCCAAGCCCTCCTGGTTCGACGATACGAAAATTTGTTTATATCATCGTACACCAGCACACGACACCGAGACTTGCTGTGCCCTCAAGGCTGTCATTCGCCGCCATATGGAGAAAGACACTCTTCTCCTTGAGGACACTCTTGACCAGACCCCAACTCCTTCCTGTCCAACCTCTTCAAACACGTCAACATCTCACCAGCAAGACATGACCCCTTCTTCGCCTCCCATTTTCGAAATCAATGCCATCCGTATAACCACTAGATCGCAAAAGGACAAGGCCAAGGAAAAAGCTGCCATTCCTTGGACCTATCCCTTCGTCAAGCCACCCCTTACGCCCAAGCCTAAAATCTCTATCCTTGGCGCATCCCAACCTTCTTCGTCTTCCTCTTCTGGACCAATTCACGACTCCATGCTGAAGCAGCTTCACCAGACACCTGTGAAGATGTCTCTTTACGACCTTATCCAAACTTCGCCTCAGCACCGTCAAGCCCTTATCCAAGCCTTACAGGCAGCGGAGGTCCAACCCGAGGACCCCCAACCACTCGCTGCCCTCGTCCATTCCTTGTCTCCTGTCGCTTCCATCACATTCAGCGATTCTGAGATTCCCACATCTAACATGGAAGATCAGGACGCCGCCCTCTTCATCACTACCTATGTTGATCAGACATGCATTAAACGCGTTATGATCGACGGTAGTGCTAGCATCAACATAATCTCTACCCACGCCTTTGATCAGCTGGCTCTTCCCAAGAACTGCGTCTCCAAAACTGACGCGATCTTACGCTCTTTCAATGACACCACCACCACGACCATTGGCACAGTCATCCTCCACATTCGCGTTTGCCCACGCACAGTCCCGGAGCTCTTCTATATCATCGAAGGAGAGTTTCAATACAACCTTCTACTGGGCCGACCTTGGATCCGTGCCATGGCCTGTATACCCTCCACCCTGTACCATTGTGTGAAGTTTGAGCATGACGGGCAAGTCCACACCATCCCTGCTGACCCTTCACCCTTCAAGACTTGCAACACCACCTACCATCCTAATGATGTCCTCATTCCCATCAAGCCGTCAACTCCGGCACTGCCTCCATCTGCAGAAGCTTCGACCAGTTCGTAATCGGCGGTTGCCCTCACCCCTCCTCTTCAAGCGCCGACCAAAGACCCCATGGAAGACATCTTCCAAAGACTATCGCTTGGGGAATATCGCTTGTTGACCCTCGACATGTTCCAAACTCCACAAGAGTATGGACACCTTCACCTTAGTCCTAATTACGAACATCAGATCGGGATGGTCGTACCTTATGGTCCTCCTCACTTCCAAACCAACTTTGTCTATGGGGGCTTAATCAAGCTCCTACCAATGGCACTTCCCTCTCTTCACCCCAACCTTTCACATCTGATTTCTCGTTTCTTGGCAACCCCGCCTTTGCACACACTTACCTTCACAGGTGTGCATGGAAGGGTTTTGGTTTCAGACGTTATGAGCAGGGCTCCCATCAGCCCATCGAGCCGCTCAATGATCACGATGCCAAGAAACGGTATGGCCTGGGATATCATGACCCCACTCAGGCTCCTTCCGACCTTTGTCTCGAACCAACCATTGACCAATCTCTTCCAGACTCGCCCATCTCTCCTTCATCACCTACGGAGTCGGTGGTTTCCATCCCTCCTAGTTTTTTTTTCCATAAACACCATCCACCTGGAACCCCTGACCTATCAGCTCAATGGGGTGCCCAGGTCTCTCCCTCTCATCTTTCCTAGCATGGTAAAGGATGAGTCGGCAACCATTCACACTATCCACTGCGTTGACGATGACGCCATCCTTTCCTACATGGGTGCCGATGACTCTTTCATCCAGCGTTTCCTCCCTTCCGAGACCCAGGTTATGTTAAATGAATCCACCATTGACATCAACCTCCCTTCTTCTTCTGATGTTCCTCACGTCTTAAAGATTGGCCAATCTTTAGACGCTCAGGAGCAGCTTGACTATGCCCAATTCCTTTCCAACCATAGCAAGGCCTTTGCCTGGACTTACAGCGACATGCCTGGCATCGACCCCACCATTGCTACCCATAACATTATCACCAAACTAGAGGCTAAGCCTGTTAGGCAGAAGCTTCGAAAGATGCATCCTCACGTTGCGCTTCTTGTCAAAGAGGAGCTTCAGCGCCTTCTTTCTATCTCCTTCATCCAACCCATCGATTATCCACAGTGGGTCTCTAACATCGTCCCAGTTACTAAAGCAACTGGGGGGATTCGGATCTGCATGGACTATCGCGACCTTAACCTAGCCTGTCCCAAAGATGACTTTCCTCTTCCTAACATTGACCAGCTTGTTGATCTTACGGCCGGCCATGAGATGCTATCTCTCATGGATGGGTTTTCAGGATACAATCAAATCCTGATCGCACCGGAAGACCAGCACAAGACTACCTTTATCACCCCATGGGGGACTTTCTGTTATCGAGTCATGCCTTTCGGCCTGAAAAATGCTGGTGCCACTTATCAGCGCGCCATGACTTACATTTTCCACGATCTCCTCCACAAAATCATGGAGGACTATGTGGATGACCTTCTCGGCAAGTCCAAGCTCCGCCGTGACCACTTGACCATTCTCACAATCATCTTCTCTCCTCTCCTTCAATACAATGTCCGCCTCAACCCCAAGAAGTGTGTCTTTGGGGTCCTCTCAGGCAAACTTCTCAGCTTCATCATTTCCTTCCGTGGTATCGAGATAGATCCCGCCAAGATCCGCGCTATTCTCGAAATGCCGCCCCCGACCAATCTCAAGCAGCTTCGCAGTCTACAAGGGAAGCTCCAGTCCATTCGCTGTTTCATCTCGCAGCTTTCAGACCGCTACCAACCTTTTCATCACCTCCTTAAGAAAGACGTCTCCTTTAAATGGGATAAGGGCTGTCAAGAGGCTTTTGAAGCCCTCAAAGGCTATCTGGTCTCTCCACCAGTCCTCATTCCACCTAAGGATGACCAACCCTTCTACCTTTATATCTCTGCTACCAACCATTCGTTAGGTGCCATGATCGCGCACCGAGATGAGCATCATCGCGAGCAAGCGGTTTACTACATCAGCCGAACACTGGTCGACTATGAAACTTGGTATACTCATACTGAGAAACTCTGTTTGGCATTAGTCTTTTCCGCTACCAAGCTCCGCCACTATCTTCTCAACCACAAAACCTTTGTCGTCACTCACACTGACCCTCTCAAGTACATGCACTCCAAGCCATATCAGAATCAACGTATGGCTCGGTGGCTCATGCTGCTTGCTGAGTTTGACTTCGAATTCATCCAACAAAAATCTATCAAGGGGCAAACCATTGCTGACCAACTGGCAGATGCCCCTCTTCCCGACAACCAACCTTCACACTGTGAGTTCCCTGACAAGTCTATCGCTACCCTTTCCACCGATGACACCGTCTACCAGATGACTATGTTCTTTGACGGCTCCAAATGTCAACTCGGTGGGGGTGCGGGGGTCATCCTCATCCCACTCAATGGGGAGCCCATGCCTCTATCTTTCAAGCTTGACTTTGATTGTACCAATAATATGGCCGAATACGAGGCCTTAATTTTGGGACTTCAGACTGCCCTTTCCCTCCACATCAAGTCTATCAACATCTTTGGTGACTCGCAGCTCGTCGTTAATCAAGTTAACGGTTTGTATCTCTGTAAAAACAAAGTTTTACAAAGGTATAAGAATCGTGCTGACCTTCTTTTGGCATCTTTCGACCATTACCTCTTGCAGACTGTTCCACGCTCTACGAACAAGTTTGCTGACACCATGGCTTCTCTTGCTTCGCATATCCCGTCTTCATCATCATCATCCCACCTTTTTGTCACAGTGCATCGTGTACCTTTGCCTTCATACATCTCTCCTCACATCGACCATATCAACACTATCAATTCTAGCCCACAAGATGACTGGTATAAGCAACTCGTGGACTACTTGTCTCTTTCTGTCACTCCTCCCAACCTCTCTAGCAATGCGCGGCGAGCTTTCATCAAGCGCATAGCCCGCTATACCATGCTAGGGGGCCTTCTCTATAAGCGAGGCTTCGACGGTCTCCTTCTTCACTGTCTAACCTCCGCTGAAGCTTCTCATGCCGTAAAGCAAGTCCACGATGGGATTTGTGGTGGACACTTCAGTGGAAACTCGGTTGCCAAGCGCCTCCTTCGCCTGGGTTATTATTGGCCCACCCTTCATCAAGACTGTAGCGATTATGTTCGGCATTGCATCAAGTGTCAGCAGCACTCTAACCTGCTTCATCTCCCCAGCCACGCCTTGCAAGTCACTCAGGATTTTTGGCCTTTCTCTCAGTGGGGCTTAGATCTCATCGGTGAGATCAACCCTCACTCGTCTCTTCATCATCAGTCCATCATCACTGCCACTGAGTATTTCACCAAGTGGGTGGAAGCCATTCCTCTTGTCTCCACAAAAGCTGACAAAATTGTCGACTTCATCAGCAGCCACATCATCTGTCGTTTCGGTGTCCCTCACAAAATCATCACCGACAATGGCAAGTCCTTCAAAAACAAGACTATCTAAAAACTATGCGACTCATTTGGCATCAAACTCAGCTTTTCTTCACCTTACTACCCACAAGCAAATGGGCAGGCCGAGGCTTCCAACAAAATTCTCACCAAAATTCTCATGAAGGTGGTCGATGATACAGGAAGGGATTGGCACGTTAATATCCCCTTCGCTTTGTGGGCCTACCGCACTAGCATCTGAACCTCTACGGGTGCTACTCCCTTTTCTCTCATGTACGGAATAGAGGCTGTCTTACCTCTTGAAGTACAGATCCCATCTCTTCATATCTCCCTGCATGACATTCTCTCCAACGATGACTTTCATCAAGATCGCCTAGCTCAACTTGAGTTACTAGATGAGCGCTGTCTGGCTGCCCTTAATCATCTCCATGTCTACCAAAGTCGCATAAAGCGGGCCTACGACAAAAATCTGCGAGAATGAGATTTCAACATCGGAGACCTCGTCCTCAAAGAGAATCAGCACGTGACCAATATGGAGCGAAGTAAACGAGGCAAATTCACCCCTAACTGGCTTGGACCTTTTATCATCACGCACAAGTATGGGTCAGGGACTTATCATCTGTCTTCCCTCGACAGACGGCCAGAACCTGAGCCTCTTAATGCGTTACATCTTCGACCATTCTTCTGCTAGTCGAGTACTCGTCTACTTGACACGTAACTTGAGCTCGTCCCTTGAGCACTCCTCGTCCTCTTAATCCTCATCCCTTTCAACCCTATTCCTCTTGACAAGTCCTCTACAACCCTTTTAGGATGCAGTGATACTTTGTCCTAATAAAAGGGGCGTCCTTGAGCTTCTACAGTCTTGTCCGTGACTCTCATTCCTATCAAAATCCAAATCAAGATGTCAAAACATATCCATGGTCACTAAATCAAGTCAAATCAAAAAGACAGACTGATCCCTCGAAAGATAGCTGTACTATCATTGTTGTATTACTAGACTGATCCCTTGAAGGACAGCTAGGCCAACTTTTCAAACATTATCAAGCAAAAATCTAGACCACTCCCTCGAAGGATGGCTATGACTACTCTGGCAATAAAAAGCAACTTTTCTTAGAAGCTTCCCGCATTGATCAGCTTCGCAACATGAGCATTACATCAAGTGACATCTCTATGCAGACTTCCTGCATTGATCAGTCTGCGCCCCAAAAAAAAAAAAAAAAAAAAAAAAAAAAATGAGTCACGGACTTGGCTTGTAATTGTCTCAGGGTCTCCTATAAAAGGGGCAAGGTTATTCCTGCTCTTAAATTGGGTTACCCTATCCTCCTCCTATCACCGGCTCAAGGGACTTCGAGCTCACTTTAATGTCAAAGTGATTCGATTACCGTTCTAACACCATACTGGTCAACGACACAATGCATGAACAGGGCTTTTGTTCTAATAACCCCTATCTATGCTTCCTTTCTGGTCCTTGTCAATGAAAGAGCAATTCGCCTTTCACCTTTTCTCTACACTTTGGTCACGCTTTGGCCACGTCAATTGTCCACTCATCCTTAAACCTAGCCAACTTCAACATTTTTCAAACCAGCCTCGACATTTTCAACATGACATCAGGCATCATCCTAGTCCATTTCGCATAGTTCCCATGGACACCAATACACATGGGAACTACCGACCAGACCTAATTTATGTTAAGCATAAACCAATACTTGCTGAAGCATAAATAGACCCTTCATTCATTTTTAGCATACATCCATCACGACTATGGAAACTTGCTAGGGATGAAAGACTCTCGACCAATTCTACAGAATACGCTATCTGTAGCATCCTTTTATCCTCATCTTATCCTCATCATTTCGACACTCAACCAATCTCATCATCGACCATTTTGACCCTCTTCTTATTTTGTCCGAACTACATTGGTCTGAGGCCCTAGGACCAGGGCTATGTAGGCAGCACTCAGATACCACATCTTCTGAGGTTAGCTCGACCACCCCCTTTTGTTCGTCTCTATGATGGACAAACCTTCTCTTCTTTGACTCTTATCACGCCCAACTTCATCACCTTTGACCAAGACCTTTGACCAAGACCTTTGACCAAGACCAATCATCAACTTTGACCAAGACCAATCAATCCCTCTGACCCTCCCTCCCTTTTAGGGAGAACTACATCGGCCTGAGGCCCTATCACCAGGGCTATGTAGGCAGCACTCAGTTGACATGGGGTCTTCTGGGGTTAGCTCGGCCGCATCCTTTCGTCTATCCATCCTCTTGACCAATGACCATTGGAGATCATGCGTATCTTCTTTGACCACTTCCAAGCCAATGTTGCCTTGGTTGTTTTTGCGTGTATGCTATTCCACGGCTGGTTAGCAGAATTGTCCACAGACTTTTTTTTGACCCTTCGCAAGTATAGGATCGTGAGCCAGTTGATCCCTACTACTTGTGGCTTTTTCGTGTTTCTGGGAGCACTTCCTGAGCCCTGGATACCTGGGACACGATGACCATTTGGAGCTTCAGCTTAGACTGAGTGACCCAATCAGCAGATGACTAAATGCTGGGGCCCGGTTACTTCAATTTTGGCACTCCTTGACCCTTGACATGCGACAATTTGACCTGACCCTCTCGTGAAGTGGACTACACGCAATCACGACTATGGCAGCATTTTCACTCACTCTCTTCTATCCATTTCTCTGTCAAATCGACACTCGATCTTCGGTTCCCTTCTCTCGACCATCGCTTTGAGGGGGGAACACCTCATCCTTTTTCTGGGGCAACCAACTCCTGTTTTTGTCTTGCAGTTTGTCTAGAACAACCAACAAGACAAAAAGGGGCAAATGTAGACACCGCAAACGTGTCTGCACCTTGGCTCTCCCCCTTGGTCCTTTCTCCCTCCTAGTCCTCCTTGGTCCCTAACCCACCTAAGTCTTATTAATTGGAAATAAACATCTATTTTTAATTAAATAAGGCCCCCTTTCCACCCTACCCTTACCACCTTGGATCCTCCCTTGAATCCCTCCACCTTCCCCCTAGCATTTATTAGGCCAAATCTCACCATTATATCCCCCCTCATCCATTTTGGCATCCTTGTGACCGTTCTGCCCATGACCCCTCACCCGGCGGCGTGCAAGAATGGGCAGAGGCTATTTTTAGCCTCTATGCCCATCCTGCGACCGCCGACGTCGGTGACCCTTCGGCCGACGTCGGTGAAACTGCCGGCGTCGGTAGCCTTCATTATCCCTTCCTGCATCCGTTGCAGCCCCCTGGACTCTTGAGTTCGAAAACAGACTTCTCTCAGTGCTTTGGCTTTCATCTCTCCTCTGTCTTAACCTCGTGCAGCAGCAGCAACAGGTAAAAAGGCTCTGGATCAGATTTTCTTCTCAACAAGTCTTCTGTGGCTTCGACAACAGCACCTCCTCTCTTCATTCAGCAAGCTAAAAGGTAAGCTAGTCTGGTTTTTTATTTCATTTGTTTAGTATTCAGTAATCTATCCTATTTGTTGTCTTCTGCTCCCTCTGCCCTTCCCCCTGAGAGGCTGCAAAGCCTTCTCAAGCCCCGTCCTCTGTGAATCCTCCTCTTCCCTGTCCCCTGTGTCTCTTCCTCTTCCCCATCTCTCTGCCAAAAAGACCTTGTATCAGGCACCCAACCCAAACCAGCCCACTCCCCAATCCATCCAAACTTGTCCCCGTTCAGTCTCAGACCCGTCCACAGTCCAGAAAGCAACTCAGACCCGACTACAGGCCACAACCCCGACCGACGCCGGTCACTACCCCAACCGACGTCGGCAGGATAGCCGACGCCGGCAGATCAGCTAATCGACGCCGGCAACATTTCTGACCTCGGTGACTGTCTTCAGCCCAACAGCTCTTTCAGGTAATCATTTTGTTTTCTTCTTTCCTTTCTACTTTCTTTATCACTTCTGTATTCTGGCATTCTGTCTTTTTATCAGTCATTTATCTTTATCAAACAGTGGGTTGACCTCCCTTAAGGAAGTTTTTACACTTCTGGGAACAAGCTTTTGCTTGGCAACCCACTGCCTATCCATCTAACATTTTCTTGTCCAAGCTTCCTTTTTTCTTGCAGGTGTCATTCCTCCACAGCCAAAGAGGAGTGCTCACAAGCGTCTAGATTTACGGTGCGCAATCTTTAGTCCAGGTACTTCCCAAGCCTTGTCCATTACTTTCTTTTAGTTTCTTTTTCTTAAGTCTGAAAAGCAAATTTGAGGTAGAAACAACACTCTCAGGGGTTGTATGCATGCATATATAATCTTACTAAATATCACACAACATGGTATTCATAGTAATAACCAACACACATACATTTAATTAGTTAAACATAGGTGTGAGTTCTTGGTATATCAATTATAGTTTGTACCACCAAGGTTCAACATACATTTATACTATAATAATCTATGACATCTCATAATATCATAGTTCACAACTACATAATAACCCATAACCAAACTTACAATTTCAAAATCAAATGACCCATAATCATAAATAATAATAAATCAAGTATAAGAATATACCACCTATGTAAACCCCTATGTTTAAACTACATACTAGCATTCAAAATAAACATAACCTATAGGCACACATAATGATGGGTTATTTTATTCTAAATATGTCTAAACACTTGTACATGCTAATATACTCCCAATATGTACCGCACACACAAGTTTTCATTACTAAATATATATATATATATATATATATATATATATATATATATATATATATATATATATATATATATATATATATTTATAAACTAATAGTCAGTCATACTATCCTCAAAGAGTTGGATAACTTATAACTAAGTTATACCATAATATTTCATTCAACAACTTAATTTTGTTCCTATGAGATTGTCTTCATATGGTTATAGTTTTGCTCCCATAGATATCTTATGACTCATTTAACCAACCATTTAGATACAAGTATAGGCATATGACCTACTACACCTACATTGAAATATTTTCATATATAAATATATATATATATAACATAATATGTGTTGCACTAATCTAATGGTCACTTTTATTCCTTAAACATGAAGTCCATTAACCACAAATATATGCACACTATCCAATGCACCCATAATGTTATAAATACAAGTAATTAAATCTTTAAACAAATATATTTCCTCAATATATTTGGATATGGTTTAGAGATAGAGAAGGTCCTTTACAATCCTCAATAAATTACTTAGTTAATGTAATCTTATTGAAAAGCTATTACTTATCCTAATAATATTTCCATAATATTAAGGAGTAAAAAATTATATTCAAGGGAAATAATAGTTTTTCAACTCTCAGGTCCCATGACCAATTCTTTTATATCTGTTTGTATGAACTTAGAGTCATATAACTTGATACCCCTAATTCCTTATATCCATTTGTGCATATTATTTTATGTAAGTTTAATTTTTTTGACTTGCTGAAAATAGTACTTATGCACACTTAAGGACTCCAAAAATGTTGGATCTGGCAAAGATATCACTATTTATGAAAATCCATATATATGTATCACATGTAATGGATGCCATAAAAATGAAATATTCTAAGATATACAATATTACATATATACATATATATATATGGAACACAAATGAGAAATTCATACTTGACTATTATATAGTACATATCTTCATTAACAAATAATTGTCAAAGTGATCTCAATTTGATTTCAATTTTATCTGATTCCCATTTTCCTTCACTTTTTTAAGGATTTATCACTATCTTCACATTTCATATTACATGATATACCATATTAGGAAACTTGGCCCCATAAAGTTTTTTCATATTAATTCAAGGTGTATAGACTAAACTATTCATTACATCCATACATCGTATTATCATATAGCCATATAATCATATGATCTATTACATTGCTTTAATATATTCACAAGGAACTTAATACTTTAATCATTATAGACCATGTAACCATGGCATCAACCTCTTAATAATAATACACTAATTATTCAACATACCACATGATGCATCATCCACTATGGACATAGAGACTGTTAATGGTCTAACCTAGCTCTATAGTGGGCTTCCATCTCAATTTAGAAACTACATAACTTATATCCAATTACCTAAAAATGTTATCATCCTAGTACAATTAATATTTGATAAGAGTTATTAGAATGAAATCTCCATATTTATAGTAATATCAACCTATACATAATTAGTCAAGTATTTTTATTACTTGTTGCCTATGGTCAACATGGATGAAGTGCCAGGAGAGATTAAAACATGGAGGATATTTTTAGTTATGCACATAAACCCAATAAGAAGGATATCATTTTGGGATGTAACCTAAATATGATGTGCCTTATGTTTTTCTGTTAGAAAAATAGTTAGATAATCAATTTTAGTTTATTACCTAGGAAAAAGAATTAATATGACCAAGTTGAGCTTAGTTGTGGGGAAATTTTATAGAAGGGATATCATACTAATGACTCTAATGACCGATAGATTATACTTAGCTAATTATATAATCTTACATTGTCTCTAATTTAAAGTTCAAATATTAATTAGAACACTTTAACTACATCTAAATTAGCATTATTAACCATAATGCTCAATCATATCTCTTCTTATGAGCCTACTTTCTATTAAATCATCGATAAAGTTTGGCTAAAAATCATATGTAGAATCCTACATATCTAGTATTGATAATCACAATGCTCAATTGGGGTTTTTACTATGGGATTATTTTATATGGATAATATTTTACTAGATATCATATGTAAATAATGGAAGATTTTTTTGAACATTTGATGTCATCTTGATATGTGATTTTATTCATGATTTTGTAATATTTGGGTGTCACTTTAACACCACACCTGCTACTATGCATATCTCTCTCTAGATTTTAAGTTCTAGGTTTATAATATATAATTAGTGATCTAAACCAAATATTAAAAAATAGAAATATATCCACAAAAATGTACAAAATTAAATTGTTTAACCTACCTAGTAATATGTTGCTTGTTCCCTCTACTTTTTTTTCCTTCTTGTCCCATCTCCCTTTTCTTCTTTGCCTCTTTTCTCTATTCTTTATGTTCTCTCTCTTACCAAATTCACTCACCTTTTATCTATTCCCTATATGATTTTATTTTTGTTTCATTCCATTATTTTATTTCTTTGTTTTTTACTCATTATTTAAGTATTTCTTCCTTTTAGTTTTTATTATTTTTTCACATTCAATTTCTCTTTATTTTTTTATTTTCTTATCTTTTTTTCCATTTTTTTATCAATAGTAAATTCCTAAGTTTTTATTAATTTTAATACTAATTATAAAAATTAGTATATCCACTAATTAAATTATCATCTATAGATGCCATGACTATTTTGATGATAATTTCCTCAATCAATAATTTTGAATTTAATCTATTTATGAAAATTACATCTCTAAAACATTTAATAGCCATACACACAAATCTCAAAAATCTCAAAACATTAATGGAGATACATTCAAGTCATGTAAGATGAATTCTACATAACCATTAACTATGATAACATCCATGTTAAACTTGCTAATGCAAATGGCATCAAAACATGTTATACTAATCATTTATTATGCATCTAATCATGTGCTAGATAATGTGGTATGCACAGGGTTTCATCTAGTTTCTCTATCATCCTCCATATCTATCTATGTCACCCTCTTTAATGATGCTCTCCCTCCATCACACTTTGAGGAATGAGTTCTCTTAAAACAGCCTCACAATAAGTAGGTAGTTAGACCATATTAACATGATATACTAACATCATAAAATATATCTAAAATAACAAATCAACATGTTTGTATTGTAATATCATACACTATAACTACCTCATAACAAATAAAACATGTATCCTAAGCATTATTCTACTACCCCATAATAGTATATATCTTAAATCTTAGTAAAAAATAACCAAATCCAATTTGTTAATTGTAAATATCCATAGATAATCAGATAGTTTACTTGGTAAGGAATCATGATGTAAAAAATTATATCTATATAAATTGGAAACATATCCCTAACCATCACATATGATGGAACTAAATATCCTTTTATATTTCTCAAAATATTTGGAAATCTCTATAAAGAATGGGTCCAAATTAACACCTTTACTACTGTCAAGCTCCTATCCAAAACCTTTGTTAGTGATGGAATTGAATGGTTTAATAAAATTCTTATACATTATATTACACAAATATAGGTGTTATAGTGAAATAATACAACATAATTAACTTCTTTAAAATTATCTTAGCCATTTCATCAATGCCAAGAAACATCCTACCAAATCTGCTCACACTTTCATCAAATGATGGAAGTCTCTATCTCACAAAGTGAACCATAACATGAATGATGATAATATTTTGAAACTATTTGTTACTAATATTAAATATTATCTTCCAAAAAAATTTAGGATGTTTTCACTTAATACTTTATAATAATCTTTAGACCAATAAAAAAGGCAAGACTTTATTATGAGTCAATTTAAATCACTTCAAACAACTATTAAGGAATATATCCAATCATTTTATCATAAAATTGATCATATAAGCCTCCAAAAAATCAAAGGGGAACATCCAATTAAACCAATTTTAACCCAACCCACCCTCCCTTGAGCCTAAAATAACTTAAGAACAAATTACCACCTTTTAAACCCATGAGCTTCGATCTTATCAAACCTCTACCAAAATGGTGCAGTCCTGATAAGTTTTGTTTTTGGCATGATACAATAGGTAATTATCATGAGAATTTTAATGATATTAATCAATTAATTATTACCTTATCACTTGGTTCACATTTAAATCTTGATACTCTTACAAAATAATGTTATCAAGACTATCTTCAAACCTCACAAGCCCAATCTAAAGAATCACAATCACATCAAAAGCACTTACCTAATGATAAAAAGTATTTAACCCATGCTTCCACCTCATCCACTAATTTTATATAAACCATATTTTTATCATTATTATTAAACTAATTAGGAAATTATATCTAATATGAACAACTTCAAATGAGTGGTTGTATTCATCAAACCTCAACATCCTAAGTCACACAAAGCTAAGGAGCACCTAGTTCAAATGATTAATTGAAAAAACATCATAAATGGTCCTATTTTAACGTATAAACCTATTCAAACCTCTAATACACATTCCATCCCAATTTTAACATCCTTAAAATTCCACATATTAACATATTTACCTATCTCAAACTACATCAAAAAGCCTAATGCAACTCATTCTAATAGCTAGACTTCACCTCATTCCATATCATATGTTGAGGAATATTGTGATGCCCATAAAAATATTAATTTAGACTTCATGGCATATTTAAATTCCCACCCATACATTAAAATACCCTTTTGGGTATCATATGATTCCCACTCTTCTTCTACATTACACAATAACAAACAAATTCAACTTTAATAAACATTTCGAGATACACAGGCTTGTATTTCACATGCTCATTTTTGATATAGACATTATCATATATTTTGTTCATTATTTTTCTCTTATTTATTTATTGTTGTGTGCTTTATTTCATTTAATTTCATTTTCATACACCATTATTTCCTTTCATCTCTTTGGTTTTATTTCACTTCACTAACATCGTTATTTCCTTTAGGTTGTTTGGTTTTATTTTACATTACACCATTGTTTCATTTTTAGTTATTGAGTTTTATATCACATTACATTTGCTTATTTTATGGTTCTTAGGTAGCACCATAATTGTTTTCATTTATTTTCATTTTATCATATTTTAATCATTTTTACCTTAGTATCTATATGAGTTTTTGACATTTATTTACTTTTCCCTTTTCTTGGGATGACCATTTACCTTCCTTCTCTTTTGGGATGACTACTAATTTCATTGGTTATTGTGTTCAATCCGTTTTAGGTTAGTATAGCTTCTTTAGTGATATGAATATCATGATCATAGCCTCATCCCTTTTATATCACTATTTTAACTCCTTATGATTATTTTGAGCATATTCATCATTGTATCATTTATTACATGGACATATATTTCATGATCCCCATATTTCCTTTATTTCCTTTCAGTTGAGGCACACATAGGTTAGTTTTAAGATTACACACTTACTTGTGGGCAAGTCTATGAATCTTTAACATCATGGTCTTTAGGTCCTTTTATATAGTGACCAAGTATAAGCTCCCTTGTGTTTGTCACTTATTTCAATCATGATTGGTCCTCTAAATCCACATGTAGGAGGAAAATATAAGAATGAAAAAATAAAAGCCAAATCATAAAATAAATAAAAGATAATGATCAAAATAAAAAATAATCTTGAAATTTAGATCACAACACAAGAAATGATCTTTGGCACATCCTATCTTTGTTGAAGCTCAAACTCCAAAATTGGCCTCATGATAGAGTCGATGTCCATTGGGGTGATGTAGCCTAGTAGAATGGGGAAGGAGGTCTCATTATAAAATATATGATCTAGTTACACATAGATTATCATGTAAGTACCCAATACTAATATTAGAACAATGACTTTGTAAGGGGTCTTGAGGAATAGAGATCATGTTGTGGTAAGCTAGGTTTTTTTAATTTTCATGCATATAAATTTCATGGGATAGTCTATGTACTTCACTTGCTAGTCCAAAAATTTATGTTTACTATTTAGAGTGTCCTAAGTCATTGATGTTAATAGTTATTATACTTTACCACTTATTTAGTGTGACTCATTCTTACTAAGGATGTTCACATCACCTATGTGGTGCATCACATTTATTATTTACATCATATTATTCATGCTATCTCCTTATTGGATATTCATTTTATTTGATCACATGCTTAATCACATATACCTACTTACACCTCTTAGTCTATAATTTATGAGTTTCATTATAGTACCTCAGATAAGACTAGGTTTTCCTCATAAAAACTCTTACATCCCTTCCTTGTATACTTTCTAGACCATCATGTAGTCATACTAGTCATGTCATTAGGTGGTTATGCTTTCTTACATTGTATGCTATAACAAGCACTAAGTTTGAATTGTCACCCCTTAGAGATTTTAATTTTCATCTATCCATCATGTCCTTATTTTATTGTTTATGGGATTCAATTACCTTACATAAGACATTTTTCATGCTTACATGTTTTTATTTATGTATGACTTGACATGCTTATCTTACATGTCAAAATACATTTCATTTTTAGTCATTTATGTTTTCTTTGTGTCTTCATTTTCCATGCTTATCTTACATGAGGTTTCATTCATATACTTGCATATCTTTGTTAGATTTTTATTTCATCAATATTTCATTTACTTAAATTTTTTTACATGCTTCATAACATTAGTTAGTGTGATCTGCATTCATTTTTATCATTAATTTTTTACACACTTTCAAACTTGATTTACTGTGTTTAACATTCATTTTTGTAATTCATGTTTTACATACATCTCAATGTGATTTCATGTGTTATACAATCATGATTCATATTTTGGGTTTAACTTAGCCTTAATAATCTTGAATTATTGATTTTTAAAATAGTTTAATTAGTTTTTTAGGTTTATTCATTGATAATTTAAAAACACTACATACTCATGCATTGATTCTATTTTTAGAGTTATATCCTTAGGGTTTTTCCAATGTAGTTAATTAACCCTCCATGATTAGGATTATTTATCTTTGTATCCTTAGGGTTTGTCCAATGTAGATACTATGATATTTTCATGCAATCATTTAGTGATAAAGGTAAGTCAAGGAATGCATATGATATTTTCAATTATTTATATATTATTTACTTTCATTTATTCTCCACTTTATACTACAATTTGTTAGCTTAGTTTTTATGTGATGCTATGTTATTTCTTGAAGCACCATATTCTATTAAAATTTTGTGATATGTGATGAGCTTCAGGTGGGCCATATGTATACACACAATATTCTTAAACTTGATCATTTACTAACACTTTCTATCTTGTAAGAGTCTATTAAGATTTAATCTCTTTGAGTGCACACTTAAAGGGTAAACTAGGAAAGGGGTGGGTAGGCCTTTGGTGATTCATAAGATTATTGGTACTTATATCATTACCTAAACTAACTAAAATTCACTTATATCCAACTCCATATTGAGTATAATCATTGATATTTGGTTTTCATTGATGTCAAAGAGAGCATGTGTTACTAATCCATTAATGACAAAGAGATCAGATTGATGGTTTAAAGAGATATGACACATTTATGGGTTTGTAAGGATAAATAAGAAGTTATGAGGCATCCATAGATGTCTTGGTGAAGTTTTAGTTTGTCAATTGATCATTTTAAAATAGAAACATGCATATTCTATCTTAAGAGAAGCTAGACCGTCACTTCATGACATGAAAATATGAATGAACTAGCAAGTTTGTGCATTTAGTTTAGGTAACAAAAAATTCAACCAAAGACAAAGGATTTCATGGAATTTTTTTATAGTTCCAAGAATGTAACCTAAATATTTGGACTCTTTAAGTGTTTTTTATATCAAGTTATAAAACTTCAAAGTTACTCTTGTAGACTATGATGGGCTAGAGACCATCAAGTTTAACTATGTTGAAGTTTGAGGTCACTAGTTAGTAGATCTGATGATGAGAATTCATCATCTATATATTGATATAAAATTACATGTGAAGTCAAATTATCAAAGGTTTATAAGATTAAATGTGCTTTTAACATGTGTCTCAATCTCATTGAGTTGATAGAAGATCAATGGTTCATGGGTGTTCATACAGATAGAGATAAATGGTGTGGGTTGAGTCAAAGAGTCAAATGTGTATAAGGAATGCAGAGATGCCAAGTGGCATAATAATTGGAGATCTAACCTAAGATAAATGGTGAGAATTATAGGATAAATATTAGCCTACTTCTAAAGAGATTGATGATGTGTATTTATTAAAAGTTGTAGGGAAGCACAAGATGATGACATAACACTCGATGTTTAGTGTCTGAATAGTGACTATTGGAACTTGATTTTTAAATTTATGAAGGATAACCTATCTATAGTTTTTAATTTATATATTTTAATCTAGGATGAATTTATTGATGCAGTAAAAATCAAAGTTGTAGGACTTCAAGTTACATCCCTAAAATCTAGTTATAAAGTTTGAATGCTTGTAATGTCAAAGTTATGGAGATTAAAATTTGATTATTTATTCATTCATCATGTTAATATGTGAAAAAATAATTTTTGATAAATTTTTGTTTTAAAAAAATAGTGTTTTGGTGGGAGAAATCACCTAAAGATGTTTTAGAGATCATATGGAGTGGACCCATGTATTTTATATTGATCTTATGTTCTTAATTTGCTTGATGAAGTGATAAATGTATGAATAGGTCTCCATGAGAATTATAAAGGATAATAAGGAATAATTTAAAAGCTTATATACTTAAGTGTGACCCATGGATGTTATATTCAAATTGTGAGGATGGTATTGAACTTTGTGTTACCATGATAGATGTCTTAAGGGTTAAGGCAAGTATTATGGCTGACCTAGAAGTTGATATTCATGAATACTCTATAAATGGTGGAGACAAAGGCAATGGTTTTTAAACTTGTATGTGAATTAATTGAGAGAGAATAAGATAGAGATGAAGGAAATAGATCAGAGATAGTGTGCTCAGTGGATGGACTGAAGTATAGAGTAGATTGAGGATAAGCTAAGAAGTCTAGTGTGATCCAAAAGGGGTATTTAGATGCCTTTCTTGTATGATAAAGTTTTAATATGTGAGATGAGTTTAAATAGAGGTATTAAAATTTATTTCTCAAATTATATTGATCTACAATTAGAGTTCTATAGTTGTTAGTTTCATAAGGTTTTGTGTAGGTGCTCAACATCTAGAGCAAATAGGTGCTTGTTCATACTTAAGGGTGGGTAGTCCTTTTGAATTGGGTGCTTCACTAAAATGTCTCTTGTTTTTTTATCATCTTATATGGAAAATAGTATATGTGTTTATAGGCTTGATAGTGGGTTTTATTCCCCAAGAGGGTTTCTCACATAGATCTTATGTTATGCGTGTGATCTTGCATCATCTTTCTTTTTCATTTTTATGAATATCTTGTATTCTTTATGAATGAATGTGATCATTGATTAAGTGTTTAAAAGAATTAAATTTTAATTTTGAAATATCTTTCATCATTGATTCACCCCCTCTTAGTGATTGTACCTCCAATAATTGGTATTAAAGTAGGACCTTTGTTACAATTTTAACCTCTTAAGGGTGATCCAAGGTATACTATGGAAATTCAATAGATGTAGGGTTTCTCTACTAATAAATCACCATTTTTAAATGGGTCAAATTATGATTTATATAGTATAAGGATGAAGACATACATCATGTCTCTATGGTTTGATATTTGGCAATTTATCATGGATAGTTACACTACACCAACAACTCCTCCAACTAGTGATGTTGACAAAAAGTTGATTGAGAATAATTTAAAAGTTATGAATGATATCATTTATGGACTATTAAAGGTTGAGTTAGCTAAAGTGATACATTACAAGTCTACTAAGTAAATTTGGGTAAAATTATAGACTATCTATGAAGGAGACTCTAAGGTAAAATTGGCTAAGTTGTAGACCTATCAAAGGCAATTTGAAGGTCTCAAAATGAAGGAAGAAGATATTGTGGAATCCTATATTCTAAGGGTTGATGAGGTGGTAAACATTATTTTAGGTTTTGTAAAGGTGATTGATGAATATAATATAATATAAAAGGTATTGAGGACTCTTACACTCAAGTTTGATTCAAAGGTTTCTATTATAGAAGAAAGTCATGATCTCATGGCATCATTTCTACATATGATATGAGAGTTGATGAGGATATACCTGTTAATAAGGAATAAATATTAAAGGTAATAAAGGAGACAAAGGCTAAGAAGAACAAGTTAAGTCTTGAAGACTTTGATCTTAATGAAGATCAACTTGAAGCCATGATTGTAATAAAATTGAATGTAAGATTAGGTAAGTATGAATGAAAACTTAATTTCAAATGTTTTTCATGTGGTAAAGTTGGTCAATTTATAGCTAAATGTACAAAAATGTTTGAACTCAAATAATCTTATAAGGAATCTCATGAGGATGAACACAAGAAATCTAAGGGTTCTAGTAAGTATAGAAAGTTCTTCAATAAGGAAAATGGAAAGAAGGAATCATACAAAGGTAGTAAGATCCTTTACCATGAATAAATAGTAACTCATATACAAAATAATAAGTAAACACATATGATAGTGATGATTTTTTTAATAATGATGACATGGAGACATTGTTCATGGTTCTTAAAGATGACGAAAGTGAATATTATTTAATCAGATATTTCTTTGGTGGAGATAGCTAATAGGAATAAGATGAGAAAGTAACTATTGGAGATAAATATGTAGATAATATGGAAGAAATGAAGATACTACAATTAAAGAATAGAAAAAAATATTCCTTGATCAAATCATATGAGTATCAAATTAGGCTTTTTGAAAGAATGTTGAGTAATGAAGTCAAGGAGCATGATGAGATCAACAACAACTTGAAAATTAGTTTTTAACTCTTAATGAAGAAGTAAAGAATAAGGATGAAGAATGTATCATGAATAAATTAGAGATGGAGTCTTTTAATAGTAAACTAAATCAAGATATGAACAAGATTAAAAATTTTAAAAGTCAAAAGCAAGCAACTCTAAAAGAGACGATCTCATGATAAATAAAGATACAACTGATGATTTAGATAATAAGGATGAATTGATAAATGCTCTTGAAGATATAAATATTGATAATAAAAATAAAAATAATATGATGTCATAAATTAAGGACTATGAAGAACAATTTAGTGTGTTTGAAGCAAAAATGAATGATGACACCAGGGAACATGAAGATACTATTAAGCATCTCAATGGTCAATTAGAAACTATGTCTACAAGCCTAAAAACCAAATAAGATGAGAGATTAAGGTATGTGATTGAAATTGAGTCATTAAAAGATAATTTAGAAAACACATATTGTAAGGTAAAGTCATTTGTGAAGTTTGAAAAGAGCTCAAATGATTTTGACAATATTCTAAGTAGTCAAAAGCATGCAAGTATAGAACTGGTCTTGGATACAAAAAAGAACAAAAGCATGTAACTAAAGATAAGATAAAGGATAATGTGAATAAGGAAAATTAGAGTTTGAATATAAATATTTAGTCAAGGAATGAAGGTGTTGGTATAATTAAGACAAATCAAATCAGACAACCAAATGCTATAAGGTATGCAAATTTTAATGGTAATTATTACTCTTGCAATCAATTTGGTCATAGGTCAAAATATTGTAAAATATCCTCAAAAAATGAATTTGCATGGAATTATGAGAAAGACAATGGAAATCATGAAGAAAATCATCACTCAAGATATTCAATAGCTCCCAAGGAAAGAATGACATCTTTTTCTACAAGTGTCAAGGATTTGGTAATATTGCAAAGTTTTGTAATAGCTTCATTAGGAGACCAAATTATTAGGTACATGAATGAATTCATGAAACTACAAAGAATCATCAAATATATAAATTATAAGGTATGTACAATTTAATAAATCTAAATTATTTAAAATGTCATGAGAGAGGTCACATAATAAGGTTTTGCAAGAATGATCAATATTCTACTTCAAAAATTGTCAATCCTGTCATAAAGAAAAGGAGCCATAGTTAATGGAGGCCTAAGAATGTAAATGGAAAATAGACTCAAAATGGATTATTTTCCATGATAAAATAGAGAATAAATTCAAGTATCAAGAAACAAGCCTTATCTACCCAAATGGACAAAGAAATCAAGTAGGATCCTGAGATAAAAGAAAATAATAAGGTTGAGAACTCATTCAAAGACAATATGAAGATAAGGAAGTTTTACAAGTCAAGTGAGAGCATGGAGATATGGTAATCTCCTATGTTTTTGGATATTTAGTCCCTCTGTGACAAGTGGGTGTCTCTACATATGTTTCTTATGAGATAAAATTTTATTTTTATGTGGAATCAAGTGTGTGTGCTCTAGGTAATGATCAAAATGCCAATCAGTATAAAGGTATATTATCTTCAATTTGATAATATGCAATATGTGTTTGGATAAGGGGAAGATAACTCAGTTAGATTGAGGATCTTGAAAAAGATGTGCATGATCTAAGGGGGAGTATATGTGAATATGTTTTAGTCATGATAGAAGTGTGAAGATGTCTGCTATAGTTGTGAATTCAAGAAGATTGACATGATGACTTGATCGAACCAAGTCAGATATTTTCATAAGGTATTGAATCTTCATGCATGAGCAAAGAGAGCTTGTGAGTTTTGTATGTAGATATGTCCATGGATCAAAAAATCCCAAGTTCAGATTGGTGTATTTCAAAGAACATATGACATAAGATGGATCATGATGTTAGGGGGAGATTTCTAAGCTCTGTGAGTAGTTTGTCAGGTCCAAGGATCAAAGAAGTCCAAGTTTATATTGGTGCATGTCAAAGTGGGAACAATTTATTCATATGCTTAAAAGTTTTCAATTATCTTGAGCATATTAAATAGTAATTGAATACATATAGATTGTTGAGGAATGATTATTGGCATGTTGAGGAAGAGACCCTTTATAATTAATGTCAAAGGGGGTGAAAGATCAACATGAATAAGTTTAAATGAGTAAGAAGTCATTTTGAGGGTGTTTTTCCATAAATGACAAAGGGGGAGATTGTTGAGCATAGCCATTGATGTTTGGTTATCATTGATGTCTGACAGATAATGTGTTACTAATTCATTAATGACAAAGAGATCAAATTTATGGTTTGAACATATATGGCACATTTTTAGGTATATAAAGACAAAGCATAAATCATGAGGCATCCATAGATGTCTTGGTGAAGTTTTGGTGTGTCACTTGATCATTTGAAAAGATAAACATGCATCTTATAGCTTAAGAGAAGCCAGACTATAACTACACATCATGAAAATATGAATGAACCAGTGAGTTTGTACATTTATTTCAAGTACTCATAAAGTCAAATAAGTTCAACATATTTCATGGAGATGTTGTCTATAATTTTAGAATGTATTCTAAAGATTTGGAATCTTAAAGTGTTTTATAGATCAAGTTATAAACCTTAGATATTACTCTTATAGACTGTGATGGGCTAGAGACCGTCAAAATTAACTACATTAAAGTCTAAGGTCACTATTTAGTTAATGGTAAGAATTCATCATCCAGATTTGATCCAATAGTACACGTGAAGTCAAATTGTGAAAGGTTCTTGAGATTAAACATGCTTGTGATATGTGTCTCAATCTCATTTATTTGAAAGAATGTCAATGGCTCACAAGTATTCATACAGATAGATATTGATAGTGTAGGTTGAGTTAAAGAGTCAAATGTGTAGAAGGCATATAGAGTTACCAAGTGGCACAATCATAGGAACTCTGATCTAAGATAAATGTTTAGCATTACAAGATAAATATTAGGCTACTTATAAAGAGATATATGGTGTGTGTTTATTCAAATTTGCAAGGAAGTATGAGATGATGACAAAGTGCTCAATGTTTAGTGTCTGAACATTGATAGTTGGAATTTGAATTTTCAAGTTTATGAAGGATAACCTACCTATAGTTTTTAAGATATATCTTTTGATCCAAGATGATTTTATTTATGTAGTAAAAATCAATATTATAGAAGACTTCAAGGTGCATCTAGATAATCTAGTTAAAAAGTTTAAATGTTTGTACAGTTAAAATTGTGGAGATTCAAAGTTGACTATTTGTTCATTCATGGTGTTACTATGTATAGAATTATGTTTAAAAAATTTATGCTTTAGTAGAAGAGTGTTGTGGTAGGAATAATCACCTGAATATGTCTTATGTATCATATGGAGTGGACCCATCTATTTGAAATTGAACTTATGTTCATAATTTGCTGAATGAAGTACTAAATGGGTGAATAGGTCTCCATGAGACCCATAAGGGATACTAAGGCCTAATTGAAAGGCATAACTACTTAAGTGTGACCCATGGATGCTATGAATGACTTGTGAGGATAATATTGACCTTTTTTTAGCATCATGTATGTCTTAAGGGTTAATGAAATTATTATGGATGACCTAGTAGTTGATATTCATGAAGACTCTATAAATGGTGAAGACCAAGGCAATTGTTTTAAGATTTGTATATGAATAAATTGAGAGAGAAGAAGATAGAGATGAAGGAAGTAGATAAGAGATAGTGTGATCAATGGATGGACTAAAGTATAGAGTAGATTGAGGATGAGTGAAGAAGTCTAGAGTGATCCAAAAGGGGTGTTTGTATGCATTGATTGTATGATCAAGTTTGAATATGTGAGATGAGTTGAAAGAGAGGTGTTAAAATTTATTTTTACAATTAGATTGATTTTCAATCAGAGTTTTGGAGTTGTTGATTTCATAAGGTGTTGTGTGGGTTATCAACATCTAGAGAAAGTGGGTTCTTGTTCATACTTATAGGTGGGTACTCCTTGTGAAATGGGTGCTTCACTAAAATTTCTCATGTTTGTGATAATATTATATGATAAGTAGTCCATGTGTTTATAGGCTTGAGAGTGGGTTTTATTCCCCAAAAGGGTTTACCACATAGATCTTGTGTTATGTGTGTGATATTGAATCGTCTTTCTTATTCATTATTATGAACATATTGTATGCTTTATGAATATATGTGATCACTGATTAAGTGTTTCAAAGGATTACATTTGAAATTTGATATATCTTGCATCATTGATTCATCCCCTCCTTTGTGATTGTACCTCCAACACTCCATAATCAATTAAATCCCATTCATCCACTTACCTAATAAACTACCCTTTAAAAATATCTCCTCACTAATAAAACACCATTTTCTTCATTTTTATACCAAGTCAACCTAGTTGATCTTGTTTTAAAGGTTAAGTTACACATTACATAACTTGATTGACTAGGTTAACTTAAATCAAGGCATACCAATTGTTTTTACCTCCTAAAAAAAAATTAGATGGTTGATCTTGTCAAATAAACTTCTAGAAGGGTTTAGGGTCAATCCTTTTCTTAAGGTTTTGCCTTAGAAGGAAAGAATCTTGTTTTATTTAAAAGTATTGGATACAAAGTATGAGTACTTTAGGCTAGAGATGATTTGTATGGTGTGATCCTTATAAAGCCATAATAACTTATTGAAAAGCACCATTGGCCAAGGCATTAATTGAGGGATGAAAAGTTCATTCAAGGTAAGTGTTCCTAAATCTTACTCTTTCATTTTTTTAGATAGATATTTCACAAAGTAATAGGTTGAATGTTTTACTCCTTACTTAGAATTACCTCTACATTGACTTGAGTATATTTTTCCTTTTCACATTATATTTTTTTGTTTAACCATCCCCCTTTGTGCCATAAACTTTAATAAACAATAGATTATATTTTATTTTATGTATTGTAGACTTAGCTAGGGTTATTGTGTGGTGTGACTTGACTAGAGGCTTTATAACCCTCTATAGTGGTGTTATGTGATAAGATATCCCTTAGTAAGTTTAATGAATCAAAATTAGTCATGTCCCAATATAAATATATATGTAATTATTTTTTGGTAATAATACCTTCTTTGAGCTTGGAATTCACTAAGTAAGATAAGTTGTAGATCCATCTTAGCTCATTGCGTACACTAGTTACCTCTAAGCATCCTATTAAGACGCCAATGATTGATCAATGAGGTTAAATTATTGATTGAGATTATACAAGTTAACAATTGACTCTCAAAATATTACTTCTACTTAAGTCAATAGTATCTCATGGGGTTTAAATGGGGCATCTAAGGAAACTTTCATGTCTTGGACCTAGTTGATGCTTGTGGTAGATTACATGGATAATTTCAAGATAGACTTATCACTAGCCCTATTGGATTTGTCCAAATTACCCTTGTAAATTTTTTAAAGTGTTATAAATGGATCCTAAACCCATTAATTTTTATTAGAGTGTCATATAGGTAAAAAACACCAATATGCATATCTCCTTGAAATAAGCAAGTATTTGACCCTTAATTTTATCTAATGGCTTAATGGTCACTTGGGTGGTATTCATATAATATTCAGTGGATGTCCTCATGGTAATACAAAGGTTTGATATAAATTTAAGTCTATTATGTTAATTTATTCCAACTCTGAGAACATCCTTTGTTAATAAAAACAAACCACCTTCGTGCACTTATTATCCACCTAGATAATCCTCTCCTAGTATGCATGCATTCTTTAGAGGAGATACTTGATCCTGGAGAGGGATTGAATCACCTATTTTAGGATGGTTAACAACCATTTTAATGTCAAATCCACTTTTTCAATTAAACCCCTAGGGAAAGTGGTCTTTACTTGAGACTCCAATAATCTCACTTACTCCATAATGTATTCCATTAACTTCTCTATGATGTCATTATTGGATCAGAGTATTGAGACTAGATCATCCATGAATATCTCTTATCCACTATCAACTATCACATTAATGAGTGAGAATAAGTCCTGATCAATCATATAGATTACTGCATCACATTCTTGAGTGAGGGTCAGAGTTAGAAATATCTTCAAACTCTTAGATTCTTTGTTAAATTGCCACTAGACATTTGGGTCCCCATGATAAACCATATATGGTCTACGTGCACTTAAAAATTCAATGGGGCTAGTCCATCCTTGCCCCACTATAGTTACCAAGGTGGTAGAGGATGAAATAAGAAGGGTAATGGAAACATAAGTGTAAGGTGGAGGAAAGGATGAAGAAGGAAAGAGTGGAGGGGTATAACTAATGAAAAGGAAGATGGAGGGGGAAGTGTAAAGAAGGATTGAGGGTTATAAATGGGGGTAAATAGAGGAATCACAAGAGAGGAGGCACAAGGGAACAAATGAAACTACCATTATTTAGGGTTTATGGAGAATTGAGGGTCGATGATGCCTAGGAGTTGGGTATTCATGGTAAATAAGGAAATCAATTAGTTAAAGATAAACTATTTTGGGGCATAGAGTGATCGATAAAGGGGTATATAAAGGAGTTATAGGCACTAATAAATGATGCATAGGCTATTTAGGAGTAATCACCTTTTTCTTCTTATTTGGTCTCTTACCCAAGTTTGTTTATGTTATGGGCATAAAGGTATAAGAAATACTAAATGAAGCTTATATAGGTTTAATAAATAATGTTGGGACTAATGATGTAGTAAGAGTAATAGATGATATGAAAATATTATCACTTGAAGTAAACAATCTATATATATTATTGGGATGTTTGGAGAGATCACTACCATAATGGAAATTAAACTTGTCAAGGCCCTTAAGAATGTAATAACACTGGTAATTTGAGCTCTATCAAAGGTTGATCTAACTTGTGGGGATAGGAATATAATAATGGAGGGTTTATACCATGATTATGTGGTAAATGAGGGCCATAATTGAACTTTAAAATGAACTAGGGGAATTGTGTACTTGGGATGATGAGTAAGGTTGAGACCAAAGGAGGAAAAAGTAATTAAGCACTCAAGATCACCCAAGTAATGGTATTTATAGTATGGGTATTCCATATTGGGAGTGATAAACCTAATGGAGATACTTATCATTGTATATGAATGCTAATAATTAGGTTTGATGATTCTAGGTTAGCCACAAATTGATCCCTAGTCAAACTAGACTTAAGATTATTATAAAAATGAAAAAAATGGGCTACTTGGGGTTGGATCTCCTAGGGTTAACTAGGTTAAATATAAATCAAGGTTGATGTAGTGTAAAATTATGGGACTCCCTGTAGGATGTTTTTATAAATCTTTTTCATAGTCACTGTGACCTCAATGGTTGGTTGTGTGGGCTCTTGATCTAGGGAGTTGGTCTCTCCTTGAGAGCTAGTTGAGTAAGAGATTGAAAATTCAAGTGACTAATGGATTAAATATTTTTTAAAACCTATAAATTATTATTAGTATTGAGGTGGAGATCATCATCAAGGTGTATCTCATGGTGATAAGAGATGTTGAGTTTTACTTAGTTCTTCCCCACATGGGCTTATACTACATTATTAGGATCTCATTACCTATTATCTACTTTGATCAAGATATGAGAGTCCATGTGATGGACCATATATTTTATTTGGGGTATATATTTTTATTATTTTCACCTTATGATCATGGGGAATAATGGATACAATTTTTATTTATGGCCAAGGTAGTGGCCAACTACACCATGAATGAGCTAGTAAGTGACGTCATGATCTACAAGGTGGTTTAAGACCTTATATGGATAAAAGAGAGGATATTAAAAAATAAATTCCACTATAATAATTTTAATATCAATATATTACCAATAGGTGCTAATGTAAAATAGTAAATCCTAGATCTCATATGAGAGCCTCAACATGGGCCTCTCGTTAATTGCCTAATACATGATCAAGTAGAATTACTCACATATGTATTGGATGTTAATCTATAAGTGGACATAGAGTTTTTATAACATAACATGAACCATGGATAACATTGTCACACATCGAAGAAATGCTAAGCACCTAAAGTCTAAGGTGACATAAACATTGTTGACTATGTATATCATCATGTAGAAGTTTCCACCTATGCCAACTCTATTCACATGTTTGGGGAGGTTAAATTTAATGAGGATAACAAAGTCCAAGACCCCCTCACATTTAAATATGACACTAATAAGGAGAACCCAATATGTGTTGATGTATATTATATCACTTAACTTGTACAAATAATTGAGCATAAACATGCCCATGTGTATGCCTTCTCTAAAAGTTTTTATTGTGTATGAGTTTAGGTTATCCTTGTTCACCCAGTGATCCTGATATTTTGTCTAGTCCCTTAGGATGTCATATATGTTATAGGTCTATTTCTAGAAATCCATGTACTCCTTATCATGGGTCATAGTTTACTCCATTAGCCTATAATATTTCTTGAATGTAGGCCTAGAGATGTCTATGATTTTAAACCCAATGTTTAGTGCCCTCATGATATCCTAACTATAATTAAAAGAGAGTAGGATATTTAAAATAGGTTAGCACATGATAAAACCTTAGGTTTGGTTTCAATTACCTAGAGTCCTAATGATTTTATGGTGTTGAGTTCTTCTATATATTTAATTTCATCATCTTTGACCTCATCATCTACACTCAATTTTTGGATATCCTCAATTATCTTGAATATATAATTGTAGTGTTTGAATTAGGCTATTACCAATATGGAAGTAGTGTCTTTATACTATGTATCTATTTTGGTATTTGAGGAAGAATCAACCATTGTTAAATTCTCTTAGCTTGATCCATAGAGTTATTTAACATAAGGTATTCTCTAGGATTTGAGGTGATTTTGATACAAAGGGATTGGAATTATTTTAATGTGTAGACAACTGATAATAGTAATTCCAAAATTTATGGAAATTTATAGAGCTTTGAATTAACTTATGCAATAATAGATTTGGTGGGATTGTATTGTGTGAATTTAGCCTTGAATTGATGACACGAGTCTAGGTTATTCATCTCACAATTTAACATTAATTTGAGATTTTTAAAATAATCCCATTTTATATTTGGTTGATGTTGATGGGACTCATTGAGTTGTTAAATTATTATATTCTATCAAATAATCTAATAAATTCAATAAATGTGGGAAGTACATGCTTATATATCCCCCATGGTGTTATGAATGATTTTGAGACTATCCATATGTCTATATTGGTTTAATGGGCTCAATGAGTATTATGTTATATTTCCATAATAGGAATCCCTATTTATTGATAGCTTTATTTAATTGATCATCTACTTGGATGATTCATATATAGATGGCATATCTTCATTGAATTGGGAATCTCGATCAATACTCTATTCTAACCTTCCTAGGGTATTTTAGGACCTTCTATCACTTGTCATAGAAGAAAATGTGGAATTTTTATACTCACTTGGGTTCATACTTTAAAAAATATAGGACCTCCTTGGGCTCTAATTTTTTTTTATGTTGTGGGGTGTTAGGAGACATGTTGCTTCTCCTCATTGGATCTAGGATTTGATAACTTTGATGCTTTTGACATTACAGGACCTCTCAAGGCTCTGATAAGTATGAAATCATGGATTTTTAGGAGACATGGCAAATCCTAATTAGGTTTAGGATTTAAGAGCTCTAATTACTTTTATTACATAAGACCTCCCAGGGCTTTGACAACTTTGATAGTGCTATACCTCTTGGGGCATTAATAAGTTTGATGTTACTAAACCTCCTAGGGCTTTGACAACTCTAAGGCCTCCCAAGGCTCAAAAAATAACAAAAAGTGCTAAGTCATTTAAAAAATACATGTAAGAAAATAAATACTTACCTATCAGCCTAAAATTATTCTAAGAGAGTTCCATCTTAGAATTTAGGATTGATGCTCTAGGAAAATCCTACATAAGGAGATTTATATAGAAACATAGTTAGATCCAAAAATTGAATATGGAAACATTTTAAGAATACAAAGGGATTAAATGTAATTCAAACATGTAGAGCTATGAGAATATGTTTTAGACTTGATAAGTGGACAATGGTGAAACTTTTATAGAATTTTCATTGTTTAGGATCAAGTAGGAACTGGCATTTTATGCAAATAATGATCAATCGGGGCCCAATTTAGGTGCTGAAAATTTTGAATTTTCATTATACATAGGTTCCATTTTATTCTAAAAAATGGATGTGTTGGTAATAATAATGGTGGTCTTTAAGATAAATAGGAGGATTCATTTGGAGTTCTTAATTTAAGATATCTAATTCTTCATCTAACCAATTGAGATCTTCAACCTAAAACATTCTATTGCAAAGTTCCACTTGAGCTAGGGGAAATTGAAGCATCAATAGGTCTACCCCAAGTAAGTATTTCTATCCCTACACTCTTTTCTTTATTTACATAGTAGATTATATATTAATTATTGATTTATGGATGAGTATATGTGTATCATTGTTTAAGATTTACCTATATCAAATAATTTGGTGTAGCTATAATATTTATTAGACTTGCCATAAATCACTTTAGGCTACATAAAGCCTTATTTTGTTAACTATTTCACCTTACCCCTTTACAATCATTATAATCCATGCTTTAATTTAATAATAGTTTACAACCATTTATCTTTGTGGAGGTCTAATGAGAGATACATCCCTATGTCATAGGCTTAAGCTTTAAAACCCTTTTTTCTTGACATTTGCTCTATAGGTAACCCTCTATTATGTATACAATATTTATTTAGTCCTTACCCAATAATACAAGTATTGCAAGCTCTATTTGATTGACCTTATATGAGTCCTAATATATTGAGATTAAGAGGATAGTTATAGGTCTTCCTAGCATATGCATACATTATTTTAAACTTGGCATGAATCATATCCCATCACTAGTTATATTGTCTTCACATTTTCATTTACTTAGTGTTGTTTTCAGTTTGGATTCACCATAATTATAAATTTTTGTGAAATAAAAATGAATCTTATCCCACACTTGATTAGATTGTCTTCATGTTTCTATTTTCTTCTTTCATTTTATGAATGGTATCGACCAACATGGTACCATTAAATGAGTTTTTAGACTATATCGACCAAGTAAATACACTTATGTGTGTCTTTATAACTGTACCAAATAGGTTGATATGGTTCATGTTATATAGCTACTCATAACATTACCTTTTTAATATAGTGTATTACTAGCTTAATACCATACATTTTTTCAAAATAACTGTATCATGTAGGCCAATGCAATCCATTTTTATAGACTTAGTAATAAACTATATCAACCAATCTAGCGCCATTTATTTCTTTTGATCAACATTTTTACACATTTGATTTTGTCTTCTTCATCAAGGTATCCTCTTATTTTCTTTCTTGTGAACCTCAACCCACTTTGATTTTTCATGGATCACTCCATTTTACCTTATATGACCACTATTGAAGGCCAATCCTCATGGTGAAATTATGCTACAATTTTTCTCATGGTTAAGGATCCCAATGATATTCTTCCCACTAATGATAATACTTATGGTGTGACCAAATATTATTGATATGGTCCTCCCATTGATGAATATCCCTATGAGGATGCTAATGACATCACTTTTGACACTTTTGATGTTAATGAAGATTACCATGATGATATTCCCCTATATAAACCTCATGATCCTTATTATTAGGGTGAATACCCTAGTGAAGATACTTATAATGGGATCACATATTGCCAATATGGTCCTCAAATTTGTGAAGGTCCCTATTAATGATGAAACTTATAGTGGGACCAAAAAACATATGGTCCCCAAATCTTTGATTATCCCACCTTCACCACTCCTCACTTGGTTGAAAATGAATACCATGATTCTCCCATTTATGATGATGATGATTTTGATGGAAATGAAGACCCTAGAATGATAACAAATGTTAACATTGATGATTATTATAACATTAAAGAAAGCACTCTTATGATTTTCCCATATTTATCAATCCTAATTTCAAATCAAGAAATGATGAACATGGTTTAATTGATGTATACATACCCTCTAACCTACCCTTGAAAGTCCTTAGAAATATAAGTCATCAAATATTAGCTCACATTAAACCAAATTTCATCAAATCATTAACTTATGAAGAACACCTAATTTAAATGCCTACAATATTATGCATTATAGGTGATTTTGATCCTCAAGTTTATATGAAAATTAATAATTATCATACTTAAACCTATCCCAAACTAATTCAACTAAATATTTAAAATGGTATCAACCAACTTGATATCATTCAATATAATGACTACAGTTAACTATGTCAGCCATGATTCTAGATTACCGATATAGTTTCAATTTAATTTACTATTTTAATTCATTTCACTAACCATGACATAGAATGTGACATTATAATTCTTTATATTCAATATCATTACATTAGCCATGGAACATAATATGTTGATACATATCTTTCTATTTTAACCAATTACATTGACCATGACCTAGAATGTACTAATATAGTTTAATTTATTTCACTAGATTGTATCGACTTGGCCAATACAATCCATTTCAAACATGTTTCATTAGATTATATTAAACAAATTTATAGAGTCCATTATATTCATGTTTCACTAGACTATATCAAATTATTTGATATATTACATTTGAATCATGTTTCACTAAACTATATCAGCCTGGAAAATATAATATAATAACACAAATTTATATACCTCCCAAATATATTGAAATTGACCTAAATGCCACATTTCTTTTTGTAACACATATGTACATAGATTTTAACATCATTAATAGGCCTATAACTCTTAAGGTTAACTCTAATCCACTTACATCCCATAGATTGAGGCATTGAGTGATACCTATCCTCTTCTTCTCACACACATAGGCACATATTACAATGCCCATCCTTTTCTTACTACACATATTGGGGAATCTTGTATTTACCACCCTTTTCTTATTTTATCCATTTGGGAATATTTAAATTCCCATCCTCAAACTTATACATAATTTTGGGACATCTTTTGATGCCCATTCTCTTTCTCTTGGCTTATTGATCTCTCATCCTTACCATGAGGTATAAAATAAGAACCTTTAACATTTTACAAGTTGTTTAATCATTTTTTGAATTAAGGGTAAGGGGAAATATCCTAATACAAATGTGCTAAGATATTATATAAGTAGACCAATTAAAAAATTCATATTCATAATATTCTATTATAGTGTTGAATTATGGAAATATGCTAGATATAGAAAGTACATTAAAAAATAATTTGATTACTTATCCACAAAGAAGAGATAATACTTAGTTTTTTTAATGATGCACGTATGAATCTAGGAAATGTAGGTGGAGAAATAAACATGATGATGCTCAAGTATGATTTTTTAGATTCTAGAAATCAATTATTTATCAACCTAAACACTACCATTGGAATCTAAAAACTAGTGTTGACACCTCTATCCCAATTTTGACACTTCTATCCATAATGAAGTACAAGTCCTTTTATGTAAATTCACTTGTGCATGTTAGGTCTTACTATCACCTTGTAGATTATTTATCTATATTGTGCAAATATGTTTTAGATATTAGTGTGTAGCTCAAAACCCTAGGTCCTCCAATCAGGGATTATAATATTATAAAAAAAGGGTTAATGGGATCAAGTTAAGTCAACCTAATCTCAAATATCCTTCTATCAATGAGTTATGTCTATATATCCATATAATTTCAAGAGGGCCTTAGACTAATGTAGTTTTCCTCCTTATGTGGGCTTGTGTGTAAAAAATGGTGTAGTATGCTATATGCAAGTACATGTAATGATCTATCTTGAAACTTTACAAATATTACTCATGAGTTATTATTTGAATGTTTAAGACCTATAAAAATACTACTCATATGACTGAAATTAAAATAGTGAAGAATAAATAAGTAGAACTAATTTGTGTAAATTATTTATTGAGTTTGATAGGTGATTTTTATTGGAAATTTATAAATTAATAATGAGTGGGATTTATTTTATATTTATAGCACACCTTTTGAAATAATATCATGGGAGGGATAACTAAGATAAATATTCCAAACTATAAATTATGAAATATTTACAAATCTAATTGTATGTAAGGTATAAACACGAGCATCAAATCTAGGACACTAGCATCAATGATAGTTTCTTGATATGGATGGTAGTGTTTGGGAGAACATAGAGTTGTTGGAGATATGTAACTGAAAATATAAGATATATATCAGGTTTTAAATGCATTATGGGTTACATGTGATCTCAATAATCAAAATATTAGGGTCAGACTATAAGATAAGCATCTTGGCATAATGATATAGTGAATACAAGCCTTTTGTATATGAGGATGTCATGAATTAAAGAGTTGATCCATGATTGATATTTGTGAACTATACACTAGTTTATATAAAATCTAGATTTAACATCTACATTTGCCTCCCTTTTAATCTAATAATGCATATGGATGAAATTAATGGATTAAAGGAAATAAATGCATATCATAGTGTGTATAACACATTTTTTCTTTGATTGAGCCCTATTTTAATTTTATAAATGTGTGTATTACCTAAAACTAAGAACATGATTCAATGTAATTAGTTAATGAAATCTAAAAATTAAAATTATTGAAAATGCTTTGAAAGAAAAGAGATCAAGGAAGGAATACACCTGCATGTCAATGCAGCCATGTTTCCCCTTGGTACTTTGATTTAGTAATGATGCTTATAACTTGAATCATTAGAGAGTGGTTCATAACTAAAACTTGGAAGTGTGAAGAGGATAAATAGAGGGTGATCATGCTCCTAATCTAGTGTAAGAGTTAGTTATGCCAATGTCATCAAGAATATTGAATTTCAACACACAACCTAAGTGTATACATAATCTAGCCAATCTCACATAAGTTAAAAGGTGTAATCATATCAAACTATAAAATTAAGTAATGTTAAGGCCATCGGAGGCACTAAACCTTGATCACACTACTAAAGGGATCCAACTACTGTAGATAAATAAAGACTTAAAAGGTGCTTTTTGGTAACTTTTATGCATAAATAATATGAATTTTTATCTATAATATGGTGCATTTACATGGAATATACACTTATAATGTGTCTAAAGATAAATTATCTTGTAAAATGTAACCTCTTCTATATAATTATGTATAATATCTATAATTTTTTTGAAAAAACCTATCTCAAATCTATGAAAATGGGTGCTAAATGTATAATATTATGTCAAAAATGTATTTCTAAATCATGTAAATTATATAGAATTATACCAATTATTCCAATTGTGTGTATGTACAATCATGTATCTATGACATGACCCCACTAAAATTCCCCCCTTTGAGGCAAGGGGAATGTTATCTAATAATCACCTTAACTCAAAAGGATAAAATAAATATGTTATATTTGTATCATTTTAGTTGTAAAGAATTATATAATGGTATCATATCTATGTAGATGCATCAATGAATCTCAGAATATCAAAATATAAAAATCCATAAGATGCATGATATGGATCATGGAAACATTTGAAAGTAACCAGTACAAGCTCAAAAAATAATCAGACACAAACACATGAGTTCTCAATGTCACACAAAAAAGGTTTAAGGAGACCACAAGTAAGGGGAATTTTCAAATGTTTCACACTCAAATGGGAAGACATGTTCAAATTTCCACACACCAAAGAAACAAAACTCAAGGCATGAGTGAAAAATGGCACGAAACATGTTAAAATTTTCTACACTTTAAACTTGATAACAAATAAGAAGTACCCTCAATTAATCAAAATTATACTATGAATAAGTGAAATATAAGAAACTATAATAATCATAACATACTATTTATTGCATACACATGTTAGTAAAATGTCATGTAACATATTATATTTAGCACACTGTATAAGATGTAAGCATGAGTATAGGAGTGTATAAGCATTAGTATATAAGTTTAACATGATAATTTAAAGCGATCATAATTCAATGAAACCTATGCCAATCATGATCAAAATAAGCAATATCCCCCCAAACGTAGTGTGCCACATGAGAAGAGGAAAGGTCCAACATTTACATGCTCATGTATCATGGATGTAATGTATATCTGTATCACAGTCAAGTACCCATGAAACATATGTGTGATAAAAAGGAAAATTATATGCTATCTAATAACATCAAGTAAACAACATATATAACAACTAGTAGATATATAAATGCTAAACATTTTTATATTTTTTTATTAATTTGAATGTGTTTGTATTTATTTGATTATTTGATTTATTTTTTAACTTTTTTGAATATAGTATGATTACAAAAATAACTAAGGACAATATAAAAGTGCTACTATAATCCAATGAGATCATCAAAGGGATGCGTTTATGAAGGTGTTATATCATATGTGTCATAACCCTCAATTATATTTCCATATTCATCATGCATAAGATTTGTTATTCCAATAATATTCTACATAACCATAGTTATCATAGGAAATGAATAATTTATTAGGTTGTTATCAAACTTGTGATATTCCATTTTGATAATCTATTTATCAAAAACTAATTTCTCCATAGATTGGAGATTTCTTCTTAAAAGTTTGTTTTTTCTTGAGTATGTTCATCATTGTCAAAATGTTACATCTCATTATGGACTAGAGAAGAGTCATGTATCTTTTCTTGTACACTAGGAAAGATGAAATTTTTTATTTTACTTCTTTATATTTGTGTAAAATTTCTTTCTCTAGCTTTACATTTTGAATCTTTTCTTGCTCTAATTTTTCCCTTCGAATATTTTCTTGTTCTAAATGTTGCATTTGTAACTATTTTTTCTCTGAATTATCATTTGGTACCCATACTTGTTTTTTCACATGCTTTATGAGATGTAATCATAATGTGATGGGGATACTTGATTGATGTATCAATGATAGGATATCACTATCAATTTTATTTTATATTTTGTTCTTCAAGACAAAGTAACAATATGTAGGATGCCCATGCATTCTATGGTATGCACAATAGTAATTTGATATTATAAGAAGATGTATAAGAGGTAATTATATCACTTTGTTTTGAATAATTTATATTATAATTTCACTTCAGATCTTGTTACCATTTGTTTCACTTGTTGATGCACTAGTTTTAGATGTATTTTTTTGGCTTCTTGTTAGGCATAACATTATTAGATGGACTACAAACACATAATTAACACTAAAATTTTATGGATTATTTTGATGTGTGTTATTATTTTCACATGGTGTTATATTTGAAACCAAATACTAATTTTTATTTTGTAACTCTTCTATTGACCTTGTGATAGTGATTATTCAATCCCTAAGGGATTCATATGCACAAATCCTAGGTACTTCAAATTGAATATGCACACACACACTATCTATAGGATATGTGGGAAGTGAAGGGGTATGAGTAAGGGTATGTTGGTTATATTCATTTTTTACTATAGGATGTGTTACCTTACCCCTTGAAGTAGTGATAATATTGACCTTGTTAGAGGGAAAGTAACTATCACCCTCCTTATGGTTAGGGGGAGGAAAAGGTTTATTTTTATTCATTTTAAATGTTCCAAAGAGTAAAATGAGAACATCATAAGAGAGACATATAAATGATATAAAAAAATCACTTTATGAGAATGTGGAGTGACTATCATAATCATAAGAGCCATCAAAATTGGTGTTATTATTGTCTATATTATCATCAATATTTATATGTACATATTTATTTATCCATTAATTATCATAATTTTAAAGGTTTGATACATAAAAAGGCTTGTTATTACATTTATTTTTAGCTATGAGATCCTCAGAAGCAATGCATTGATCATCAAGAAGATTAAATATGAAATCCAAAAGACTAAGAGAGTCAAAAGATGTCATCTTAAATACAAGCTCTAATACATTCCCAATTATGATTTAAAAATTTCAAGATATTAGATTTGTAATTTAAAAATTCGAGACATCTTTTTTAGGAAAACTATTAAATAAGTAAAACCCAAAAAAAAAGGAAAAAAGAGGTATACCTTGCACCTTGTATGTCAATATTTACTAAAAATAACAAATTTAAAAATATAAAAAAGTACAAAATTTTGGCAAACAAAAAGATGTTTTTGATTATATCAATCTAAATATTAAAAAATCTAAGGAATTTTAAAATTGAGTTATTGTAAATAAGGAATGAGCCAAAAAATGTGGGATGTTTCATAAGTAAAACCCTAAAATATTCCCTATAAAGAATAAATTATTATGATACATCAAGGATGAATTGTATAAATCTGAGAGATTTTTTTTACTATATTATTAAATTATTTGAAACCCAAAAATTAATTAAAAAATAAGTATACCATTTGATTTTTATGTCAAAATTTATTAAAAAATAATAAATTAAAAAATTAGAACAATCTGTATAAAATTATGGTAAAAAAAGGTTTCTAATTATATCAATAGGAATATGAAAAAACTTTGTGAAATTTGAAAATTGAATTGTTTTGAGGTAGAAATGTTCCAATCAAGGAAAATGAATTTACAAATGTATGAACACAAAACCCTATAAAAAAGAAGAGGGTGAAACCCTAGGGTAAAAAGGGAATTTAATTCTTAATTTTGCACCAAGAAAAATGGGAAATCAGAGGTAAAATATAAAACCTCAGGGAAAATTTTAGAAATTTGAAAAAAAAGGTTGAAAGCCTAATGGAAACCTAGGGCTTGATAATGTTTGAATGAAACGTGGGTTCACTAAATGTTTAAACTTTTTTAAAATTAAGGATAAGGGGGAATAACATAATCAAAATTACTATTCTTTAAGTAGGCTAATTAAATAATTTAGATTCACAATATTATATTATACTGCTAAATTATGAAAGTATGCTAAATATAGAAAATACATTACCAAATAATAATTTAATTTCTTAAACACGAAGATAAATAATACCTCACTTGTTTACTAATGCACAATTGAATCTAGAAAATGAAAGTGTAGAAGGAGATATGATGATGCTTAGGTATGTTTTGTTAGATTTATAAATCAATGATCTATCATCTTGTCACTACCATTGGAATTTATACATTAGAGTCGATGCTAATGTCCCAGTTTTTATGCATCTATTTGTAATGAAGTATAAGTCCTTATAAAAATTACAATTTCACCTATTACATTTTATTTTCCATTGTATATTTTCTATTTTGATAACATGCATATATTTTGAATATTAGTGTGTAGCCCAAAACCTTAGGTCTTCTGATTAGGTCATGATATCTTAGAAAACAAAGGTTAGTGGGCTCAAGTGAAGTTGAGCTGAACTCAAATATCTCTCTATGAATGAGCACTACATAAATATAAATATAATATAAAGGACTTAGATTGGCGTATTTTTTCCCCTTATGTGGGATGATTCTATGTGAACAATGGTGTAGTATGCTATATGTAAGTTCATGTAGTGATCTAGTTTTCAACATGATATATACTACTCATTGGCTAGTTTATATATAATCCAAATTTAGCATCTACATTTTCTTCCATTTAATTTAGTAATGCATAATTATGAAATTAATAGGCTAAAGGAAATAAATGCATACTATGGTGTGTATAATACTTCTTGTCTTTTTTTGAGTCTTGTTTGAATTTGTTGTATGTGTGTATGCTCAACCTTAGATTTAGATATGTGGTGATAGGGTTAATAACATAAAAGTAGTTCAGGCATAAGGGTGATAAAATATTCTATATAAATCCAATTAATTAAAAACTTAAATAAATGAATATTATGAATTATAAAATTGAGATATGCTAAATATAGAAAGTAATGAATTTAAAAATGTTCAATTGATTTTAATATTAAATATAAATGATACTTAGATAGGTTTATTATGTGTAATTATATCTAGACTAGTAATAGGTGTAAAGTGTGTAGGATAAATATTCTAGATTGGTCATCAAATCATATAAATTATACTTCTATATCTGTAGACACTATCATCAAATCTAGACACTACCATTGATGCAAGTGTCTAACTATTATATAGGTGTCTACTATATAATAATGATTGGATCTCAATGTGACCAAATTTCATATTATACTTATTTTTTTTCCCCTTATATTGATGTATTTATATTTGGGATACAAGCCATTAATCTTCATTGATTTATCAAACCCTAGCTCTTCACCCTTCTTCACCCTTAGAATGAATTTGCTAAAAATGAGTTAGTGGGCTCATAATGTCGAGGTAACCCAAAATACCCCTATGTAAATGGGTACTACCTACATAGCCAATACTCCAAGGAATACCTTAGAATTATGTAGTTATCCCTTATATGTGTGAAATGTGTGCATAAGGGTGCAATATACTATATGATGATTATGAAGTGATCTATCTTATAACTTGACAAATATTGCTTATGGGCTAATATTTAAATGTTTAAGACATGTAATATGACTGATCCTATGATTGATATAAATAAAGGGATGAATATGGTAGAATAAGTTGATTTTTTTATTGATTTATTTAGTTTTAGTAGGTGTTTTATTGGTATCTACTAGATGAGGAATGAGAAGGTTTGGAATTTTATTTATACCACACCTTTTGAAAATATCTCACAATATGGTTTAATAAGATAAATAGGTCAACCCATAAGTTTTGAATAATTTTCAATTTGGATGAATTTTGGAAACTGGACACAAGATAAAGATATGGACACTATCGTCAACAATAATGTCCCTATGTGTCAAGTAGTGTTTAGAGGGATAGAAAACATGTATGGATTTTAAACTAACAATGAATTATGTTTATCTAGTTTTAATATTTCTATGTAGTACATGAGACCTAGGTGATTAGAATGATATGGATTGGAATAAGAGATAAACATTTCAGCATAGTGAGATGGTGAATGTGATATTTTTAGAAATAAGGAGGTTTAAAATTAAAGGGTGGAGCCATGATTTATGTTTGTCAAATGTACAAGACTGAGATCCCATTAAAATTTAGTTTTAGTATTTACAGTATATGTACTGCAACCAAGAGCATGTGGATCTTAAGAATAAACTTCAAGTTTATTTTATTGCATTTATATCATATTTTAGTTAGCCTTAATTCCTTTATGATCCTTTGGCTTATTTTTTTTGTAATTAGTATAATTGATAAGTTTTGAAGGTTTTGGTGAAATAACATGGAATTTGTACCTCTAATATGTCTAAGCTAGAGTATATGTGTCATAAATATGAAAATTTTTGTTTTAAATCTATGAAAAATCAATGAAATATATAAGATTATGACGCAATTGTATATTTGAATCATAAAACTAAACTAGAGTTTTGTACAAGTATGGAAGTCATGTCTTTGTGACATTCCCCCAATGAAGTCTAAAAATATGTAGTAAGTGTGTAGGTCATGTTCTTATGAAATTACCCCACTAAAATATATAAAATTTTAAAATGTGGAGGTCATAATTCTATGATATTCCCCCACTAATATTCCCTCATTTTGGATTTAGTGGAATTAGAATCTAGAAGGTACCTTAGCTCAAAAGGATAAGGTAGATGAATAGTCTATGTATGAATCATGTAACATATAGGGATAACATGTTGAATTAGATATATCAATTTAGATATAAATATGTGATCACATCAAGTCCTAAGATGCATGATATATATCATGGCAGTGTCTAGAAAGTAATAATATAATCTCAACAAACAATCAAACACATACACACAAGAAAACTCAATGTATTGCAAATTAATGATCTAAGGATAACTCATACAAGAGTCATGTTAAAATTACACATTATTAAAAGAGATGACATATTTAAATGTCTAATAAACATGACATGACATATTCAAATGTCCAAATAATATATAATCACACAAGGGCTAATAATAAAGGAGCATATTCAAATGTTCCATGAGTAAGAAAATGACAAGCAACAAAATACACTAAAATAAGTCAATAATAGATGAATGATAAACCAACATAATCATATTATACTAGTCTCTATATATATGTTAGAAAAAATGTTATGTAGTATAGAATATCAATGACAATGTGAAAGATATGAGCACGGATATAGACATGTGTAAGTGTTAGTATATAATCTCAAACATGATAATGTATAATGGTAACAAAGGATATGTAACCTATATCAATCATGATAAAATAAGAAAATTTCTCCAATATACTATATAACATGGGTAGAGGAAAGGTATAACATCTATAAATGCATATATCATGTGTTTGGGTATGCCTATATCACATTCAAATATGCATGAAACATATTTTATATAGTAATGAAATGATATGATATCTACTAACATAAATAAAAAAACATAGATGCTAAGGAGCTAATAAAACCTAGGAACATTGAATATTTTCTTATTTTTGAATTATTTGAATGTTTTTATATTTCTTAAATATTCAATTTTTTTGGATTTTTTAATATTTGAAAGGAAAATTCTAACCTATTATCCCATTAAAGGGATGCTCATAAGTAGTTTGAAAATCAAAATATAGTATATGAAACTAATGGTGCTGCTAAGGAACATGCATATGTGTCATATCTAGATTTGGAAAATCTATGTTATATTATGTATGTGTAATAATAATTTGTGGTTGTGAAGGAGTATGGGTTCATGGAACCCATAATTTTGTGTTCTATGGTTTATTTTGATTATATATAAGTGGAACATGTTTATTTGTTTTAGGTAACTGAGTACATTTTGTAGTAATATATGAATATTCTATGGAATCCATTATGTATATATGGTATGAAGGCCTCTCAAGTATGGGCTGCATAAGAAAGGGGATTACCTATTGGTTACCATTTCATATAGGATTAATATTAGTAAGTTTTATGATTAACTATCTTAGAATAAACTTTTATCATTTAAGTGGATGTTCATATGGAATTTTAGAAACTATGATGGAATACCTCAATTTGATAGGAGGTATTATGCATTGAAGTGTGCCAATAGTACCATATAATCTATGCCAATAATGTGATGGATGAGGATGTGTATTATATTCCATTTTCACTTATGGATCTTTCTTAGAATTATTTTGTAAAGGATTTTTAATTTTTTCTGATTGTGGTGATCACCAAGTTGTGAACCTAAATTCTTTGGAGCATCATCAAAGGTAATATTTTGGTCATCAATAAGATATTGGATATTATGACTCAAAGTGTAACATCTATTTTTAGAATGCCTAGGGAATTGGTTATAGTCATAATATGTATTAACATCACATTATTTGGGTAGATGTCAACTCATATCAATTTATATGGGAGGAGGGAGAGATATGAGATGACACTCCACAAGATCTAAAGTATAGAATCTTTATACTTAGATAATCATGTAAATTGTCTTGTAGGTGCATTAGATAAGATGAGTCTATTAGGTTATTGTGCAACTATGTTAACCATGATGGTTGCTTCATTTTTAGGTTATTTATGTTTTACCTTGTAGTTTAGTTTGATATTAAATATGGTATTGGATGTAGTTGATGTGTTTGTTACATACTTAAGCTTACTCAAGGAAATATGCTTCATTTCATGATCTTTAACAACATAGCATAAGTCATCAAAAGATTTAAATTTTTTTAAAATAATGGAATAATGTAATGGGGAAAGAAAAATTTGCTTGAAGATGTCTTGAATTTCATTTTCTCCCACTAGATTTGTTATTTTAGACAACATTATTTTCTATGTCAAAACATATTCGTTGATAGGTTCATTGGTTCCTTGTTTGATATTTATAATTTGATCATATGACACATTTTAAATGATGTTGATATATGAATATGTTAGGAACTAATTAGATAGAGGTTTGAATTCTTTCAATGAATGGAGTGGTCAATTATAGAACTATCATAAAGCATAGTCTTTTAGGATCCTTAGAAAGAATTTAGTCCAAATTTTATCATTGAAGGCAAAAATCAAGACATGCCACATAGAAATATTGGAGATGATATTTAGGATCACCCTTGCCATCATAAAATATGAATGAAAAACCAATTGGCAAAGGTTGAAAAGATATTTTAGGTGCCATAGTAACATATCTTGTGAATCAATAATATAAAGTGATTTCATAGAATGTTTCTCAATGTTAGTATTCTTAACTTGAAAATTTTATATAGTTTGTACAAGATCTTGCATATTTTAGTTTATAGGGTTCAAAGTTTGATAAGTCACCAAAGGGGATATACCCATAATTTGAGTTGATACATGCATTTTAAATTGGTAATTGGGTTGAAGTGTTAATGGTTCCCATGGAATATGTAATCATAGTAGGATTTATTTTAGGGATTTTTTTTTTAAACACATAACCTATGGCCCACTAGATATAGGAATTGATGATGCACTCAAGGGGAGATAAAAAAATATGGGGATTTTATACATCCAATTCCTATCACTATCATGTTAAGATCATAAGTATGAATGATTTTCCACAATAGCATACAAACTAGACCAAATTCACCAAAATACTCTAATTAACCTAATAACATGTGTGTGTGTGTGTGTGTGTGTGTGTGTGTGTGTGTGTGTGTGTGTGTGTGATGATTCATGTCCATGTATCCCTAATTAGGGTAATGTGTTTTATGGAATTATTATATTCTCTTAGTTTACTTTGATTCAAATTTAAACCAATTAAAATGATGTTATGTACCATTTAAATCCTCTAATTCATCTGCATACATCACGTGCATGTGATAATTCACATCTACATTGTCCAAATTAGGTATTACCCTATACACAATTGACACCTTCCTCTAATTCAAATCTATCCCAAATAAGACTAATTAAATTTACATTTTCCACCATTTTTATTAAACAAGCAACAAATTTATAATAATTTCAAAAAGACTAAGTAAAATCATTAAGAAGAGCAAATTAGGTAAAGAGATTAAGTGAGAAATCCATGAAAAGTTATTGAATATCTCTGATTGGAAATTTATAATTAAAAATATCTGGGCCATGATGTCACCCATGAAATCATCATAAGGGGGTCATCCAAAAAGAATTAATGAAGATAAACATAGGGATTAAAGCTACCCATGCATTATTAATGCTCCATTCTTCCAAATATTGATGACCATATTTATTGCTTATCCCTCAAAAATTGAATGGATTTGTAACCCTCCATATTGATATTGAGATGGAGGGTCACAAATCAGTTTATTCATTTTGGAAAATCTATAAATACATGAGTCATGGCCATAACCTTTAAGATATTTTTGGTGTATTAAAACTATTTAAAAACATATCTACACAGCTTCTCTCATATTTTCAAAATTAATCAAAGTAAGAGACAATGCCATTAGTTCAAGAAGAGATGTATGGATACTCTTGTGATACTGTATCAATAAAGAATTGGAGCACCAAATATGGGAAAAAAACATGATTAATGGACTGATATTAGAGGAGGGCCACTTGGGTAAGGCATTGTCTATGTTTTGTTATCTAAGTATCTTCCCTCCATTGATCCACACTCTTTGAGGGAGAAGGCCTAACATACTAGCTCTTTATGATTTATCATTTGTTTTGTCTTAAATGCATAAACTAACTTGTTTCAAAATCCTATTCTATATTTTGTCACACTCAATGGGATAGAAACCCCAAAAATTCTTCTAATAACACATTTTATCATTTTCTTTTGTCAGTTTTTGTTGTTAAGTTTTTTAAAATTGTCTAAAAATTGAAGATTTTTTCATTCTTAGTATGTTGACTACATAATTATGAAAAATTTAGATATGAAACTATATATTTGCAAATAACTTATGAAAAAACACTACAAAAATCAATGAAATAATCTTATAAAACTTTAAAATCATCCTTATTTGGGATTCTTCTATAAAATCATGAATTTGGAGCACTGTGTTGTGAATTTGTAAGGGTAAATATGAATTTATTCTACAAGTTTTAGGGTTTTTCTACATTTTATATATATTTATGAATTCAAAGCATTTAATTATGAAATCATGCAATAGAATCATGAAATTATTCTATTTTTTTGGGTGTTATCTACAAGTTTTCTATAAATTACAAAATTAATATACATAAGTACAAAATCATTAGAAAAATATGAAATCATAAGATAAAACTGATAAATCGTCTGAGCAGAAAAATTGATGAGGTGAACTACAAAATCACAAGATAGAACTATGAAATCATCTAATTGAGTAGTGAAATAGATGAGGTAAGTTGTGAAATTATCTCAAAACTATGAAATCATTCATGTAAGTTTTTTGGTTATGTGTTTTTCATTTACCTATAATTTCATAGTTTACACTTCATTGTGTAACTATAAAATCATTCTAGAGGGAATATTTTCATGATTTTAAGATAATTTGTATGTAACCCTCATTATCTAATCAAGCATGAATCAATCCTATAATGCTTCTTACTGGGAATTAATCAAAAGAGAAGAAGTTTAACACATTAATGAAACCATTTCACATTTTATTTTGGTGCTTTAAAAACTCGTGCAAAAAAATTTATTTTTTGTCATTTGAAAGTTATAAACAAAGGCCAAATTTTAATCACATTTCCATAAATCTTTAAAAAATAACAATCACATTTATACTTAGATATCCTAAGAGCACTTTGTTTTCTATTCTTCATTTTTCTCAAGGCACTTAGTTTCATTTTAGTAAATCCTTGCATATATGCTTTCCCTTTTGTCCCTTTTAGGGAAATTGGGTGACCAAAAACACATTATTTTACTTATTTTGTTGATTCAAACATGAATAAATGTCATGTATGCTCTCCCCTTGTTCCTAGGGAATTGGGTGACTTAAAAATGACCTAGTTATTTCTTTATTTTATTTTTGTCTTGTGAGTAGGTGTTCATCACATCCTCATATGTTATTTAGGTGGGCATTGACATGGGGTTTAATATCCCAAAATAATTCCAACCTCACTCTCTAGTGGGGGATATAAATTGGGCACATCATTATATTAGATAGTCGTTGAGTGATTAGTCCAACAAGTCCAATGGATTCCTAGGACATGTGGTAGTCTAGAAATCAAAATTTACTAAGTAATACATGGTTGAATTAATTATAAAGGAGAAAAGAACCTTTAATAATAATCTATATGTTTTAGATCTAATTGACATTAATTATTTTCCCCAAGTGTTTCTAAGATCTTGTGGACCATCTAGATAATTTGATCCAAAAAATTTAGATTAATTGACACCACTTTATCCTCAAAATCTTGAGTTGATTTGGTGCACTAAGTTCCATGCCACATATTAGTTATTGAGAGATAGAGGAGGGATTTAAAAAATATACCTACATTCACTCTTTATTTATTAGATTAAAAATTAATTCCTTTTAAAAATAGGTATATTGACATAAGTTTGGTAGATACTATGCATGCCTTGTGTCAGTTTAGCATAGGAGTGTGCAATTAGGTTATTATTCTTATTTACTTGCATTTTGAGTCTAAAGTAACCATGTTACATAAATAAAATAGGTATTAAATCCTCTCAAACCAAATTCAAAATAAATTTTCAAGTATTGAGTCTTGTTTATCACTTGGGCTTGAGTGTTTTACTATTTATGTTTGGGTTGCATTACTTGGATTGAATTTTTATTTGATTTTAGAGCCTTACCCATATGTAAGTCTTATTCCCATATGTTACAAACTAACATATATTTACACATTGAGGTGTTATGCTATTTAAATTCCATTTCACACTTGTCCATTTTATTTGCAATGTTATGTCTATCAATCAAAATAATAACATTTGTCTCACTTGGTACCATTATGATACCCATATTATTTTCGATTAAAAACTTAGATTTTATTGAATTAATCTATCTCTTATGTTCCTATACTATTTTAATTTTTTTATATTATGTGTAGTTATGCTGCCTATTTTATTCTAAAGTTTGAACTTATATTTTCTTGTATTCACCATATGCTCTAAGTTCTTGGACCATTTGACCTTATTATAAATTTATGATCAAGACAAAACATAGTCTCATTGTCCTTTTATATACTATCAACACATTTTTGACTTAGGTTTTATTATGTTACAATCTAAGTTCTAAGATTGTTATACCTTCTTCTAATTTATTGATTTTGACCTACCAAGGTCAAGCATTCCAAAGGCTTTACATATTCTTATTTTATGTCATTATATTATCCAAGAATATTATAAAGTTTATAAGGAAAATTTTACGGTGTTTTAAAAATCCAAATTGAATTGAAGATATTTTTAAAACATTATTAAAAAATTAAGTGCTATTCTAACCATGCAAAGGTGTACTCATAGTGGGGTCTCTTATGGCCTTAGTTATGAGGAAGAAAAATTTTAGGATGGGGAAGTGTTATAGCTAAAAATTTAACCTTATGAGAGGGTGATTAAATACTTATCAACTTGAGATATGAATTGGAATTACCTTTAGGCATGTGGGTTTCCTATAGCATAGGCAAACAATTAGATTAAAGGGTTAGATCCCTTGGTTTATCTATTAAAGCTCATCACCTAAACTACTAGTTAATTTGGATGAAAAGGGAGAGAGAGAAAATAAATTAAATATATCATATCAAGTTTATTAACCAATTATAATGTGACAAATACCAACCAATTATAATGAAACTTCAAACAAAATCCTAACCTACACATGACATTACTCCAAAACTGCCCTTGCATTAGTATTTCTCATGGAGATTTGTGAAGCTAACTTAAGATAGGAGGACTAAACATAAGGTAATGAATTGAAAATAGTGTAGAGACAACTTATTAAACTCATGATAACTCCATTGGGACACTTCAAGAGACATGTAAAATAATTTCAAAGTTGAATATGTATGCAATCAAGGATAACATGCCAAGGAATAGAAACTATCACTTAGTAAGATCAACTAACTTAGAAAACACATTGAAAAAACTCATGGATAAGGTAAAATAGATAATTATTTAATGATTAAATTCTTAAAATTATTAGGTATTCACCATACAAAGGTATATGATACAAATGTATCCAAAAGTGGCTCAATGTATAGAGAAAGTGAGAGAAAATAAGAATGGTGTAGGAGACAAAAGGTAAACAAGTGTCAATGTGAGTTATAAAAAGAAGAAGAGTTAGGGAAATGTATAAATAGGTATAATATGACAAGTTTATCTCATCTTTAGATTATTTTTCTCTCCAAGTGGCTTGGGAGTTGAAATGGTTGCTTGACACCTTGACTAGCCTCTTGAAACTTCTCTTCTTCTTGACATGTTGAAGGACAAGTGGTATTATTGATGGTTAGATTAGTTTATTATACATGTTTTATCTGATATTGGTACTAATATAGTGACCCAAGAAGGTTATCCTTGACATATCACCTCTTTCTCATGCAAAGTGTCTAGTGGGCTCTTCATCTCCTTATGCCTATTTTGCACACAAGTGTCAAAACTTGGAATTAGTTACTTTATATTTTAAAAAATTCATGTATGTCTTATTCATACCATATTATACCTATAAAAATCCATTTTGAGGCTTCAAACTAGCCCAAATAAGTTATTCTCTACTAAAAACTTCAAATATGCCTCATTCCTAATAACCCTAAAATAGTAAAAACCTCCTTGTGTGGATAAATTTACATAGGATAATGAGAATATAATGGAATATTTCAGTACCCTCTATGTATTTAAATCTCTATGTTAAATTTCATGCTCTAAGAGTGAGTGGAGATATCCTTTTCTACCCTTTCTCTCTCTTAACTAGGCCTCAATTAAGACTCCTTATTAAGAGAGTGAAAAATGATTATATAGACTGATTCCATGTGAAAAACCAAAAAAAGTGTGTTATTAAATTATAAAACATCCTAACCAAATTCCATGCCAAATTTTAAGCTCTGACTCACTATACAGACCTACAAAATAGCAAAAATAGTCATTTTAGCCATATTTAATATGGTTACATATAGTATTGTACCATTGAATGGCATGAGATGATTATTAGGGGATTATTGAACATTTTATGGGTGGTTTGGAAGTTTTAATTATCTATCTAGAGGCATAGAATTGCATTTCTCTCTTATTAGGTCCTTATGGCTCTCTTAGGTAGCCTGAAGTGGTTCAAATTCTTAAGGATAATTAGTAAACCTTAGGGCATGAAATAAATAACCAATTACAAAAAATGTAAGTGTAATATTGTATTAAACTTACCTTATAATCCAAATATCCCATACAACATGTGTGTTCCATACCAAGCAAGAGAAACTAGCCTCTTAAACTTAGTAAGAAGAATTCTATGAGGTCAGAGTAAAAATGAGGTCTATAGGTGCATTTTATAAGTTATATTTGATCATAAAATATTTAAATTAGGTATAATAAATCTCTCATATCCTATTTTAATATCTTTCCAACTTTTTTCTTTCATTAAACCTCTCTGTAATCTATTTTCTCTAGGCCTAGGGTTCTTGGGACAAACTGCCTAAAAGACCCTAATGGACTACATGTGCCATGTTTTTATCTTTCATAGGTATGAAATATCATGAAGTGATTGTTTATGTTATTAAAAAACCCCTTATAGTCTCTAATTATTCAACTCACTCCATTTCATCACCTTTCTTTATTTGACTACCAAAACAAGTCTAGGCCTATGTATGTCATTTTGGACTATGCAGGGGTTTGAATAGAGTTGACATCATGTTTACATTATTTTTTATTGTGTCTAAGGTTATGAGTGACTATTATAATCACTATATGATAATATTTAAACACTTATACTACTCTCCTTAGATGATACTATAGTTTCTAAATGATCCAATAACATAGACTTCTCAAGAGCTAATAGGCCTGTGTCACACCTTAAATGAGTGGGAATAGTTTCAAAGTTTGTCCTTGTTTTGGGTAAGATAAATATTTGTGTGAAACTATATCAATATTATTAAACCATTTTTATATGTTTAATTTCTCCTCATATACTAAAAACTTATACCTTTTCAAGCAAAACACCAAATTCTCCTAAGCCAAACATGTGTGTATCTAATATGACTTGTGACCACTATTTGATCTCTCTTTGTTTTCAGTCACTTGGGAAACCTAATATCAAATGTTTTTTTAAATATAATAAAATTATATATTTAAACCAAACCTTACTCCACTATTATTAGGTCTTGGGAGGGTCATTTATTTCTTTATACAACCCTACATGTGACTAGCTAACTATACATATTCTTTTGAGATGGTCTGCATAATGGTGTTATAAGATCTTTGCTTATAATTAAAACCATTATAAAAACCATATAATTTTATTTAATAACTGATACCTTCCTTCAAAACTTTTAAACTTAGTGCTTCATCACAAGTCACTATACAAAGTAGAATTTCAACAATGTTAGCTATAGGTGACCATTGAAAGAATTTAATTGCATTTATGGAGTTTCATGACTTTATATCATCATTATCTGATTATACAATGAATATATAATGTTTTTATGGTGTTTTAGACTCATTAAAACACTTTTAAACCTTTTTATCTCAACACCATTACCATTTTGACACCAATCCTTCACTAGGTTGACTATAGGTGTCGGTTTGAATAGTTGATTATATATAGGACCTTCTAAGTCTTCAAACCAACTTAAAATCTTGTTAAATGCAATGACATAATGTTTTATTTTTTGTATTAAGATATAATTTATTCATTGATTAATATTATCTCTCATTAACTTGTTTAAATTACTTTATTCATAATTGGTTGTAGGTATGCATTTGAAAGAGTCTAACTGTGTATGCTCATTAGGACTAGTCTACCAACTTTGGGGTATTGTAAGAGACTTGATTAATATTGAAACCCTATAAAATTTATTATGAAATTAATATATCTAAGTATCCTCATTCAAATCCATGTGTTTCTATCATTGCCATAGTCTCAAGACATTTACTTTCTCAACTAATTTTAGATATGCATTTGAGAGAACCTAACTATGTATAGAATTCTTAGCCTTCTCTTATCACCAAAACTAGGAATTATTAAGTAATATATCATGTTGAGAGTTTATAAAATTCTCTAAATTCTTTGAAATTCTTTTTTCCTCAATCATCATTGCTATCTAAAACAGTCTCATTAATTAGTTGATTGTAGGTGTCAATTCTAGGACTGTTTGACTATGTATGTGTCCTTCTAGATTTCCAAGAAAAACTCTTATAAATATTAAAAGATATAATATAGTATTTTTATAGTTTTATAAGACCCTTAAGAATATTTTACATGACTTTAATCTCCAAAATCCATCCTCATTTCTACTTAAAGCTAATTTTATCTAACTAGTTGTAGGTGGTTATCTTGAGATCTTTGAGTGTATAATGTTTTGAAATGGCCTATATCACTACACCATGGTATCATAAAGTGGTAATTACATTGAGATATAACTCTCACTTCCTTAAATCTCCAATAACCTCAATATAATATCTTAAAACTTCTCATCCATTATATATACATAGAATCATGTAAGTACATCCTAGGCTAGGCCTCTTGGTTCAGTCATTCATCCACCTCTTGGATTTAAGTGCTTTGGAATTATTCATAATAAATTAAATAAATATTTAAAAATAAATATAATTTATTCATATCTATTTATACATTTCATGGAACAATATCAACATTGAAATTTTAGTCAATATTACAGATTTATAGGTCTACAAACATGTAGGTCTAAAACCTATGCTTTGGAAGATGGAAATTGAAAAAGTGAATATTAGGATTGAAATATATTGATTTAATGATATAAAAACATCTAAATATAATTAAAAAAATATCAGAGTCCTTTTAAATGCATGTTCAGACCATTTAAATCACCTTAATTACTAAACACATAGAACACAGTCTATAATCGAGGTATGTGACCATTTGAAACTAGTAAAAATTATTTGAATAATTATGAATCCATGAATGGATTGGTAAGGATGGTATGATACACGAATATTAATTAAGATGCATCAAGTACTATGGATAACTCATAAACATATAAATTTTGATAGTCACCTCAAATTATGTACTAAATCCACTTTCTATGATAAAAGGACATCCACACATGCCAAGAAGATGATTTAATGTGTGTGATGAAAGTAAATAAATATAAAAATATACTCTAACTAGTTTCAAGAGCCCATGATTTAAAAATTTGTTTTGGAGTTGATCTAAACTCAACATGTGGGGTTTTTAGCTCTCAAAAAGTAGTCTGGGCTCTTAACAATTATTCATAAATATATTATCACCAATACAAATAAAAATTACACAAATTCAAATCCCATTGGGGTCCAAAAATTTTATCCCCCAACTCTACTTGTACGTCCTATACCATCTTCTTAAAGTTGGCCTTCACTAGGTTGAGAAGGGGACAATGGAAGAGAGAAGGAACAATATAAAACTATGGAACTTGAAACTTCTTCCAAATGACATTATATATTTTTTTTCACTTTCAAATGACTTAAATATTTTGTAAAAATTCTTCTAACTCCTCATACTAGCATTAAAATCCAAGAAAATAATTTTTTTTCTAACATGATGATAGGTGTAACAGTTATGTAACTAATCCAATCTCTTTGGAATGTGTCTTTTATGGATTATAAATTTAGTGAAATTTTAAAAACATCAATGTTAGCCAAAAATCACATTTATATGGATTTTCAACACATTCAATCTAGCAAATGAACTTCATACATTCCAAAACTTCATGAAACATGGTTAAAATATGTTTATGACATAAAATTACATTAATGAACCCATAATCACCTATGACACAACTTGAATGTGTCTTATTTCCTCATGAGACCCTAAATAATTATATGACCAAAATATGACCTTACCTAAACTTCCCCGAACTAACCTTAAACAATTCTAACAAGTTTCAATGAAGACTTTTAGGGACCTTCTATGACATGATAATATCACATGAAATTTATTAATGTATAAGGTGTGAAAATTTTGACTTGGGATCAAATTTGGTCATCATTTTTGGTGATTCACAGGGGTAGCATGCCTACAATGCTAATAATACTAGTATCTTTACTTGTCCATAAGGAAATAGGGCCTCTTGTACCCAGTTTTAGACTAGGACAAACTTTGAACATGACTCAACAAACTAATTTAACCTTCACAACACACAAAAGAAAAGACAACAAGACATAAACAAATCAAAACGCATACATGTTATCAAGAACTTAGGGAACAAAACAATAACTTAAGCAAACTAGACTATATACAAACTAACCTAAATAAAACTCTTCCTCCTAGATCAAAGGGGAATCTTGTGCAATCTTTTACTCCATGAGATGAAGGAGTGCATCCATAAAGTTTCCTTTTGAGCTTTGGTTTTGATGTCTTTAAATCCTTTATGCTTTCCCATCTTCCTAGAATGATCTCAAATGTAATAATAGTAGCTACAAACATATCACCTATGAAGGTGAATTCCTTTTGTGACTCAACCATGTTTTCATGATACTCTTTATTTGTAACTTAACCCAATGATGATTAATCAAAGCATGGTTCTTTGAAATTCATGGAATCTTGAATAAAATCATATTTATTATCATTTTTAATATTTTTAAGGTCTTAAAAGAGCTTTGTATACTCAATCACATCTTCATCATTGTCTTCAATGAAGACATATTATTTGATCTCCTTATGGATATGATCTTCAACCTTGAAAAGGCCTTCAACTTCTTGGAGAATTTCAATATGCTACTACCAATCACATTTTTCTTCTTTCTCTTCAAGAACCACAACCTCTTAAACTTCATATTCTTGCTCATTATGTACTAAATCAACTTTAACATGTTTACTTGAAGATTTTTAAACTTCAAGGTTGGATGCCACTTCAACAAACTTGGTACTTTGGAAGCTATAATATTTTCCTTAAGGAGGCAATGCATCAACAAGATTGTCTTAAACTTGACCATTAATAGGTGTAGACTTATTAAGAACCTTAAAATCTTCACATATCTCATTAAATCTTTTCCATAAGTCATCTTATTCCATATAATGGACAATAACTTCATATTCTATTGTTTTTTCAAAACTAATTTCTTAATCATGCTCAGAAGACTCAACAAACTTAGCTGATGTGATATTATTTTCAAGCACCTTCTCTTTCATGCCTTGATCAAACTCTTCATTGGTAGATGAAACGTGATTTTGATCATATTTAATTTAATTAAGAAGATGGATTTATGATTGTATCCACCAAGCAGAGTCCTTATAGTGAACTCTTCATCATAGATACTTGATTCATCTTCTTGATCAACTATAACTTTGGTTTGATATTTTTCACTTATCTCCCATAGGATGGGTCCTTCTTTAAGAAGGGATGAGGTGGGAGGGTGGTGAATAAGTTCATGGGTTAGAGAGGGAGTATGAGGTGTGATGGATGGATCATGGATGGGTTTAGGAAGGGAAGCTTATTGAATGAACTCATGGGGAGAGGACAAGTTGGATTAATCAATGGAAGAGACATGTTCTTTACTAATGGATTTACTTTATTCATAGCCTTCTTGAGGCTCTTCAATAGCTGCAAGCTCATCCTCAACTCTTGGTTTTCCCACCTTTCTAATCTATTTAAACATTGTTGAATATAAAATATCATTTCATTCAAATCATCATTGATGACATAGTTGGATTCCTCTTAAACTAACCTCCACTTATTCATAAATAATTGAACCAACTTTCTCAACCTATTTATGAGATGAATGGGGATCACATCAAGTTCCTTATCCCATTTTTCATCACTTTTTCTGAGTTTAGCACATTTGGCATGAGTTCCAATAAGTATTTGGCTTGAGGTGAAATTGAAGTAGTAGGAGGAGGGTAATAATGGGGGTTTTGGAGAGCTTCAACTTATTGAGTTAGTTTCCCTTGTCCTTAGTATTGACCTTGAAAATGTTGTCTAGGAGCATGATATAATTGGTAAGGATGGAAAGGATCTTGATAAGACATCCATTGCTGATATTGTTGATACATATTAATAACTTATAAAACTTTAATAAAAGTCTTAATAACATATTATTGGTAATATTATTGATATCCTTCCTCATAAGCATATTCATGAGGCTACTCAATAACATCATGGTCATATGAAAGGAAAGTAAGATGACCATAGGATTTCCATGACTCATATGGATGATATTAATCTTGATAGGGTTATTGAGAAGCATAATTGGGGCTATGAAAAGGCTGATAGGGAGGTGCATATTAGAATCTTTCATCATATCCAGCCATGACAACTTCATTAGTCAAATGAGAACACAAGATATGATCAATTTTTTTTCACAATAAGTACATAGGCTACTTATAATTAGCTTATTACATTCAAAGTCTCCATTGGTATTTGTTGAACTCTTTAAAAAATTAATATGTAAAGGAACACACCAAAAATTTCTTCCACTCTTTTAAACCTTAGTCCCACCAGGTGTGCCAAAATTATTATAGCTCAAAATTGCACCCTATGAGAGGGTGATTCAAGCCCTCTCAACTTGATATATGTAATTAGATTACATTTATTCTTGTTTATTTATTATAGTATATTTAAACCTCTAGAGTGAAGGGTTATCTCCCTTGGTTTATTTATTAAAGCTCATCACCTAAACTACTAGCTCATTTGGATGCAAAGGAAGAGAAAGAGAACATAAAGTAAATATATCTTAGAAATATGATGAACCAATTATAACCTAACCACTACCAACTAATTTTAATGAAAATTCAAATAAAATCCTGTGCTACACATGACACTACTCTAAAAAAACCCTTGCATTAGTGTTTTTAATGGAGGTTTATGAAGCTAACTTAAGCTAGGATGACTAAACACAAGGTCATTACTTGAAACTAGTGTAGATAAAACTCACTAAAATCATGATAAATCCATTGGGACAATTTAAGAGACCTAAAAATGACTTTCAACATTGAATATGTATGCAATCAAGGACAACATGCTAAGGAAGAGAAACTATCACTTAGCAAGATCAACTAACTTAGTAAACACATTGAAATAACTCATAGAAAAGGTAAACTAGATCATTATTTATTTATTAAAGGCTAAAAATGAGTAAGTATTCACCATAATTAGGTGGAAGATATAAAATTATCCAAAATTGGCTTAATATATAGATAAAGTGAGAGAGAAGAGAAGAAGGGTGTAGGAGAGAGAAGGTAGACAAGTGTCAATGTGAGTTACAACAAGAAAAAGAGTTAGGGACCTATATAAATAGGTCAAATATGGAATGTGTATCACCTATTCATATTCTTTGACTCTCCAAGTGGTATTGGATTTGAAATGGTTGCTTGACACCTTAACTAACATCTCGAAACTTCTCTTTTTCTTGACATGAGGAAGGACAAATGGCCTTATTGGTGGTTAGATCAGTTTATTATACCTCTTTTCTCTACTCTTGACACTTCTCAACTAGCCTTGATACGTTCTTCTTGACACATCACCTCTTTCTCATGCAAGGTGTCTAGAGGGCCCTTCATCTCTTTAGGCCTATTTTGTACACAAGTTTTAAAACTTGGTTTCCATTTATTTATCTTGTATCAACATCATGGATGGACTATTAATACCATATTAGACCTTAAAAATCCATTTTTAGGCCTAAAACTAACCCTAACAAGTCATTCTCTATTAAAAGCCTCAAATGGGCCTCATTACTTATAGCCCTGAAATAGTACAAACCTCCTTATGTTGAGACAAGTATATATGATCCTAAGAATATAAGGGAATATTTCAGTACCCTCTATGGATTTGTAGATCTAGGTTTAATTTCATGCTTTGAGAGTGAGTGGAGATATCATTTTCTTCCCTTTCTCTCTCTTAACTAGGTGTTAATTAGGCCTCTTTGCCAAAAGAGTGAAGAATAATTATATACCCTCCCCACATGTTCCAAACTAAAAAAATTGTGTGATTTATTTATAAATCATCCTCCCCTACATCTATGCCAAATTTTAAGATTTGACTCATTGTACAAACCTATAAAATAGCCAAAAATAGTCATTTTAGACCTATTCTATATATTATTATACAATATAATGGAATGTAATGATGTTAATTATATTATTTAACATTTTATGTGTGTTTTGGAAGTTTTTTTGGTTTATTAGAGGCATATAATTTCATTTCTCTCTTATCGGGTCCTTATGGCTCTCCTAGGTAACCTGAATGTGGATCAAACTCATAATGATAGTTCATAAACCTCAGGGAATAATAACACAAAAAATTCCACAAAATGGAAGTATAATAGGGTATTAAAATTCACCTAGCAGACAAATTTCCCATGTATCATGTGTGTTACATACCAAGCAAGTGAAACTACCCTCTAGGGCTAGTAGGAGGCATTTTGTGAGGTCTAAGTAAAAATGAGGTTTGTAGGTGCATTTAATAGTTTTATTTGATAATAAAAAAGCTAAATTAGGTCTAATAAACCTCCCATAACCTATTTTAATATCTTTCCAACTTTCTTATTTCATCAAACCTTTATGTACTCTATTTACTCTAGGCATAGGGTTCTTGGGCCAAACTACCTAAGTGACCCTAATAGACTGTATGTGCCATGTTTATCTCTTTTAGACGTATGGAATATCATGGAGTGATTGTGTATGTTTTTAAATACCTCATAAGAGTTTATAAGTCTTCAACTCACTCCACTTCATCACCTTTTAAGGTCTGATTGTAAAAATAAGTCTAGGCTTATGTATGGCATTTTGGACTATGTAGGGGTCTGAACAAAGTTGACATCATGGTTCCATTCTTGTTGATTGTGTCTAAGGTTATAATTAAATATTATAATCAATATATAATCATATTTAAACACTTACCATTCTCTCCTTAGATGATACTATAGTCTCTAAACTATCTAACAACACATACTTCTCAAGATTTAATAGGCATGTGTCATGACTTAATTGAGTGGGAAGAGTTTCAAAGTTTGACATTTTTTTGGTGAGTTATATATTTTTGTGAAACTATCTCACTCTGATGAAACCATTTTCACATGTTTCATTTCTCCTTAGATCTTACAAACATATACCTTTTCAAGCAAAACACCATATTCTCCTAAGATAGACCTGTGTGTATCCAATATGACTTGTGAGCACTATTTTCTCTCTTTATTTTCAATAACTTGGGAACCTTAATATCATATGGTTTTGGAACTACAATCACCTTATGTATTTAAACCACACATTACTCCACTATTTTTAGGGCTTTAGAGAGTCCTTTAGTTGCTTATATAACCCTACAAGTGACTAGCTACCTGTACATACTCTTTTGAGATGGTATTTAGAATGGTGTTATTAGAGATTTGATTATAATTGAAATCATTAAAAAATAACTATCATGTTATTAAATAACTAATAACTTCCTTAAACACTTTTAAACTTAGTGCTTCATCACAAATCACTGTTCAAAGAAGAATTTCAATAATGATAGATGTAGGTGACCATTGAAAAAATTTGATGGTGTTTACATAATTTCATGACTTTATCTCATCAATATCTAAGTATATAATTAATTTATCATGATTTTTATCATGTTTAATACTTGTAAAAACATTTAGGCCTTTTTCTCTCAACAACATTTCCATTTTAAGACCAATCCTTCACTAGGCTAACTATAAGTGTTGGTTTGAATATTTGACTATTTATAGGACCTTCTAATTCTTAAAACCAACTTTAAATATTTTAAAATGATATGATATCAGGTTATTTATGGTGTATTAATATATCCTTGATGACCTAAGGATTTTAAGCTCACATTAACCTTATTCAAGTCACTTTCTTCATAACTAGTGTAGGTATGTATTTGAAAGAGTCTGACTGTGTATGCTCATTTGAGACTAGTCTTCCAAATTTAGGGCATTTTAGGAGCCTTAATTAACATTAAAACCCTATAAAATATTTTATGACATTAATATATCTGATTATCCTCATCAAAAGCCTTATATTTTTATCATTACCACTATCTCAAGACTAATGACTTTTCAACTAGTTGTAGATATGCATTTGAGAGAACTTGACTGTGTATAGGCTTAATAACCTTCTATTATCACCAAAAATAGAAATTATTTAGGAATATATCACATTGATATTTTATAAATTTCTCTCAATTCTTTGTGATTCTTGTTTCCTCAATCCCTATTGCTATTTAATACAATCTCCTCAACTGGCTGACTGTAGGTGTCAATTCTAAGATTGTTTGATTGTGTATATGGTCTTCTAGATATCCAAGACCAAATCTTAGAAATCTTAATGGATATAATATATTATTATAATGGTGTTATAATACCATTAATATCATTTTACATGCCTTATATCTCCAAACTCCATCCTTAATTTTGCTCAAAGCCAATTTTGTCTAATTGTCTATAGGTTGTTATCTTGAGATCTTTGAGTGTATAAGGTTTTGAAATGACCTTTCTCACTACACCATGGTATCATACAGTATTTATCCCATTGATATCTCACTCTCACTTCCTTCAAGCTTCAATATCCTTAAGAGAACATCTTCAAACTTTTCATCCATTATTTATACATAAAATCCTATAGGTACATCTTAGGTTAGGCCTTTTGGTTCAGTCATTCAACCACCTCTTAGATTTAAGTTATTGGGAATTATTAATAGTATATGACATCCATATTGAAACATTACTATAAAATATTCATATCTAGGTATACACTTCATGAAACACTATCAACTTTAAACTTTTAATTGGTATTATAGACTTTCAATTCTGTAGACCTATAGGTATGCAACCTATGCTTTGGAAGATGGAAATTGAAAAATTGAACATTAGGACTAAAATATATTAATTCCATTATATCAACACATATAAATAGAAGAACAAAACTCTCATAATCCTTTGAAATTCATGTTTATACCATTCAAATCACCTTAATTGCTAAACACATAAAACATAGTCTATAATGGAGGTATGTGACCATTTGAAACTAGTACAGATTTTTTGATATGGTAAAAATAAATGAATGAATTTGGAATAATGGTATGATACCATGAATATTCATTTTATTACATCAAGTCACCTAGAGAAATTAGAAACATATAAAGTTTGACAATCACCTCAAACCATGTACTAGAGCCACTTTCCATACCAAAAGGACATCCACACATGCAAATGAGATGATTAAATGTGTTTGATGCATATAAATACATATTATAAAATAATACAATTGGTTTCAATCAGCCATGATTTCACAATTTTTTTTTAGTTGCTCTAAACTCAGCCTATGGGGTTTTGATCTCTCAAAAAGTAGTCTAGGCTCTTAGATATTTTTCATAAATATAAAATAACCAATAAAAATACCAATTAAAAAAATTATATTCCCATAGGGGTCCAATTTTTTTCCAAAATTTTAGTCCCCAACTCTACATGTACAACCTATACCGTCTACTTGAAGTTGGCCTTCACTAGCTTATGAAGGGGACGATGGGAGAGATAACGAAACAAATCAAATTGTGGAACTTGAAACTTATTACAAAGATTTTTAATAAACTTTATAAGTAAAAATTATGTTTTTGATCTATTTTCACTTTCACATGACTTCAAGAGTCCATACAACTTCTAACTCCTCAAACTACTATTAAAATCCAAGAAACTAAATTTTCTCTAACATGTTGATAAGTGTAATAGTTATTTAGCTTATCCAAGATATTTTTAATTTATTATATGGATTTTGAATCTATAAAACTTTTAAAAACATTAATTTTATCCAAAATTCACATTTATATGCATTTTTAACAACTTTAAGCTAGTGAATGAACTTCATACATTCCAAAAATTCATGAAACTTGATTAGACTATATTTAGGAAATAAAATTACATCAATTAACCCTGAATAGCCTATGACACAACTTGACCATGTTTTATTTCCTCATGACACCCTTAGATCACTATATGACCAAAATATAACCTTACCTTAACTTATCCAAACTAACCTTAAACAATGATAACAAGGTTAAATGTATACTTCTAATGACCTTATAATACATGAAAATACCATGGTAATGCCACACAAAAAATTTCAATGTATAGGGGTGAAAAATTTGATTTGGGGTTAAATTTGGTCAATAGGGATACCATTCAATCATGTATAAAGAAATCCCTCCTACTATGGGATCAAACCAAGGTCAACACATTGATAATCAGCTACTTAAATATAAAGATGAGGCTCTCTTAATATTGATAGAATCAGGAGATAGACTCCCTTTATATTTTCCAAAAGAATAATTACATACCCTCATTTGAATAGAAGAGTAATAGTACGAACCAATTATTGAATAAGGAGCTAAAAGCTTCACTGATGCAAGCAGGGAAGGAGGTTGCAAAGGGTTGCAGAGTGTTACTGTCATCGGTGTCGGTCAGGCCAACCGACGTCGACAGGGAGGAGACAGGAAGGAAATCAACGTCAATCAGAAGTCGGCTGGCGTCGGCACCCCCAGGCAGACAGGGACCGACGTCGATCACCTGTGTGGTTCGGACTGAGTGTTTTACGGGCAATTAGCTAACGAACCAAGTGTTTGCATGTTGAGAGCCATTTTTAGACTGAGAGCTGTGGATCTAATTATTGTAATTAGGTGTCTAATTATTGTTTGCATAAGATCTATTTAAAAGACTCATTGGTTGTATTGTAAACTAGTGCTAGAGAGTAAGAGAGCAAATAAGCTCCTTCAGAGAGAAGAGAGCAATGGTGTGTTCCTCCTAGTGCCACAGTACTAGGTGTGGGTGCTAGATTGGAGAATCAACAGGGTTATTCATGTATGTATGATCTTGGTCATCAGGTGAGCATGGCTATGATAGGATATCTACATGGGTAAGTAAGATCGTTGATTTGTAGGTGTATGTGTGTGTAAGGTCAAGGTTCACAGGTGTGCAAAACTAGGTTGATTTGCAGGTGTGTAAGATCAGAGAGGACAGCAACACAACAGAGAGTAGAATCAGGTGGGATCTACTTGGAGTATAGTGTGTACTTGTGGAGTGCATGGAGCACTTGTTGAGTGCATGGAGCACAGGTGTAAGGTGAACATCAACTCTATATTTGAGTTGGGTGTTGGGACCTAAGAGAGAGCTTTGAGGGAAGATTGACTGTTTATGCCCTAGAGGTGTGGGAGCCCTAGAGGTGTGTAAGGAAGAAGAACTGTGGCAGCCTTCTTTGTTGTATTTCCTTTTGAAAGAGTTTTAATACAAGTTGTGTATTGTCTCTCATATCATGTGTTATTTTTGAATTCTAGTTACTTGTGTATTTTGGTTAATTTCCACATATTAAGTTGCTTGGTAATCAATTGTGTGCTTCCAGTTATTTATCCCAACACATGGTATCAGAGCTAAGGTTGCAGGGAGCAGGTTTTGTGTTTGGTTACAGGTCACTCTCAGGGGTTTTTGATTGAGTGGGAGTAGAGCAATGGTAGATCAAAGTAAGCTAAGAATGGAGGAGCTGAAAAACACAGATGGTCACTTACGGTCCTATAGAAAGAAAGAGCAAGGAAAAGAATATTGTTGGTTGGTAGCAGATCAGCATGAAGGAACTGAAGATGTAAATGTTGCAGGTGTTGTTGCACAAGATGCTTTGGGAGGTTTCTTGGATAAAGTTGAATCTTGGATAACAGATTATGTTGCCTCTTTCCATGCAGCCCCAGGGAGAGGAGCTGGTGAGCCTTGCCAAAGAAATGGCAAAGGGGAAGTGAAGCTGAAATCACAGGCGGCCAACACATGGGTGTTGAAGGAGGTCATGCAGGTCCCAAGTTTGGAGATATGGATAATTTCTTCAAAAAGGTTGGGTGATGAGAGATGTACAAGAACTCTCACAGTGAAAGAACTTGAATTAGCTGGTGGTAAGAAAATAGGTACTCTTTATCTACTTGTTTATATTACTGATTCTTCTTCTGTTGCGAAGATGTGGCTTCATAGGCTTGGTCACATGAGCAGGAAGGAGATGGACATTCTTAAGAGGAAGATTGATATATTTGATAGGCTTAAGAAATAGAAAGCCTTGGTGTTTATGGAGGATATGGCAGACAGAGACCAATGGATGGGGCTGGATACTTCTGGGCAGGGCAGTTTGGACATGGGACTTGATTCAAAATAGCTCATAGGGAAAAAGTCATCACTCACAGGTGAACACAGGTATTGGAATTGGTAGGAAAATTGATGTTGGCAGGAGGTAAGACCGATGTCGGTCACGAAGACTAATGTCGGTAGCAGGAGGACACTGACACCGGTAGGGTTGGTAGTCAAGATAGGCGCATGGAACCGGCGTCGATTGGATGCAGACTATGTGGTGACTGAGGTTAGTTACTGTAATAGATTTTGGGTGGATAGTGGGTTGTCAAGGAGTCTCAAATGCCCATATGGAGGATTGAAGATGGTAAGTAAGCCTCAAATTTGTTGTTCCTCTTCTTTATACTAGTTGCTGACTACAGAGCAGGAAGGATCCAGGAAATAGTGGGAGCATGGCATGGAGAGTTTGTAGAACCAAGCAGGAGATTTGGTAGGGTTGCTAGCGAGAAGAAAGCATAGAGACGAATGGATACCTTAGTTGAAGAATAGAGAGAATAGACATGTGAGACGGAAGACCAAGGCATATGGTCTTGAGGAAGCTGCAGGACAGTGGTACAGGTTTTGACAGTGGGATGACAAAGAAAGACTTTAGTCAATGTCAGGGTAACTACTGTGGTTTGTCTTACTTGGTGGATGATGACTGCAACATCATTCTATTGGTGTATGTGGATGGTATGTTTGCTAGCCAGTTTGTACATACAGGGTTTTGCTAAGCTAAGGGTAAGATTAGTTCAGTGGTTTGCTATGAAGAATTTGGAGCAACAAAATTCTTTGGCATGGGAGACATGGGAGATCATAAGGTGAGTTTGTCTTGAGTGGGAGCTGATGTGAATCAGGTGTTGGCAAGGTTTAGGATGCAGAATAGGAGCACACTAAGGGCTGGACAGTTCAGTGTCTGAAATCACATGAGGTTTGGTATAGGCCTGAGTTTTCCCAAGTAGTGGGAGTTGTCAGAGAGTTAGGAGCCAATTCGGGGAAGTGGGTTCTCAGGTATTTGAGAGGGACCAGCAGCAGGGATTCATGCTATTTAGGGTCAGGACTTCACTACATGGATTTGTAGATGCAGATGCAGTAGGGTACTCAGATGATAGGAGGTACACAACAGGTTGTGTGGTGGGTTGTCTTTAGGATTAAGCTTAAAGAGGGATACAAGATAGGAAACAGATTAGACGGGGTACAGGTATAGGTACAGTGCAACTATTTATCTCCAAGTGGGAGATTGTTAGGTTGTGGAGCTAAAAGCTTCACTAATACAAGCAGGGAAGGAGGTTGCAAAGGGTTACAAAGTGTTACTGTCACTGGCATCGGTCAGGCCAACCGACATTGACAGGGAGGAGATAGGAAGGCAACTGACGTCAGTCAAAAGTCGGCCAGTGTCGGCACCCCTAGGTAGATAGGGACCGATGTTAGTCACCTGTGTGGTTCAGACTGAGTGTTTTACGGGTAGTTAGCTAACGAACCAAGTGTTTGCATGTTGAGAGCCATTTTTAGACTGAGAGCTATGGATCTAATTATTGTAATTAGGTGTCTAATTATTGTTTGCATGAGATCTATTTAAGAGACTCATTGGTTGTATTGTAAACTAGTGCTAGAGAGTAAGAGAGCAAATAAGCTCCTTCAGAGAGAAGAGAGCAATGGTGTGTTCCTCCTAGTGCCACAGTACTAGGTGTGGGTGCTGAATTGGAGAAACAGTAGGGTTCTTCATGTATGTATGGTCTTGGTCATCAGGTGAGCATGGCTACGATAGGAGATCTACATGGGTAAGTAAGATCATTGATTTGTAGGTGTATGTGTGTGCAAGGTCAAGGTTCACAAGTGTGCAGAACTAGGTTGATTTTCAGGTGTGCAAGATCAGAGAGGATAACAACACAACAGGGAACATAATCAGGTGGGATCTACTTGGAGTATAGTGTGTACTTGTGGAGTGCGTGGAACACTTGTTGAGTGCGTGGAGCATAGGTGTAAGGTGAACACCAACTCTATATTTTAGTTGGGTGTTGGGACCTAAGAGAGAGCTTTGAGGGAAGATTTACTATTTATGCCCTAGAGGTGTGGGAGCCCTAGAGGTGTGTAAGGAAGAAGAACTGTGGTAGTCTTCTTTGTTGTATTTCCTTCTGAAAGAGTTTTAATACAAGTTGTGTATTGTCTCTCATATCATGTGTTATTTTTGAATTCTAGTTACTTGTGTATTCTGGTTAATTTCCACATATTAAGTTGCTTGGTAATCAATTGTGTGCTTCCAGTTATTTATCCCAATAGGTCAACACATTGATAATCAGCTACTTAAATATAAAGATGAGGCTCTCTTAATATTGATAGAATCAGGAGATAGACTCCCTTTATATTTTCCAAAAGAATAATTACATACCCTCATTTGAATAGAAGAGTAATAGTACGAACCAATTATTGAATAAGAATAACTTTGCACTCAAGTTCCCAAACCAACCATTTATTCTTCTAAAAAAAGAAGGGTCCATTGGTTCATTCCTCCCAAATATGTCATATTATTTCCTTTACTATATAATAAATTAGTCAATGCTACACATATCAACTTGTCACTTACCTAACAACTTCTTTAGCTATAACCTCATTTAATAAAACCACATCTATAGAGAAAAATAGTTTACTTAAACAATTATATAAATACCAAGCTAAACCTACCAATGAGAAAGATCCTTTATCTCCTTTCAAACAATATGTGCTAATGAATTCTTTACACCAAGTTCTAATTGATACATAACACACATTATGCAACCATCATGAAACCATTTCCAATGCATGACATGTACATGATACTTCTTAGAAGGTGATAGATCACTCTTAATAATAATCCATTAATAATCCACCACCCTAAAAAGTGGTGGATATTTTGCATAATTCAATACCAAATTCTTCTAATTCATGATAATAACAAGTTTTATTTATGAATAAATAGTGACAACATCTTCTAAATCAACACAAGGTTCTTCAAAATTAGTAGATTCCTTATAGATCACAACAAGATATTCCTTGGAACTAACATTAGATACTTAAGGATCAAAAATAAAACCCTCCAAATCAAAAACATCAAACCTATTTCTATGTGCCTCAGAACCAACAACAAACACTAAACGAAATGCAAAAATTAAGACATAGGGTGTACATTCCCAATAAGACCATGCAAGGAGGATCCATTTATACCCATGGAAACCCCACATAAACTTATAAGTCTATGAAAAATCATCATAAATATATCTTTCCATTGTAAATCACTTCAAATATCCAAGATTGGAACACAATGAAGGAATTAGTCTCAAGGATTCAAACAAGTAACCAGACTAAAAAGTATAAGTTTAAGAAGGTATGAACTTATCCATTTGATGTGATCATCTTTCAAGTACCCTTACTACATCCTATTTAGGTACCTAAATTTTAAAAATATAAAGGGAAGGGTGATCATATAAAGGCATATACAATCCTTTCTTGTTGCATGCCAATAGGTAGCCTATAGCAGTGTGTATTTACTACACTTGTTTCCACATTAATTGGGTAGATAAGACTTAGAGTGGGTTCTCAAATTACCTAAATGATCAATAATGACTTTCAATGATTTATAATAAAAAATTAGTAACCACTTTTCTTACAACATCAAACATGGTATGATAGTGGTTAACTTATGTAAATCAAAACAAAGGGATAAAGAAAGCTTCATGGCCTATCTATAATGGTGGAGAGCATTAGTTGGTCACTTCCAACATAATATTCTAGATAAATAGATAGATGATATCTTCACACATAACCTACACCCTGAGATCTCTCATAATATGAGGCCCATATGTGCCAACACATTGAAAAAAATCATTGACAAGGGTGTACAGATTGAGAAGGCACTTATTGTTAAAGTCTTGGTCAAAATTTATTCCCAAGCTCAAACATCACATCAAGCCCAAGAACCTATTTTAAAAATATCACTGAGAAGTCTAAGGCCTTTAATAAAAAAATAACATGGTAGGTAATGGGGTTACCAAATCATGACATGTGCATATAGTACAAGAACTACTTGTTTAAAATACACCATTGAATCCACTAGTCACACTATAAATAACTTTGCCTTGTAGAGGATTTCCTATATGTAGGATATTTAAAAACCTAGGGGAGATGGTTGAGTTAGTGTTTAAGAAATTAGTTTCTTCCAATATGATTATTTAGCTTGTGCCAAAACCCTTCCCTAAAGATTAGCCTAAACTTGACTAGTATCATGAAGATGAATTTTGTGGTTTTCATCATGTTTTTGGCCATGTAGTTTATAGATGCATGCAAATAAGTCACATTATTTAAAACTTGATATAAAATGGATATATTGAGTTGGACCATAGACCTCCTAACACCAATTATAATATTTCTATATACATAAATCCATTTACCAAGAATAACGACCAACGATAGAGGATGACCAGAGTGAAATCAATAGTAGAATCAAGGTTATAATCAAAATCAAAATTTAAATAATAATTGTAATCAAGATCATGAAACTTAAACTAATCAAATAAAGTACCATGCTATGCCATATGATTACAATAATACCATAGGGTGTATTACTAGTAATCACATCACTACCATTAATATCAAACCCTGTTTACTATCCAATGTTTCTTAAAATAATGGTCCCTCTATTTTAGAATCACCATACCCTATTTTAGGTAATTTCACATTAGGTTTTAGTATTTTTATTACAAATTATTTTACATGGGTTACCATTTCTAGACCTCCTCATTACTCTAATTATAATAAATCCCTCCCTAATTAAAATTGCACAATCACAACTAGATGGTAAACAATTATCCTCCATGACCCTTTGCCTTCTTCCAACACTGATTATAAGCCAAAAAGTGTATTGATTAATACTAATGCTAAACTAAAAATTATATTGACTAAGACCAAACCTAATCATCCCATTCTTGAGAATCTATATAGTGTTAGTGAATAAATAAGAAAAACATCTATGTAAATCTCTATTTTGGATCTCTTACATATATTTAAAGTTCATGGGACCATACTGAATGATTTCCTTCAACAACTCATTGTGCCTAATGACATTAATCCTGACCAATTCTAAGTTATTGTGGTATATTTGTCTCCAAGATAATATCTTACCTTCAACTAATGAGATATGTCATCCCTTGATCCCTTGCATTAGAATCCCTTTTATATTGAAGTTATTATTTCCCATCATAAAATCAAATGTGTTTTTATAGACAACGGATCTAAATTGAACATGACATCATTGAAATTAGTCCAAACATTAGGATATATGATGACAAATATGAAATAAAATACCATAACCATAAAAACTTGTGATAATGTAGAAAGATAATTTATAGGAACCATTTGTTTACCAATCATTAGTAGGCCTATTACCCATGATACCCTATGCCATGTCATTGATATAAAATTGCCTTAAAATCTACTTTTTGGTCATACTTGGATCCATGAAGTACAAATATACCCTTCCACCCTAAATTAATGCATCAAGTTCCCCCATTCTAGTTTAGAGGTCACTATTTATGGAGAATTACAACCATACCAATACTAGAAACATCTAGAATCTAAGCACATCAATTACACCAATTATCCTAGCAATAAATTGACATGCAAGAAAGGTAAGGGGGTGGTTTATGATCCTCCAAAGTCTAATTATATCAAACTTAGTGACCTCTCTTATAATTTTTCTAATTTTTTTCCCATTAACACATCCACCCATTTCACTGTTAAGGATGATGGTATTGCCACATATACCATTCATGTTGCATTTCACAATGAAAAATTACCTAAGGCTCATAAGTCCTATGGACATCCTAAACCATTTAAAAATATTGGTATGCCCAACATTATTTGGTAAAATAAATCTAAATCCACTCTATAAGATCCACTCATCTTTATACCTAATACATCACCCAATCAAGATTGGGCTACCAATGCCAAGGGAGGTAGTTGTATGGTGATAGTTTTGCTAATTTTATTCTAAAGTGATAATTACCCTATACCATACATAATTATGGATAGATTGGACTATATAATAAGAGGATTGGTATCCAATGCATAAGGAATTATTGAGACTATTTTATCTACTAAACCTATGGGTTATCGATGTCTAAGATTTACACCACTTAGGGGTGACCCCATTAATTTTGAAAGTGATTTGAATTAATTAAACAACAAAAAAACTCCCTAAAATAACATAGTGTACCATTACAATGCTTACTATGAGCTAACATATATCTATTTATTTGATTCCAATACCACCATGACTATTACCTCCCATCATCCACTTACCCTTCATCATCTTACTAGAATCTATTAGGATGAATAATAATCTATTATATTTTTGGATGAATTTTAGAATGAGGAATATATTATTAAGTTCATGGACCTTAAATATGGATTGTTGGATGGTGATCACAAATAAGGTTTTAATTTCCATTTGGACCCTACTACCTATTTTAGATAGCAGGTAAACTTCTTTGGTCAGGATAAAAGTAAAATGTTGATATCCTTAGGTGAAAACTTCTTTGGGGTACCCTTAAGTCAAGAAAAGAGTAAAGATAAAGATAATTCCATGAGTTAAAGCCTATTTTATGTGCTCTTGGATGGGGAAGTTAACCTCTCTTATTAAGAAGAATAGTGTCCACCTAATCCAAGAATTACAATTAGTTCTAGAATCAGTTTAGAAAAACATCATGTTTTTGAGCACCTTACTCAAGATTTTCCTTAAGTATTTTCCAACTGGCCATTACCTAACATAACTAATTAGAAGTCCTCCTATATGGGTGAATATTATGATAAAAAGGTAGTTGAAGAGGATAAATTATATTCCTTGCCTCCTATTCTTGAGGATGACTCAATTTTATTGGTCAAAGATGATACAAAGGTCAATATTGGTACATATGATGATACAAATATGGTTTATCTAAGAGCATACCTCACTAATGAGGAGTTTGAATTAATTTTTACCATTATAAAAGACTTAATCCATATATATTCATGTTCCTACTTTTTCATGTCTAGTCTTAACCCTTCATTAGTGGTACATCACCTGAATGTCCATTCAGATGCCAAACTAGTCATAAAAATTACATTCATGCATAGCCATCCTATTCAAAAAGGAATTAGAAAAGTCACTAGATGTAGGGTTAATTCTACCACTCAACTATTCTAAGTGGATAAATAACATCATCCCAATTATAAAAAATCCATAGGGTGTATGCCTATGTACCAATTTAAAAGACATTAACAAGGCATGCCCTAAATATGATATCCCACTACCTAACATTGAAATGATAATCAAATCAATGAAAGGCTATTACATTTTTCTCTAATGGATGTCTTTTTTAGGTATAAATAGATTAAGATTGCACCAAAAGAACAAGTTCACCACTCCATGGGGAATGTTTTATTATCAAGTAATGTCCTTTGTCTTGAAGAATGTGGATGCAACCTATCAACATGCCATGATTGTCATCCTTATTGACATGATGCATGACATAATTGAAGATTACATTGATGGTATATTATCTAAATCAAGAACACATTTAGGCCACTCCAATTTTATACTATAGGTCATTCTCATGAGTCTTGTCATGATCTTCATTGATTTATTCTTTCTTCCTTGCTTGGTCCATATTTCAATCTTGATACTCTCACAAAAAAAAAATAATATCAAGACTATCTTCAAGCTTCTCAAATTCAATCTCAAGAACCACAATCACATCAACATCAACTACATAATGAAAACAATAATTATCCCATACCTATACCTCATCTACTAATATTTTTCAAACCATAATTGATATTTATTCCTACACTAATAAGGAAAGGATAGCTAACATGAACAACTTTAAACATATCATTGCATCCATCAAAGCTCAACCTCTTAAATAACATGAACCAAAAAAGTACCTAGTTTAAATGCCTAATCCAAAACATATCTTACATGGTCTTATTTTACCTCCTTTACCTCCTTTGTCTCTTCATCATATGTCACATTCAACATCCTTAAAATCTAACAAACCATCACATTTACCTATCTCAAAATGTACCTACCAACCCAATGCAAATGATTTTGATGGTTCCATTTAACCTCAACACATATCACATGTTGGGGCATCTTATGATGCCCATGCATATGTCCCTTCAAACTTTGGGGCATCTTGTGATGCCCATACCTACATCCAATTACCCATTTGGTCATCTTATGATGCCCACTCTTATTCTACAATGCATAATAACAAACACATTTAACATCAAGAAACCTTTTGAGACTTATAGACTTATATTTCACATGCTCATCTTTGATACAGATGTTAGCATAGATTTTACCTATTATTTTTATCTCATGTTTATTTGTTTCTATGCACTTTAATTATTTTAATTATCACTTTACTAGTATAATTATTTTCCTTTGGGATCTTTGGTTTTCTTACACATTACATTTGGAATTTGTTTTCATTTTTGTCTTTTTATGCCACTTTTTACCTTAGTAGCTTTATGAATACTTTCCCCCTTATTTATCATTAACCTCATTGGTTTTCACCTTGTGAGTTACATTGTAATACCATGGATAAGACCTAGCATTCCTCACAAATTACCACATTAAAACATCTTTAAATCACTTTTTTGGATGATTACTACATTCATTAATGCTTGTGCTAGATCTGTTTTAGGTTAGCATGGCTTCTCTAGTGACATGACTATCATAAGAATATCCCCATCTATTTCATAACATTATTTTTCCTCCTTGTGATTATCTATGTGCATACTAATCATTGTATCACTTATTTCATAGACGTATCTCTCATGATCCCCACATTTCCCTTATTTCCTTTCAATTGAGGCTCACATTAGCCAAATTTGAGATTACACACTTACTTGTGGGCAAATCTAGGAGTATTTAGACACTGTGGTCTTTAGGTTCTTTTCTCTAGTGACTAAGTGTAAGCTCTCTTGTGTTTTTCATCTTTAACACCCATGTTTTATTTTCCAAATAAATATTGAAGAGGAATAGAAACAAGGTCATTAACAAATTTAAAATCCAAATCATAAAATACAAACAAAAGGCAATGATCCAAAAGGCAACATTAAAAATTTGAAAAATTAAATCACACTATAAGATGTGATTCCAATCACATCTCCTTCTCCTATTTGAATCTCAAACTCCAAAGTTGGACTTATGATAGAGTTGAGGTCCATTGGGGTGCAGTAAACTAGTATTTAGAAAAGGAATATACAATAATCTTTTAGTAATACTTATTTTATCATTCAAGTACCCAATATTTGTAGTAGATCAATGGATCTATAAGGGGTACTAAGGAGTGGGGAACATGTTGTGGGAAGGTAGTTCCATTTTATTTTTCATGTAGATAGCCTTCATGAGATGATCTATATACTTCACTTTTTACCCCAAGCTTTGTGTTCATTAGTCAAAATGTCCGAAGTCCTTGGTGTTGATAGTTGTTAGCCTTTTTCACTTTCTTAGTGTGTCTCATTCTTGCTGATTATGTTCACATCACACATGTGGCACCTTAAATTCCTTATTTACATCACATTTCCCTTATATTTTTCTTGTTGGATATCGATTTTAGTTGATCACATCCTTGATCACATCTACCTTATTATACCTTTTAGTTTATAGTTTGTGAGTTGTATTCTAAGACATTGGATAAGACCAGGCATTCCTCACAAACACCTTTACACCATTTTATTACCACACCATTTCATTTTCATACTAGTCATGTCATTAGGTGGTTATGTTTTCTTACATTCCATTTTAGAATAAGCATTAAGTTTGAGTTTTCATCCTTTAGAGATTTTTTATTTTCATTTATGTTAAAGTTACAATCACTAAGAGGGGGTTGAACCAATGAGCCTAGATAATCCAACTTCAATTTCAATCCTTTCAAACTCTTAATAAATTATCACAAGTATTCATGAAGCATACACATCATTCATAACAATGAACAAGAGAGACAATGCAAGATCAAACACATAACGCATGACATATGTGGGAAACCCTATTGGGGGAGAAAACCCATTATAACCTATAATTGTACTATTATATTATAATAACAATAACCAATTTATAAAAAATACAATTGATTAAATAACTACCATCCCTTATTTTAGTGAGACTGTAATCCCATAAGGAACTACTTCACCTATCTAGCTAAGCTGCCATAACAAATATACCTTTAGACAGTTTCACATTGCAAAGAGGCTATAAACACCTAGATGTTGAGCTACCATAAAAATATCTAAGAATAAAAACTCTCCTAAACATTGATTTCCTACCAATCTGATGGAGATACAAAGTAGATCAGCTCTCTTGAACTTTGCACACTCAAAAAATCCAAAACATCCCTTCGGATCACCCTATACCTCTTTTCTCATCCTCAAACTATAAGAGAACTAATATAAAATCAAAAACATGACCCATAATTCATATATATAGTATTTAATGTGCTATTTTCATTAACTCATATATTGTGCACTCTCCCTCTCCTTCGGTCCACAACTCTCACATTCACACCTCTTGCAAATCTAGAAACCATCACATTTGGTTTCACTATTTATAGATAATTCATGATCATCACCATATTGGTTAGATAATAGGAGTGAATTAACCCTTAAGTAATATATCTCATCAGTACATAGCTCAATACCATCTACATAGGTCAACCATAACACTCATGGTTCACCTTTAAACAACTACACCTTTCAATTAGGCCCTTATAGCTCTTATAGGTCTCATGGAGACCACCTATTTATCACATAATAAAGGAAAAAATAACATAAGATCACTTATAAATTCATAGGTATACTCCACATGACCCTTTTTTAATTATTTAATTCTTACAGTCCTTATTGTACTCTTCTATGCAAGCTCAATCAACTTAAACTATAGCCTTGCTCATAAGGACACCATGAACAAACACATAATAAAATTATTAAGCATTGTTCATAATAAATATAGATTCATCACACCTCCAAAATCCATATATATTATCCTTATGGAGTCTATAACATACTCCAATAGTTAGTTCATTTTTAAACATCAAGATACCAACAAGAACAACAAAAATATCCTTCTTGGGTTACTTGCATAACATGCACAAACACATAATCAAATTTGAAACTAAATATATTTGAATATATACACTTATATATATTCAATTATATATTTTGTGATTTTCTTTAGAGTCCTCTATAAATTCACTTTTTACACCATGAACAAATTTTGCATAGATCAAAAGATATGGCCCAAAAACTAGAAACTAGTAATTCCTTTATTAAATTCAAATGGTCACAGTTTAAATATTTTTAACATTATATCATCTCATGTCCTCAATTATTAGATAGAATACACACCATCTATCTTCTTCAAACTTTAACTCATAGTGCACCAGTGCCCAAATGTTAAACTTCAAACACTTGACATCATCTCACTTTTTCCTAACATCCTAGAAAAAATACACTTCATCAATCTCCTATATATAGATCTATCTTTATCTATGTTTAAACATTGGACACTTTTAACTCATTTCACTCAATATGCTCCATTGATCTTGATTAGTATAAACACTTACTCACTATTAGATCTTAGAAGTATCTTGGTCTTTACCTCTACCTATCATTAAGAAACTATCACTTTGACCTCTTTGACTTGATACACACCATTATATAAATTTGTATGATCTCCCAAAAAAAATTAGATATTCATTTGGTTCTAATACTTATCTCTTTCAAAATTAACTATGGGAACCATTGTAATCTGCCTGGAAGGCCATATTTGGACCTCAATATCTTTTGTTGCACTTAGATGCATGATTTAAAAATTGGAAATTATGATCTCCTAACATAGGATAATACAAACATATATAAATATTATCTTATAACATTCCTTCATGTTATATATAATTCCATTAATCTTCTCACTCAGATTTTTTTGCCATAGAGCCAACTATGTCAAGTATTGTCTGAAAGGCCAACTTTACACATGTATATATTTTGATGCGCTTCATCACATGACCTAAAATTTAGTGAATATTAACTAGGAAAAAAATTTAAAAAACCCATATGATAAAATTATTCTAAAAACTTCACACATGTGAAATTTTACTACATCAAAATGCCTACTCAGCTTTTCTTGCCACATTACAAATTTGGATAAGTTGGGAAAACATTGTCAAACTACCTGGGAGCCCAACTTTCCATTTTCATATCTTATGTTGTGATTCATTACATGAAATTAAATTTAGCACATATAAACTAGGAAATTTTTTTTATCACAACCATATTATAAACTCCACTTTAATCATCCATGCATGGTAATGGCAATGTTATTAAACTGCCTACTAAGATTTTCTTCTACAAGACCCAAAATTCTAGATGAAAATAATGATCAACTAGATGAAATACACTCATGTATAAAATAAATCAAATAATTATTTAAATCTATTATGACCCCTTTCATATCCTCAAATAATCATACTAATCCCTAAATATCTCTAACCATGCCAAAACTAAATATCAACCAAGCCTCCTTTAAGCATACTAGGATAAACACATTGTACATTTATCATTATCACTTAGACTATCAAGGAACTTCATCCAATCACCTGGAAAACTTCAAAAAAAACTTGACATCATTGAAAACTCTAAAATAATCTCCCCCTTTGTCATTAATGTCAACACCCATCAATATACAACTCACCTTTCTTCTCTCTCTCTAAGCACTCTCATAATAGTAACTTTCTCCCCCTTTGACACAATGTGAAAGTGGAACCAAATAATATTGAGGACATAAAAATACTACCAAAAGGATAAGACCATATTGGAAATATAATACAAAACCCCCTTCCCTTTTGCCTACCTTTTCTTGCCTTGATAACTTCTTCTTGCTTTATGCCAACACTTTTGTCAACCAAACACTGCAACCAATTAAGATAAAGCAGAAAAAAAATATTTAAATCTGATGTAACTCACCAAGAAACAATTAAGAGGGAATCCCCATAATATTTATCAGCCATTTCATCACTTAATGATCTTTAAACCTCCATACATCATGAAGAACCACTATACAGGCTTACTAGCCTTCTATCTCAAACCACCTCAAGGACCACCAAAAAAACTTCATACCACTCAAAAAATAGGAAACATGAAATAAAAAAACCTAATAAATCACCTTAAAATACTCATGCCTTTATCTTTTGGATAAAATGAACAAAATGAATCTTCTTCTCACTAGGCCTATCTAGTCTCCTTCTAACCCTACCTAAAACTTGAAAAGCCCACAACTTTCATTAAACACATCATCAAGACATAAAACTCCATATATAGATAATTATCATCTACCCCATCATGTACACCAATTTTAAACACCTAGATCAACCCTTAAAACATACTTACTTCAAAAACCATCTTGTCAATTAGGCCTCCATGTTGATAAAAACATGAATAATTTGAAAACCCCAAACCTTAAAATATATATGAAACATGATTTGAAAACAAATTTGGCCCATTTAAACTATTAATAAACCTCAGACCTCAAATTATAAGGTAGACCACTTTTCTAGCACAACCCAAAACCATAGAAACTCAAAACAAATAGAGTCAACAAACTTCCGTATGGTCAACGTCCAGCTCTAAAAATTATTTTACACTTGGAGAAAACCATTAGAAAATTATGGAAAAAGATTTAATATTTCACATATTTAGGAACCCATACATCCTATAACCCATTTTAGGCCTGCTTGCCCTTAAGCCAAAACTGAGAAAACTGAGAGTACTCAAAAATATTCAATTTGACTTCACCATACCTTTAGATCACAAAAAAACATGGAGAAAATAAAAAAGAAATTTAAAATCATTGTTGAACACCAAAATCTTCTTGAATTTTCATCAATCTTATTATGCCACCTAGAAACACCCATTCTGACCCTATACTATAGCTCCTTCACAAACCTTTAGAGCAATCTCATGAACTTGTTGCTCCCCCTTAACCATTGGCCTCCTAATATCAATACAAGTCTCTATACATATTTTAATTATGATATTGATTACACAAAATTACTTCTCCACAATAAATATGTCTCCTAATAATCATAGGTAGAGACATCTTACTTGATAATGTCCTAGAACAATGTGAAATCGAGAATTACCCACAAATCCTCATATTCCTTCTCCTCATTGGTAATATAATGCTTATAGTTTTTATTCTTCTTCTTAGGATTAAGATAATAAACATGCTCACCCACTACAACATTATCGTTATCTTCTATGATTGGATTGATAATACATGGAGACAACATGGATTCATGACATACCTTTTCATCTATAAAATCTTCCTTACAACTTGGAACCTCATCACTAGGTAATGAAAATTGATGTTTTTTGAATGAAACATGCTCATAAATAGAAATATGTTCACTTGGATCCATACTTACCTTAGAACTATCCTTAGATAGTTCCTTGGTCTTCTCCTTGAGTTTGGTCTCTTCAATCACAACATGAGCAGATAATGAGAGCCCTTAACACTATTTACCTTTTTGTAGTATTTTATACCATAAAAAATAGATTACTTAGACCTACATTATCATCATGACTCATAATTACCACCTTTGGCTTCCATTATTTGACTTGCCTTCTTCCTTGCACTCTAGGAGCCTGATTAAACCTATTCTAACTTATAGACCTTTGCTTGCATAATCTAGCAATGTGACCTCTTTATTCATAGTTGTAGTAAACCATTCTCCTTAATGTGAACTAGACATACCTTAATTTAGATGGAATATGTTTTTCAAAGTGTACCACAACATGAAAATTGAAACACTCAACCTTTCTCACACCTCTTGACTGATGAACCCCATCATAGTTCCATCCAAATTCATTTCTAATAGGTCTCTTGCATTCTTTAGATCTACACCCAAACTAATTAAAAGTATAGTAGTAACCATTACAATTTACATACCTCATGGAATTTGTTTGTTTTATTTGATTAGTCTTCATTTTTATAGCACCTTCATTCCTTGTCTAATGATTTATCTTCAAAGTATGATTATCCTTATTCACATTGACATTCATGTCAACTTGAGAAGCAACTTTGGGCTCTTCATTAAAACCCAATCTAAAAATATCACTAGATGACTTTTGACTCTATATGAGATCATTTAGATCATTATAAATTTTATCAAACTTGACAAATGATTTCACCTTGCTTGTACACTTCTCTAACTCATCTTTCAAAGACATAATCTCAAAAGCATACCTTGAGCATTCTTCTTGTTTGGCTCTTAGAATTGCATACATAGATTCCAAATTATAATTAAGAAACATGATAACACCTTCATGATATCTAGAGTCTTAAACCAATATTACCTCATACACATTGAATTGTTCCTCATAGTCCTTCAGTTTAGACTTCAACTTCTTGTTAATATTCTTCTCAATCTTTAGTCTTTAAGAGAATTTGTCAATGCAATATCATAGTATACCTCATCTTCATCATCATTTGAATCAGTCCAAGTGGACTCCTTTAGATGTGAGAAAATTCCTTCTTCAACCATGAAAAGGGATTCATCTTCAATAGGACCATCATCTTCATGATCATACTCTAAGTCACTATCTTCACTCTCATCTTATGATCTACAATCTTATTTGGTGTAGAGACTCTTCTTGTTCTTGAAGGACTTGTTGTTGTTGTTATTGTTATTGTTATAATTTCTAAATCCTTTCTTCTTGTATGTCTTCTTGTCTTCATTTTGTCCTTCACCATGATCTTAATCATCATTCTTCTCATGATTATTAGGGAACTTATGAGAAAAATGTCCTATATCTCCATAGTTGAAATGTTTGAAGGGTAGTTTACCCTTAAACTTCCCTGAGCCTATTTTCAATTTCCTAATAATAAAAGTAATTAGTTCATACTCATCAATGTCAGATATCTCATCCTCTTTGGATTTATTACCTTGGAACTTGTTATTTGGCTTCATTTATATCTTTAATGTTGCTTCCTTATTTGGTGGTATATCATCATTTAATCTCATTTCATAGGTAGTAAGAGTGCCATGCAATTGATCCATCTTAAACTGAGTAAGATCATGACTTTCTTCTATAATAGATAATTTTGGATCAAAATTAAGAGATACAAACCTTAATACCTTTTAAACTAAATTAACCTCTTCAAGGTTATCTCCAATACCTTTGATGATATTCATAATATCATCAAATTTCCATAGAAAGGATGACACGAAATCTTCTTCCTTCATTTTAAGACTCAAATTATCTTCAGTGAGTATGAAACTTTTCCAACTTAACCTTTGAATCTCCTTTAATAATGATCTATAATTTTCCTCACGTCTCTTTATAATATTTACAATAGAGTACCTTGGTGAACTTAGTCTCTATAAGACCATAATTAATGGCATTTATTGCCTTAGAATTATTCTAAAAATTCTTCTTGTCTACAACACTAGATGGAGGAGTAGTAGGAGTAACATATCAATCCATAACAGATTACCATACATCAAAACCTAGGGAAATAATGTATTTCCTCATCCTTACACTCTAAAAATAATAATTAGATCCATTAAACATCGGTTCTTGCTTAGTAGAGAAACCTCCTTGATGACTACCCACATTGTACCTTATATCACCTTTAAGTTTTCAAGCTGTTACCAAAGGACCTACTTTGATACCAATTATTAAAGGTATAATCACTGGGGGGTGAATAATTGAGCCTAGATAGACTAACTTCAATTTCAATCCTTTCAAAATCTTAATCAATTATCATAAGCATTCATGAATCATACACATCATTCATAAAAATAAATAAGAGAAATAATGCAAGATAAATTACATAATACATGACATATGTGGGAAACCCTAATGTGGGAGAAAACCCACTAGAAACTACAATTGGACTACTACTATATAATAAAAATAACCAATTTAGACTAGTTGTAATTGATAAAGGAGCTACCATCCCTTATTTTAGTGAGACTGTAATCTGATAAGGATCTACTACACCTGTCTAGCTAAGCTACCAAAACAACTAGAACTTTAGAAAGTTTCACATTATAAGGAGGATGAAACCCCCTAGATGTTGAGATGACACAACAAAACCTAAGAACACCACATCTCTTGAACATAGATTTCCTACCAATCTAATAGAGATATAAAGTATAGCGTCTCTCTTCAACTCTACACACTCAAAACATCCAAAACATCCCTTTTAATCACCCTAGACCTCTTCACTTATCCTCAACCTAAAATATCACTAATATAACATCAAAAATATTATCTATAAGTCATACATATAGTCTTAAATCTACTCTACCCATCAACTCATCTACTGGGCACTCTCCCTCTCTTTCACTCCACAACTCTCACATTTAAACCCCTTGAAAATCTAGAAATCATCATATTTGGTTTTACTATTTATAGAAAATTCATGATCATCACCATCTTGGTCAGATAATAGGCATGCCTTAACCATTAAGCCATTTATGTCATCAAGAAATATCTCAATACCATCTACATAGGTCGGCCATAACACTCATGGGTCAACCTTAAGTAGCTATACCTCTCAATTAGGCCTTATAGTTCTTATAGGTCTCATGGAGACCTATTCACCCATTTAACACATCATCAAGAAAAAAAAATAGTACCACTTAAAAATGCATAGGTCCACTCCATATGACCATTTTATCATTCTCAAATGCTTATAGTAATCCTTGTACTCTTTTGTGCAAGCTCAATCAACTCAAACAATAGCCTTGTTCATATAGACACCATGAATGAACACACAGTCAACTCATTAAGAATTATTAATACTTAATATATATTGATCACACCTAAAAAATACATATAGATGATCCTTATAGAGTATATAACATACTTCAATAGCTAGTTCACCTTTAAACATTGAGATACTAAAAAACACAACTCAAGTACCCTTCTTGGGTTACTTGAAAAACATGTATGAATACATAGTAAAATTTGAACCTAAATATATTTTATTGTACACACTTTCATATCTTTAAATCTATATTTTCATATTCATCTTAGATTCCTCTACAAATTCAGTTTTTACACCATGAGAAAATTATACATAGATTAAAAGATATGGTCCAAAAAATAGACACTGGTCATTCCTTTGTTAAATTAAAATATTTGAATTCAAATAGTCACAGTTAAACTTTAGTCACCATGCTATCATCTCATGTCCTCAATGCTTAGATTAAATACACACCATTAATATTCTTTGAACTTTAACTCATAGTGCCCCACTACCTAAACAGTAAACTTTGAATACTTGGCATCATCTCGTTTCTTCCTGACATCCTAAAATAAACATGCTCTATTGATCTCTTGTATGTATCTTGAACTTTATTTGTGTTTAAATATTATAAACTTTGAACTCATTTATTTCAATACACTCCACTGATCCTGATTAGTATGAGCACCTACTTGCTATCAGATCTTAAAAGTAGCTTGGTCTTTACCTCTACCTATCATTAAGCAACTATCACTTTGACCTCTTTGAATTGATACACACCATTAGATCAATCTATATGATTGCCCATAATTTATGATTATCTTCCAAAAACTTCAATTTTTAGCTATATTTTTCACTAATTTCTATAATTTTGCCTAATGTTCTTCACGTTTGGATGCCTTCACTTCTATTGTAGTCCACTTTTTTATCTACAATAATAAGGTAAGTAAAGGTATGTGTTTTTAAATTCTATCCTTTCATTTATATTATTTTCCCATTACTACATTTTACTTACCATCAACATTATGTGTTATCATTTTTTTTTTCTTGAAGCTCCATCCCGTGTTACACTCACATGACACATGATGAGATTTGAGTGGGATATATGTATAAACATAATATTTTAAAACTTTTATCAATTACTAACACTTTATATCTTGAAATAAACCATCGAGTCTCAACCTCTCTAAGTACATGCCTTAAAGGGTACACCATAAAAGGGGTGGGTAGACCATCTGTGCTTTGTAGGATTATTTTCCCTTTTGCCACTTATTATCTACACACTTCTCTCTTAAAACCATTATCAATAAGCTTGTTATTCTCTATTGTACCTTTTTTAGTCACTTAATACATTTTATCCTCCTATTCCCGACCTTAAACACATTTTTTAGTCAGCTCTGCTAGGTCAACTGGGTCGACCCTATATAGTTTTGGGTTATTTTCACTTAGGAACTAGTTTGGCCTTTGGCTGACCTAGCTCATGACCTAGTGAATTATTATCTAAAATTGTGCTAGGTTGACTGGTTCAACCCTATTGGTTGGGATTTTTGGAAGGGTTTAGGGTCAAATTTGCCTATATATACAAGTTCATTTCCATCATTTATTATGAGAAAAAGAAGTAAGAAGAGCTATTGTGCATTTGCTTATCCACCATTCTACTTGAGGAGTAAGCTTAGGGTTTCATAATTTATTTTGAGATATGGATCTTATCTTATGGAGAAGTCTTTTGGATTCATTGATAAGTTGTATCTATTAGAGATAATTTATCCTTATCATCCTTATATACCACAAAAAACTCTTGTGAAGCACCTTGACCAAGGGAGAGATTGAGGCTCAATGGGTTCTTTTTTAAAGGTAAGTATTCATAACTTTATTCCCCCTCTATAAGATTAGATAGATATGCATTTTTAATTATCTTCCATGAATTAGGATTTTGTATACATTGATATGAGTATATATCTTTTATGAATGTTTACTTTTATTGTTTCTAAACCCCAATTTGTGCCACAAGCTTTAGTGATCACTAGATTAGATTTAATTTATTTGTTGTTGTTTTAGTGAGATATCAAAACATTGGAATAAATTAGGGTTATAACATGATTGTGATTTATTGGAGGCTTTATAACCTCCCTAACATAGTGTATTATAGAAAACAATCCCTTAATCAGGTCTAGCACATCTGTATATTGGTCATGTTCCCACTTAACAAATGTGTCACCAATTGGAAGTGTATGGTATGATCTACCTTCTTTGAGTTAGGATTGATTTATAAACATGATTCATTTTTTATTACATACAATTATTTCCACTTAATTCTGGATCATTCATATCTTGTTAATAAGTTGGTTATGTTTTGCATTTAATTTTGGTAATTTTTTTTTTGTTTTGATTTCAAACGTAACTATTTTAAACTTAGTTTTTGGTATTTATATCATTACTTTGAGCTGCAAATATTCACATTTGAATCAGTCCATTCATAATTTGAAATCCCATGTTATTATATATTGTTCATGCTCATGATACATAATTTCATTTTCCATATTAAATACCAGGTTCTCCAATCTTAAAAATAATGTGGAACTAAACATACATCTCTAAAGCACCATCCTGAATATCTATTGTAGACACCTAAAATTGGCCACCAATGGCATTCGACCAAATTTTAGACCAATTCATATCAACCATTGAAAATTAGTATTAATAATCATTAAACATTCCAAATTTGTGCATGCATCATTCATCAAAGCTTATAATCATGTTAAGGCATCCCTAATTAGGGTATCATATTGTAGGCAACAAAAACCTCTCATGTATTCATTTCTAATCATCTTGTGGCATCATAACATGAAATTTGGCCTATAGACCTATTAGGTGGGGTAAATTCACACATAAAATCAAATCTTGAAAGAGACAAATGGTTAATAAGAATTAATTAACAAGAAAAACAAAATTAAGATGCCTAATTGAATTATCCATGTGCAATTATTGAAATTATAAAAAATTAAATTCAAAAATATGAAATATCCTAGCTTTTCATGATTACCTTTTGTGAGTTGTTAAGCCTTTGCAAAAATCTCAAAATATCTCACCTATGTCTATTCATTGAAAATCATGAGGTTTTGACACCTTTTAACTCTACTAGCGTTAATTATCTCACTTAGGTTAGGTTTGAAATCATTTCATGTTTAAAATACACCTTAACTCACCTTGAGTTGGGGTTAGTTCCTAAGCCTATAAATACAAGTCATTACTTATTAAAAATAAGATCTTGGAAATTGTAGATTTATAATATAAATTTTTGCATAAGACTCATGAAAATAGTGTTATAATTCCAAAATATTGAGCCAAGCCATCAAGCAAGCATAATCCACAAGACACAATGGTTCCAAGGAGAGAAGTAGATAGCCAGACTCCATTGTCAAAGAATCTTTGAGCACAAGCCATACAAGCCATGAATAAATCACTTGGAGATCTCAAGGAAGGTAAGGGATTTATCATTCTTTGCATATTAATTCTGATTTTATATGCATTTTTTTTCACTATTCTCCCCCTAAAATATAGGGTTAAAGATGATAGCATGTTAGTGTGTTTATTTCATTTTGTTTTATGAAACTAACACTTGATCTAACCTTCTCTCTATTGTTAAATTCTTATGATCACAAATGGCATGCCCATTAGGACATAAAATCATCCCACATACCAAGGAGATGAAGATATAACTCCAAGAATTTCAAATGAATGCTTGAAAATCTTTAAAATTGGAGTTTTAGCTTTATTTTTTCCATATTCTTATTTTTTATGTTCACTTAGATTTACACAGAGACCGACATCAATTTTCCCTAACTATCATTAGTCTTGTACTAACTGACATTGGTCTTGTATAACCAATGTTAGTCACTATGTGCATCCCCAAAAATAACCTTGATGACTATGCAAAATAACAAGCTAATAGGCCATCTTTTAGATCTTTTTTTGGACTCATCTAGACTCTGTTTTGGATGATTCTTTTTAAAACCACATGTTTTCTCCTAAATTTTTAGAATATGCTATCAATTTACCTTCAATTTGCATAAATGTTTCACAAAATCTTGAAATGGGATTTTAAACCTTTTTAAAGTTTCTAATTATTGCTTCTTGGTTTTATTGATTTATAATATCTTTTTTTAATCACCTTGTTATAGGTTTTGAGGAGTTTTTGTACTAACTTTGGCTAACTAACATTTTTGGAACTATTTTTGTTTTGCCTTTGCGTTCATAGGAAACTGATCTCGATCCTTATTGACTGGTATTAGTTATTCCTAACCGGCATCATTCATAGGTGACCGACATCGGTCTTTGTGTGAAAAATTCAAAAACTTGAGAGCTATATTTTGAAAACTTGTTTTCTCATCCATTAATGTGCTTCAAAGTAGAAGGAAAATCTCTAACCCTTACAAGGCCAAGGTAGGATTAGAACATGGATTTTCAATAATAAATTATTTAACACTTCATTTTGGTGCTAAAAATAATTGATAAGTCTTGAACATTTTATTTTAGTGCTTAAAAGGAACCTGGAATTACTAAGTCTTGGAAACTTCATTTTGGTGCCTAAAAAGAATTACTAAGTACTAAACATTTGATTTTAGTACTTAAAAGGAACCTAGAATTATTAAGTCTTGAACACTTCAGTTTGATGACTAAAATGAATTTTTTAAGTCATGAACATTTCATTTTTAGTGCCTAAAAGGAACATGGGTGTTTATTCTTGGTTTGTTTTGTGCAAATTCTTAAAAGCTTTTAAAATTTAAGGCAAGGGGCCATGAACTTCATCAAAAATTTCAATTTGGTGCCTAAAATAAACATTCACTCAACATTACACATTTTTTAGAGTTTATTGTTTTAGACTTGTGTGTTTTTCACAAAATGAAGGGTGCGTGTATGCTCTCCCCCCATCCCTATAGGGAACTTGGGTGACCAATAGTGACTTTTCACTTGAAATTTGTGGCTAGTACAAGGCATGAAAGTAATGTTGTCTAGGCTCTCCCCAAAACCCATATAGTTTGGGTGATCTAAAAACAACCTCTAATGTATTTCCGTTTAGTCATTTATTTCATGTAACTTAGATTGTGAAGGGGAGTTCATAACTTATTCACAAGTTCTTTAGGGAGGCTTTGACCTAGGGTTTCATCTCCCACCATTGTTTTAAACCCAATCCATGGTGGGGTATACAAATTAGGGTACACATACTATGAGAGCAAAAGGATTGATCAGATAACCTCTCCTTTCATAATGAAGACCCGAGTCAGGTCTAGTTAACTAGGGGATTCCACTAAGCAATCCATAGATGGAATCATTATGAAAAGGAATATAACTTTGCATAGTAAGTTAACTGATATGAAATAAATTAAATTTACACATCTCTAGTGTTAATCACACTTGGGACCAATCTAGACATTCAAAAACTATAATTTTAATCAACCCCATTTGACTAATCTTGTTAGTTTAGGGATTAAGATGTTATACTTAGTTTTATTTTGTCATTTATTCATTTATTACTTGGTATTTGAGTCTAATTTTTTTTTTATACTACATCAAAAATTAGTCTTGTGTCCACATTACCCCATTATTTGAGGAAGCATTATATTGTTCATTTAACACCATGTTTTTTGCCTTAAACTTTGTGTTAAAAATATTGTGTGTTCCTTTATTAAAACAAGTAACTTTATGCTACCCAAATCATTTAAAGTTTGTGCCCTGGAGTCTTGAAATATACCATTTTCTACATCTTTTGAGAGTGATAATGTCATTATGATGCTTGAATCGTTTCATAGACTCATCTTGTCTTGTGTCAAAGTTTCACTTGTGAAACTAATATATTTATGCCTTTGTGATCTTTGTCTAGTACCATTATTCCATTCAAATTTATATAGCTTGTTTGTTTAAAAAGCCTAATTTTTTTAAGTTGAGTTTTTAATTAACCTTGACAAGTTCAAATCCAAACATTAATTGATTTCTATTTAGGCCTTGTCTAATTAGGGCTTAGATACTGATCTTTATCTTTTGGGTTGCATAATTTAGGTTAATTCTTTACCCATATTAAAAAACTATTATTTGTGACTTTATTTGGGGGAAAATAATTTATCTACAAACACATTTTTTTTGTGCCACATATGAAAATGACCAAGTTCATGTCTAAAAATCAAGAGCCTAGTTTATGCCAAAGCACTCCAATTTTGTTAGATTAAATACCCCTTTGTTTTATAAGTCTAGATTTTTATGTCACGTTTGGCAAAAAGTCCTAGCACATGTCTTATTTGAGCCTAGATTTTGATGCCACATTTTTCCAAAAGACCTAGAAACATTTATTTTCCTAAATTAGACCTATTTGAAACATTTTAAACCTAGAGTTTGGCATGCTAGTCTTTATTTGGCTACTTGAACTTTTGTGTGTGAGACATTTGAAATTAGAATAATGACATTAGATTTTTTTATAACAAGTTTTAACATAAACCATTTTAGAGATAAAAATCCCCTAGACTAAGTTAGACCAAGTTTGAACCTTTTGTCTTTTGAACATTGGTTTTTAGAGTTTTTAGAACTCCAAGCCTTTTTTTGGAGCTTTCATTATTGATGTATATATGTCTAGATATATTTATGGTGGAGTTACATACAATCCAAGTTATGATGGAATGGTCTCACAAATTGACTTTTTTCAAGACCCCTATGATGAAGAAGTGGTTTATGATATGGATCCATATCCTCATTACAATCCTTAATTTGGGGAACAAATCCAAGCACAGTGTTTAATGATACTTTATTTAAGCTAGTTCATGTATGATGTTTGTGATCTCACCGATCATGAAATCCAATCCCCCACTTATACTATTAACCCTCCTTCAAAATTCATGAGCCACAAAGCTCCACAACATCCAAGGATTACCATTCTAAGAACTCATCATTTAGATTGTGCAAACAACCAAGCTCTATGATGCCCTATCATTACCATTTTAGGACCTCATCCTTTGGATTATAAAAGTAACCAAGCTCCATGATGCCCTACCATTACCAATCTAGTACCTTGTCCTTTAGATTATGTGAGTAACCAAGCTCCATGATGCCCTACCATTTTTATATTAGGACCTCATTATTTGGATTAAGTGAGAAACCAAGCTCTATAATGCCCTACCATTTCTATTTTAGGACCTTCTCCTTTATCTTGTGTGAGTAATCAAACTCCATGATGCCCTACCATTACTATTCTAGGACCTCATCTTTTGGCTTGTGTGAATAATAAATCTCTATGATGCCCTAACATTACCATTCTCAGACCTCATCCTTTAGCTTGTGAAAGAAACCAAGGTCCATAACACCTTACCATTACCATTCCATAACCTCATCCTTTAGATTGTATGAGCAACCAAGCTCCATGATGCACAACCATTGCCATTTTAGGACCTCATCCTTTGGCTTGTGTGAGCCACCAAGCTCCATGATGCCCTACCATTAACATTCCAAGACCTCATCCTTTAGCTTATGTGAGCAATCAATATCCATAATACCATACCATTTATATACTAAGACTTTATCCTTTGTATTATTCAAGTAATAAATCTGCATGATGCCCTACCATTACCATTCTAGGGCCTTATCGTTTAACTTGTAAGAGCAACCAATCTCCATGATGCCCTACCATTACCATTCCAGGACCTCATCCTTTAGCTTGGTAGAGTAATCAAGTTATATAACATTATATCATTATCCAACTGCCAACCATTATTAATCCATTTCTAACCATTCCCCACTTCATAAAACCCCTACCAATCATCTAGCCATAACCTCCTTAATCAACACCTCTCTAATCAATCCAATCATTTGAAGACCAAGACATGTTCAAAATTAGTATTTTATAACTGATTATAAACCAAGGCCAAGAAAACCAACCAATAAATAATATTTTTATTTGATTCAACCATTTATGATGAGTCAACTTATGATGAATCACCTCTTAATACTATACCTATTGTTAAAAAGTCTCACTCTGACAAGATAGTCTTTATTGAGTCACTTCTTAATGATTATAACCAAATTTGGGCAAATCATTACCTATACTATATGCTAATTTTTAAAGATACTCCCTTTGACAAGCTGGTCTCTAAGGAATTATCTCTTGATAGTTTCCCCTTATTTAGGAGTCTCACTTTGAAAAAATAGTCTCTATAGAGCCCATTATATTGATTTAATAGTTTTGGGAATATTGGAGTCTTATTACTTATTTAGTTAAGGATATCATTTGACTCAATCAATAAATAATATTGAAATAATTTAGCTACTAATTTTTATAAATTAACTATATTTTTAACCTTACTATAAATAACAATAAATATGAAGAAAATAATACGTAGATAAAGATTAGATGAAATAGCTGAGACAAGGTCTAGAATTTGCTATATGGGACTGTGACAATGTCATGAATCAAGATCTTGCCTTTCTTTCATGAAAGGATAGGAGCACTAAAATAGGACACCATATTTATAATGTTATATTCCTCTTCTACCTTGATTATCTTGGAGGATTGATATTTTTGGGTTTTGTCTGTTATTTTTGTGTGAGCATGCCTATGAAATTTTGGATGCTATATGTCTTTAGAACTCCCTATAGAGATGATTTAGTCCTCAAACCCTAGAATCCACTATGTTTTGATAAACATTGAGAAAAGGGGGGGGGAGGTTAGTATATGTAAAATGCATTGAACATGTATCCACACCCATTGTGTGGGCACACTACCTACATACTAATACTCCAAAGAGGGATCAAGCCATATGTAGTTCTCCCGCTTGATGTGATTTATGTAGTAGTGTATATGAAGATGAAAAATGCTAAAAATAGGTGTGCTTGAGGTGGATAGGGATTGGTGTGAAGATTTATATGTGCTTGTAGTTGTATTGGATAGTTGTATGTAGAGAATATAGAAGTTTTCCTCAATGGTCTTGTTTGTATTCTTGCTTGATTTTGTAATATTTGCCAACCCCTTCTAAATGAACTTTGAATAAAATTTTATAGATATATATTGGTCATGGATCAAATGTATTCATTTTATGATAATAATAAGAATGATATGAATTAGAAAGAAGTGATCATTGGAGCTTAAAATGCAATTGGATAGGAGCACTAAACATGGACACCCTAGGGTCTAGATCTATAGTCCAAGTTGAGTGCTATTATCCTATAGGTGTGGGACCTAGGGGGATGGAATTATCATAAGAAATATATCCTAGCTAAGCTATAATTAGGTATTTTAAGTCTATGGATGGCTGAGAATAAGCAAAAATATGTCTAAAAGGGTCATGAGAACATGCAAGAGGAACCTATGGGTTGGGTGTCACAAGCCACACTTAAGCTACTAAATTTCACATTTTATATGTCTACATTTCCCCCACCTTTATTCTAGTGATGTAGTAATGTGAAATATTAGGATAAACAAAAAATATAAAGTATGCATGAGCTTATCTGCAAGGGTGAATATCATGAAGCTATGTGATGTTGGGTGTGCATAGAGATAACACATTATGAAGTGTGAATCTATAAGAGAAAAAAAAGGGTATATCAGTTCTTATTAGATATGCTATATCTAAAATAAGAATGTACAAAATTTGGGTAAAAGAGAAAGGAAGAGAAAGGAATGAATACACCTCACCAGGTATGTGAATCAATACAAAACCTACTGTGATGTTGAATGATGTTAGATGATGCTAGATATGTGTTGGGTATGTGTTGAACCAAGATTAATATTATGAATGGAGCTGAGTGCTTAATTCTCCAAGAGTGGCTTAAGAATTCAAAGGCTATCCCTTTAGCTCCATCATCACCCAATAAGTGAATTTATGTGATCATGCATGTTTTAATTGATGTTTGGACTATGTGTCTAATCCCTCTGAGTAGGTGGATCAAGAATAAATAGGTTAGTTTGTCATTTAGCTCCATCATTTCCCCATGAAGAAAAGTTATGAATTGATACTAGTATAAATGTGTGTCATATGAGATGGCTCCTAGAGCCCATGAATGTACTACAATCTAATAATGTGATAGGGAGATAAATGTGTTCTAAAAACTAGGTTACTTTGGGCCACTCAAAAAAAGTGGAGATTAGGCTTGTGTGAAAGCCATTCAAAAATTGGGAAATAGGTTTATGTGAAAGCCACTAAAAAATGATTCCAATCACTTGTAGATGGAATAAAGCATGTAAATACTGATAATACCTAAGTAATGTACTAAACTTAGAAATAAAATAAGTTAAATGTGCCATGCACATTGCCCCCAATCACTGGTGTCTAAAACATGGATTCTAATCTAGATGTCATACTAACTACCTAATCTAAAAATAGAAGTGAGAGCCATCATGCCATCCATGATGCCCCTTATATCTATAATCTCTAAGAAAAAATGTATTATAACTACTGATTTTAAACTAAATTGTTGCTAATAAAACTATAATTGTACTTACTTTTCTATCTATTTCTATAAAATCTAGTTTTTTTGCTATTTGGATAGGAGCACCAAATCAAACACCCTACTATTTGGCATTATTGTCCATGTCTAGAACTATTTTCATTTAGTAAAGCTGATGACTATTAAAACTACCTGGATTAAAGTTTAGATACTATTTTGGGTGTTCTAAAAGCTATTTTTTCAACTAGTAGGAGCTTTGATCTATGTGATAAAAACCCCTATTTGTTACCCCCTCTTATAATGGTAGGAATGAAGACCCTAAAATGGCTACCCTCAAAATAAAGAGCCTTACAAGTGTGTTATGTTGAAAAATCCATGATAATTGATAAGATATCTCAATATATAGCATGGTTTTTAATGGATATTATTAGATCAATAGGGGTATGCCTAGATAGATATAAAAATGTAATAGCATGTGCAATATAATGAACTAGAACTAGAAGTCTAGTTAGTTATTAGTTTTCAAGGAGGGATAGAGAATGATGTCCATCATGGCATCCAAGAAAACAAAATATTGCATGATGTGTATCATGGCATTGCAAATAATGAAAATTAAAAAAGCAACAAGCACACAAGGCAAGAATCAAGAAGCATACAAGAGTGGCCAAGGGGACAAGAAAACAAGGGACATGGGAATATGTCACTAGAACTATAAATAAAACATACAAGGCATGTTCAAATTCTACATACACATACAATTAGAAAAAGTAATGTTGGCACAAGGGCCATAATCACAAAGAAGATTACAAGTAAAGGACATTGGAAAATTTCCTAAGGCACACATAAAATAGAAGTAAAGGACATTGGAAAATTTCCTAAGGCACATACAAGAGACAAAACAAGAACTAAGAAATGAAATCACATCTAATTACATAAATTAAGAAAGGAAAGCATGTAAAATCTATAAATACAATTGCATCTAACTAATCAAAGAAAGAAGTGAAAGTATATAAGACATGAAGCACAACACTAGGTATATGATAAGAAATACACAAGTGCTATATAATAACGAGTGTCGATAAAGTAATCTATGTAAGCTAGTAATTAATTTACATCAACATGATAACTAGAGTGTATGGTGTAAGAATTACATAACTTAGATGGTTTTGTCATGTAGAAGATGCCCCCAATGGGTAGATATATTGATGTATGTCTCGAATGTAAAAGTAAGATGCCTCCTCAATGGGTAGAGTGAAGTAATCATGGATTTAGATGTCACTAAACACACTCAAAGAAGATCAAGTGAATCATGGAAATGTAGACAAATTGATAAAAAAAAACATAGAACAATAAATGTAAGTCTAGCTTAGTATTATAAATGTAAAGCATGGATAATGCATACAATTGAAATGTTTTTGGTGTTTTTGAAATATTTGAATGTTTTTGATTTTTTGATATATTTGAATGTTTTTGTATTTTGAATTATATAAATTCTTTTGGTATTTTTGAATATTATATTGTTTTTTTATTTTTGATATTTTAAGCTATGTATAATCAATCATGAGGAGACTATGTACAAGAAATACTAAGAAACTATATATAAGTAAGCAAAAAGAAACAATGTACAAGTAATTGAAAGGAAGCTATATACAAGTAATTTTTTAAAATTATGTACAAGTAAGATGAAAGGAAACTATGTACAATCATATCAATAAATAAATATATACACAATGACATAAAAGACTAGGTTGGAGTGGGTAAAGGGTCTAAGGATGGAGCTCACTGGGGATATAGATGGAAGAAGGGATCATGAACATCATCAAATGCCTCAAGATCATCATCATAAGTATCATCATATGCCATAGACTCTATATAAATGGCGTCATCATGCTAAAGGTGAACTCAAGGTTACTCTGGTGGTGAAGATACTAATTCTCCTCTAGGACATTTAACTCTAGTAGTAGATGGCTTTAGCGAAAGTGATGAAGTTGGCGCTAGTGGTGATGTAATCTAAACAATACCCTAAACTAATAGTTTATCCAATATCTATTATAAAGCTATACATGAGTTAGTGTCATGCATATGATTGAGTGAAAGAGACAAAATGGGTGACCATCCTATTGTGATAATCTACTAATAGATCTATGTCATATTGTAAGTAGTTTAATTAATCCATGATCAAGTAACATCTATAACATAATCTATGGCTGATGTTATGTGTTCCCTACCTAAATTTGAATGACTAGATCTATATCCATAGAGGTAACCATGTGAGCTTTATGTGCCATGTGATCTATCTATGGCCATGAATGTGGAGTATATCCTAAGAGTGTAGTGTGAGATGCTAAGATTGATGTAATATGTGTAATGAGAGCTCTATAGTCATATTAGTACTCTCTTGGGCCAATTGGTGTAAATATAAATCCACAAAAATAATCATTTGTGAGTGTGGGTGTTATATCATCATCTCAAGTAGCATGGAAATTTGTATCAACATCATGTATTTATGGTAACTTAGATATGAGAGTCTCATCAATTATAGTAGTAGAAGATGGTGGTGCTATGATAATATATATATATATATATATATATATATATATATATATATATATATATATAACTATCAGAGTAACTGTAATTATAGAATCAATTGGTACTACTAGAAATATTGTTGGTGATTATATTATTGTAATAGGTGTAGGAACCATAACTAATGGAGTAGATGGAACTACTAAAGTTTTTATGAATGGTTGATTATCTGGAGTTGAGTACACAACTATAAGTGGAGGAGTGATAGATGTGCTAGTCTCTCCTACCTCATATGTTTATATCTGATCAAGATAAATGTGATGAGGTGGTGATTGAAATATGATATGAGATGTCCAATCTTGTAAAATAATTGAATATGAATCTATAATTTAACAATATCTAAATGGTTGGTTATCTATTAGGCATATGTATAGGTATCTTTCATGGAGACTCTTAACACATTTGATGAATATTAAAAGGAACTACCCCCATAGTGTGTATCTAAGGTCATCCAAGTAGAATATTATAATGAAGAGGACTTGGCATGATCTGAAACTATGTAGAAAGGGTTTTTTGCCCTACCATGATATCTAAAGAAATAGTGTTCAATGTCTATCATGGTATATCACCAAATCCTCTAATATTCTTATATGATTTTTTCATGGATTACATATTTGCACCCATGGTCTATAATAATGTAATATTACATATATTAAGTCTGAAACCACTATCAATTAAAACTCTATTAACTACATTGGTTTTGACTTAAGATTATATGAAAAATGATAAATTTTAATCAATAATTGTCTGAGATGGCATGTACTCATGATCAAAAGAAATAACATCTTCTATAGTTTTTAATGTGTTGACCACTGATGCAAAATAATAAGGCTATAAATTAATGGGGATAGAAGTCTGAGTGAGTTCCTAATAAATAATGTCTTTGAACACATTGGATTTTTGAAGTAGTTCTAACATAGAAATCTTAGTTGGTGTGTTTCTCAACTGATCAAAAATATCATATGCCTTGTGTGGATATACCTATGTAGTTGGGTTGGGCTTGGGATAGGAAGGAATAAGAGGATGGCAGGGCTCTTGACTAGGTGGGGGAGGCATGGTAGAATGTTGAGTAATAACTCTAACCACATTATCTACTATCCATATAGGACTAGTAGTAGCTATAGGAAGAGAGCAAAGATAATCAATAGGTCAAGGTGGTGGAGGGACAAAGGGTATCAACTTTGATCTTTGGTGATGGGTAGTGACCTAAGAAATATTAATGTGGACCATGAAACATAACTTGGCATGGGATAAAGGCTCCAAGGGAGGTGAGACAAGAGGTATCTTAACATGTTTAATAATAACTCTCTTAATATCATCTCATATTATGAAAAGTAAGCATGAAATTTAAAAAATGAATATTTGTACTAACATATGGTAAACTTCATCATTCATGTACATGATAGGACCAAGTATGGTCTCCTTATTATTTACAAGAAATGCAAGAAATGTGTGTAAATAAATGAGATCCATTTTTGTTTTTATGTGGAATTTGATTTTAGATGTAAGGTGATACCTCAAGCAACAAATGGACCTAGCATATGCAATTAGGGTTTTGAAAATGATATATTTTAAAATTATTAAATAATTTTTTAAAAATTAATGTGAATTTTTAATTTAAATATGAAAGTATAAAATCAAAAAAATATTGGAAAATTT